>VZRH01004600.1:223324-319605 GCA_013397555.1 Urocynchramus pylzowi | reverse complement strand
AAAAGGTGGAATCAAGTGGGAGTAACCCAAATTTAGAAAATATTTAGAGAATATAGTATGGATATGTATCATGAAGAATCAAAATGCTGTTCCACAGCAAATGCTGTTCTCATGTGTGAAGTAATTTGTAGCTCTACAGGAACAACTGGTTTCCATTGTTTGTTTTCAGTTTCATGACATAGGAAAAAATGCTGTGGACTGGAAATAAAAGCCATTACTTATAAATAGCATATTGGTAGAAGCTCAGGGATATTACTGTAGCTCTGAACTTCTCTACTTTTTTATAAAAAACAGAGAAGGTTGAAACAGGAAGGGTTGAATAAGCTCAAATGACAGAGAAAGAAATTTCTATTGAGCTTTCACTTCTCATTGTTTAGATACTTGTATTGCTAGTTCTTACTAGTGTAGAGGGATATGAGTTTTGCGAAGAAAATCCACTTTTAAAGACATCATATGTTTCGTGGTCCGCAGTACTGTGATGTGCTCCATGCCTACAGAAAAGTTTATCACAAAACTAAGAACAAAAATGTTCTAGATACACAATCACTAATCCAGAAACAGTCAAATTCACAATTAAAGACACTGAATAATAGAGCTAGGATAAAAAATTTGAATCCCCATCAAAATAAAGAGTCCTGCCGCCTCTTCTTGGCCATCTACAAATAGTTAATAACCGAAATTCAACAGAATACAGGTAATTTCTTGTAAAAATGTGTTTCCACTCCTCCCTGGAGCTGTGCAAATGTTGAACATTTAATGTGAAGCCTGAAAATTTTGTGATGAGTATTTAGCTTTCAGTGGTATATATATATAAGTCATATTTGTCAGAACTTATTTAAAGTCTTGCTTACATGGCACACCAACTACCAAATGCCCACCCAGCTGCTCTCTCACTCATCTTTCTCAAGAGGACAAGGGAAGAAAATAAGAATTAAAAGATCATGAGTTTCAAGAATTAGACAGGTAGATTAGTAAGAAATTATTGTCCTTGGCAAAAGGATTCTCCCTTAGTTTTGCTTGTGTGCTATTTGTGAAATGTCTGAAAATCGGTGGAGTGGGCTCTTGGAAAGAGCCATTTAGAAAATTCAACACATACAGAGCTTTAGTCAACTGCATATAAGGCATTGCTTGTGCCTCCACCTTTTTTGTTTATCCAAGAGGGATTTTAGGGTATGGTGTGTTCTTTCAATTATTTCAATTATTACAATTATTTCAATTATTACAGACATTATTTAGGGGAGTTAGGTAATTAATTGTCAATTAAAATATACATGTATGGTGAAAAATAGAGACAAATTAAAACCATACCTTACCCCTGCCTCCACTTTTTTATTAGTCTTCTCATCACATTTTCCACTCACAACTCATCTGTGTCCTTCCTGTAGCTCAAGCAGTACAGAGGGTGTGGGGATACAGTCGGTTCATAACTGTTCCTCTCTGCTGCTCCTTCTTCTTCACACTTTTGCTCGTCCCAATGTGAGTCCTTCCCATGTCCTTCAGGATAAAGTTGCTTTGGAGTGGGCTCTTCACCAGATGCAGTTCCTGTTGCATCAACCTGCTTCCACAGGGCCACCTCTGCTTTGGTGCCTGGTTACCTCCTTCCCCTTCTTCCCTGACCTTGGTGTTTTTACTATTCTGTCTAACACTTCATTTCCTCTTTTCTCTCTGGTGTTTTGGGAATTTCTTAAATGTGTTATCATTAGAGGAACCACCAGCACAGCTGCTGGGCTCAGCCATGTCCCTGTGTCTGGCATAGGGTAGCTCCTGGCCTCTCAGAAAGAGCACTGCATCCTTCACACAGTCAAAACCTGGACATAAACATCCCATACACACAGCAAAAATGTTTGCTAAAAGGACTTTAATCTATAACTTTACACTTGCACTAGAATGGCTTCCATAATGTCTTGAACACTGAACAATTGGCAGTAATACTGAAGGCATCTGAGTGGTTTATCCAGGTTATTTGAGACACTATGATGGCAGAACATCAATCCATGGGAGTGAGCCAGAATCTTCTGGTGTTTATTGCCCCCAGCCTGTGATTCTGAGCTGTTGGGGTAAGGAAACAAAGTCCCCAGGTTTAAATACTGTTCCTTTCTGTGATCGTGGCTTCAAACTCTGTTATGTTTTATCTATATTACCTAATAATCTGTGCAGGCACTGGCTACTACTTATTAGGAACAAAACAATAACTAAGTTTTTCAGAACATCTGAAAACATCTGCAAATAACTTTCAAAAATGTTTCTCCTATGTGTCCACAGATACAACATATATTACAAAGGGTTGTTTGCATGGGAGAAGTTTTTTTTAGCAGTGGCTTTTATTATTATTTGCTCTTATGTTTTTATATTTCCTCCCCTGGCAAACCTTTGTCCCTGAAACCTTAAGCTAAATTTCATGGGCTTCATAAAATAATTCACTACCCTAACCTGTACCCCATTATTGCTCCTCTCTGTGCTGTAGGAGGACTCAGCTTTTCCGTGAAGGTCACAGCTAAATTTTAGTTGCTGAAACCTTCAGCCTGTCACAGGTTCACTGCTCTCTTGACCTTGCAGATAGAGTGGAGGCAATGTGTAATTCCTTATCAGAGAGGAAACAGAAGGGAAAAGAGAAAAAGAGTACAAATATAAAAGAAATTAAAGGTAAAACTTGTCACGCATGTTTCATTGCATTCTGGTACATGTGATTAAATTCTAAGCAATTTTTTTTTTTCTTAGTCTACGTTTTCACAGAGATCTGATTAGGAGAGACTGGGGAGTTCCTGAATGTGAGTGACTATAAGAGAAGAAAAATATTTTAAAAAATTTTAAAAATTTACAATTACTATGCTAATATGTTTGGTGGAGGGCCTGTTTGGTTTTTTTCAAGGAAACAAGCAAAGACAAACAAAAAGGTTCAGAAGAAATCAAAACCTTTTGTGCTTTGTGCTCCATCATCAATCTGAATATTTCAGAACATGACTTGAAACCAGACTTCCAGCTTTCTGACCATTGTCAAATAAGATGAAGTGCTTCAAAAATTAAACTTCCAGTAGAACAAAGTGTTTAACATGGCTTTATAGCATGTAACATACCCAATAATTGTTTTCACAGTAAATGTCGTAGATGTTCTCCCAAACAGCAGCACCATTAAATATTCTCCTTCTTTCTGTCTTTCCATTACTTTTCCATAATTTTTCTTATTTCTACATTTATTTCTTCCTTCCTTATTTTAAAAGCTTTGGATGAAAATCCTAAGAAAATATATCCTGAGTTTATCACATCAATCAAGAAAAATTTCTAAATAAACCCCAAATAAACATGACCAAAAATAAAGAAAACATGGAATTAATATCTTATAAAACTAAACTTGGAACCTTCCAATCAAGCTGGTTTATTTGGACACATTTCTGATTGCTGGGCTACTTTTTCCTCAGGAACAGTACAATCCATCCCCAGCATGACATTACAACCCTCTATGAAATCTTTCTTAATTTCATTTCTGTCCTGCACTAAGGAGAGAAAACTCAAATGCCAGCACCAATCTTGGCAACACACACCCAAAGAGAAAGTACACACTGAACCAGGAAGGATACTGCCAGCTGAGATTTCCACCAGCTGGAAAGCAGGGGAGCTGCCACAGCACAGTCAGTACTAGAGGTTTAAACAAGTTTATTGATCATTAGAGCAGTTTTACCACTATAGCTCACATAAATTATGAGCAAAACATTGCATGAAAATCTACAAGCCTGAAAATGTGTTGTGTGTATATACATGAACTTATTATGCAAATACTATAAATATGTTAAAAAATAATAAAATAATGTATGAAATGTATTATATATGGAATGTGTCATATAGTAATATACCTTATAGAAATATTCACTATAAATTTATTATACATTTATGTTTATGATTTTATGAATAATATTTATTCATATATTCACTTCTAGAGAAAATAGAAATGTCTTCTGAAAGATATGGACGCTATTATAGTTCACCAGAGGTTGGAATGGGCTGGATTTGCAGCAACTGTAGGTCAGTGTTATTCAACTGGTTCATTTTATTTTCTTTAATCCATATATTCTTAATTAAGGATTTAGCTTTTTCTGTATGTTGCCCTTCTCTTTTACCATGGACCCCACAGAGAAAGTCAATTGCTGCATTTTTTTTTTCCTATGTGCATTCAGGTCAGTGACTGTTACTTTGTTTATTAAATAGATCTCGCTTGTGAGTGAAAAGACCAGAATGTTTTCTGTATTTCCCATTAACTTCCTGGCCTCAGCTCTATTTCATGAGAAATTCTGTTTTTAAAATCCCAAGATCTAATAAAAACTAGGTAAGAACTTACTCTTATAGTTACCATGTATTTCATTTCCTCTCTTTTATTCTGACATAAAGAGATAATGTTGTGGAAATTGGGTCCACTATGCAGCACTTTATGTATGCTGGGAAAAAAAAAAATCCTTCTTTCCCTATATAAGCCCATAATTTAACAACATCCTAAATAGAAAATGTAATTCTGATTATTCCATCTCCCAAGGTCACCCAAGGACAGAGAGACAATGGAACTGCAAAAGGCAAAGAGGGTAAAGTAGATAACTGGAAGCATAGGATAAGTAAAGATTAAGTTAAGATTAAATGCGGTAGACTGAAAATAAAACATGAGTGAAAAGGAGATGTGATGCTGGTCTGCCAAATCAAAAACATTATAAAGAACTTGAATAAGCAATGATCAGTATTTTGTCAAATGCAAGAATCAGTATACATACAATGAAATTTATAGGAGGAGAAACAAAGTAAAAAGTATTTTTTCACAGTTCATGTATTTATTGTCTTTATAGTGTCTTAAGTCTAAAAAATATGAATGAAATTAAAAGGAAACTAATTGAGAAGAGGTATCCAGATTATTAAGCATGGTGATTGCTTCTTGGAAGTGATTATAGGATACAGTGGGGCAGATATCCCTTTATATTTTTCCTTTAATATATGCTGGTGCTCTTGGAGAAAGAAACAAGGTTAAATCTTTAGCCAGACTTAGTGGTTCTTTCCTTTCACATTCTTATGCAGAGCCACCACAGATAGTTTTCATTAATTATTAAAGTGTTGATCAATGATGATGTAATTAGATGGCCTGAAAAGCTTGCAAGAATTTTTTTTTTTTAAATGGGGAAACTTAAGCAAAAGATCAGACTGAACTTGTATAAGCCCAAAATTATTTTTGTTTGTTTATTTTATGGGCATGTGTTATTTTGTAGTCTTATAAGTATGCAAAGGTTTAAAATATCAATGATATTTAGGAAAATGAAAGGAAACTGAAGGAAAAACCTAAACAAATCAATAATTTTAATGGGATACTGTTGTCAAGCTTGCTTTTCTGGAACACACAGAGTACAAATAGCCACTAACTACTGGTGAATCGCTGGGAGAGCTGAACTTCCTTGACAGTAGATCTCTAATCAGAGTTTTCTTTTTTCCTGGGCTTTCCTGGATAGTGTACTAGTTCTTTCTTTGATGCTCCCGTGTCCAAGAGTCACAGGCTTTTAAAATGTTTTTATCATTTCCCGGAGGCATGCAAACAAAAGGAGAAAAGTGGTTTTTAAACAGTTTAAATCTCAGCAAAAGCCATACTTGCAGGCAGTGCAAGTAATGGTATTTACTTTCTTTTAAAGGTTTTAGAATTGGCCTGGATTCAGAACTCCATTGTTTGTGGCAGCTCACTCTGTTTTACCTACTATACATTTTTCTGATAAATGGCAGAATGAAGATAATTGGTCTGGTAGACATTAGGTCTGATACTATAGCTCCCAAATCTTTATTTATGTTAGGCTGAGCACATGGGAATTCCAGGCAGTAACAGTCATGTTACTTGTCACTTTCAGTTAAGAAAGGCAGGATATCTAAGCTTTATGAGGTTCTTCCTGCATTCTCAGCAGAAATCCTGAGATGGAGAGAGAATGGAGACAGGCCCTGGTCTAAAATAAATTCTTTATGCTTCCCACTAGGCCTATGTGGGCAAGCACATATCTGTTTCCCTCTAATTAAAATGTCAATAGATTAACTAAAAGTACCTGTGATTAAAATTTGATGTTAATCTGTAGGAGTGGAACAATGAAGCTTCACATGGCTAGTAGCAATTGTGGCTACCCAATGTAGCCTGCCAACATTTCTTTAAGAAAATGCCCAAGTCCTAATTTAAACACCATTCTAGTGGAGGCCTAAAACTCATTCATGAATGTCTGTGAATCTACACAATTTACTTTCCCTTTGACGTATCTAATCCTACCAGATCTCTCACTCTTTAGTTTATTACTGCACGTGAAATTACTGCATGTGAAATTGCAATGAACTGTTTGAGGCTGACCTACAGACAGGATGTCTGCTTAAATAAAACTCAGACACCTCATGGAACAAAAGCTGCTATAAGAATTATACGTATGCACATTACATCATCCTGTGCTCAGAAGTTGTCTTGCAACCATCTTTGAGCACATTTTGAACAGAGTTTTAGAACTCTGTTCTAAAACTCTACATCCCTGCCACATGCTTGCAACATTTCAAGTGTCAGCTCATTCTTCTGTCAATCTACAAAAGTAAAATATCACAAGTAGGGTGGCATTTATTGTCATCCCAACCCTTGTACCATGTTCTGCCTATTTAGCAGAATATCCTGACCTCAAGAAACTACATTTAAATTTTGCCATTGAATAAAATTTATACAAGGATGTACTCAGTCTTGTATATGTAGAAGACAAGGAAGATATTCTTCAAAGAGAAGGTGATACTTGAAAACACCAGTAACATTTTAAAATGGATGAGGAGGTCAGCTGCCCTCACTCAGGCTAAGCAAAAGGAACAATGGGTGGCTTTGTAANCTACATTTAAATTTTGCCATTGAATAAAATTTATACAAGGATGTACTCAGTCTGTTGCAGAAGACAAGGAAGATACTCTTCAAAGAGAAGGTGATACTTGAAAACACCAGTAACATTTTAAAATGGATGAGGAAGTCAGCTGCCCTCACTCAGGCTAAGCAAAAGGAACAATGGGTGGCTTTGTAACCTTGTCAGGTTTTGAAAGAAGAAAATTCATCTTGAAAAAGGAAGCAATAGTTCAAAGCTAAAGCCAGAGAATAAAAGAAATTTCTCTAACTAGAATTACTAGCACAAGAATATTCATCACAGTTATTTGCTTTGAAAGAAATAAAAGAAAGAAAAAGGTAGGAAGGAAAAGTGGTTACAGAAACAGAGTTCTTCAGGGCAACAGGACGTCTACAAAGCAGATGAGAGGTTGGGAGCTAGGAAACCGTATTCAGCAGTGCATTATTGCCTCTTTTACCAGGAAAGGCAGTGAAATTCCTAGGTACTAATTTCATAAAACTGAATGCTTATATTTTTATTTTTGTACTTAGAGTAGCTTTCTGGTACCTCCACCAAACACTCTCTGTGTTTCTCCTATAATATTTCTGTTAGTGTACTTTCGCATTTTCTCTTTTATGTAATAGTTGCCAAATTCTGAGAAGCAGAGAAGTTCATACTCAAAGTATGACCTTTGCCACCATTACTATGTATGTAAAACTGTGAAAATGCATATTTCTAGGCAACTGGAAGAGCAATACAACAGTCTTGTAGCTGAGATGGAAAACACTGGATTCTTGTGAAATTTCCATCTGTATTCTGATCTGCAATGCCCTCATTCCAACTCTGCCTATGTGTTGCAAACACATTGATCTTTATCCATTGTAATTACTCCATCAGAGTGAGCATATCAGATTATAAAGTACAAACATCCTAAGACAAAACAAATATGCAATCACAAAAAAAGGATTAAAATGTAGGCATTATTTCCTCATGAGTGGTAGAAAGTGTTCAAATAATCAGTCCTCAAAGTACATTTTAATGCAATTCAATTTTACATGTTAAATAGTGTAAAATTTTGTATGATAAAAGGTTAAGTATTTTTTGTGAAACAAAAAGCTTGATAGGACTAATTTACAGACAAAANGAGGAGAGGAGAGGAGAGGAGAGGAGAGGAGAGGAGAGGAGAGGAGAGGAGAGAAGAGAAGAGAAGAGAAGAGAAGAGAAGAGAAGAGAAGAGAAGAGAAGAGAAGAGAAGAGAAGAGAAGAGAAGAGAAGAGAAGAGAAGAGAAGAGAAGAGAAGAGAAGGAGAAGGAGAAGGAGAAGGAGAAGAAGCAAATAAGAGAGAAAAGTGGAGTAGGATGAGAGGCCATGTAAGATAAAATAGCAAGGATAAGGTAATTTGGGGAAAAGAAACTTACAGGGATGCTATCTTTTGATTTATTGCTGTACACAATAGAAGAACATGTAGGGTTAACTAAGGTTACGTAGCATTTGAAACCACAATACATCACACTACACCATTGTAAGCATATTTTTCAAACATTAAAAGGCCACAAATCTCAAACACATTGGGTGTGTGAAACTGAAACTGCTTCACAGTTTGCAATACATGAAAAAGTGCATCATTTCAAATGACATTTGGACCAGCTGTCAACCAAAAAACTCCTTATATCATTTGCAGCATATTGGATCATCCTTTATTGTCTGCAGTCAGGATGATAAAGTGTTATAGGCAACAGCATTTAGAATATCTTACTATATTTCCTGACCAGATTGATGCCAGACAATATCCTGAGGGAGGTGACTAGAAGTTACTGGTTTGTATAATGAAATTTTTTTCAGAATTTGGCAGTTGCAGCTGAATCTATGCATATATGTACAATAGCCATATCAGGTACTTTGACTTGCTTAAGCTTCTTGGAAGTAAAGAAGCATTTCATGCTCTTTTTATGAAACATAGCATAGCAACATTACCTATTTAGTCACCACAAGTTAAAATTATACTCAGACAGAAAAGAAATAAACTTGCGTACCAATATTGCCATAACCACTGCGATCTAGTCTCTAAACACAGAACCTTCATTATGTAAAACTGACAACTGTAATGAGGTTTGTAGAGTTGTAAATGAACAATGCTACTATCATAGAACTTTTCACAGAAATCTCATCATAAGGTGCCTTTTTACAGAACTTTAGTTAAGAAAGTTTACAGAACTTTAAATTTACTGTTAACTTAACTTTTACTGACCTGAATTCTGGAAGACCAAAAAATCAGCTCTTTATCTAAAAGGTGTATCAGATATACTTTAGAAGAGACCACTTTAAAATTCTACATTTAGGAATCTGACTTACATAGAAATATTTAAATAAGTGCTTTTCTTCTACTAAATGCATTCCATCATCATCATATTTTAAGAAATATTTTCACTAGCATTCAGAATAAAAAAATCTGATTTCTATGTATTTGTTTTCTGATTATTTCAGATGTTTCTGCTGTATATGTTTCTGCTATAGATGTTTCCTGGACCTGAAGTAGGTCTTGAAGTTTCTTTATATACTTTTTTTAGTATTAATTGCTCTCTGTGCCTACCAATGTCTATTTGTTAACTTATTTAATTTTGTATCTAGCTCTTAGATTAAAAGAGCTAGATACAAAATTTCATTTGTAAATGAAACTTTTTCTGTTCTTACTGTTACTCCTTTGTAACACAGATCAAACTACTAATGTACATAACTTTAATAAAGGTTCTGTATCCAATTAATCCCCATTCTGATCCCAATCCACTTTTATAAAGATAGCTGCTGTTATTATAGTCATGCTGTAATTGTGTGTGTCATATAATTTATTGGTGTATGCTTGCAACTTACTGGAAAAAGTGAAGAGTACTTGAAAACAAATATAAGGAGAAGAAGTATAGAAGTAAACTCCTATGTGATTAATAGTTCTTTTTCAGTTACATATATATTCTCCAAATATGGCATCTGCGTTGTCCTAAATTTTTGTTGGTAGTGCTGCATGTCAGACAGAATAAATGCATTATCTGCGTGCCTGATTATTTGTCTTGAATATTTCTATACCAATAATTTTCTATAGGATTGAAAGGCTTTTATTACTTTCAATAAAATCAATGAACAAACAAAAATTTTTGATCATTTTTCTTTATTCATTCTCAGGCAGTATGCATATCTGAACTATAAAGAAATTTAGGGTTTATTTAAGGCAATCTTTTTGTTTGATAAATAAACTCAAAATGTCGTTTTTCAGTGTGTGGATGATTAAACTGAGTATCTGAACTTTTGAGACAATTTGGATTTAGGATAAAGCACATGAAATTTATTCAAGCTGGCTGTTACTACACATGACTGATACTAACATCAAGGGTAAAGAAATTCTCAGAAAATTTGGAAGTGGTGATAGTTTTGTGCTCTGTGTCTGAAAGGTTGTCATGGGAAGAAGCTATGTGGATCCCCTTATCACTCCTTTCCTTTCAAGCCAGTTCAGTGTTTAAGCAAGATCTTGCTGTGAGAGATCTTCAGGCTCTGATCTTCAATAATAAGAAGAGAATAATAGTGGTATTTTTTTTTTCATTTTTCTTTGTCTATACCTTAAATAAATCTCTAGCTGACTTGAAATGTAACTGAATCTTTAAAGTTTCAGTTTCTTTTCTGATACTGCAAGGTAGATGGAAGTAATTTCTTGGATGTAATGCTAGTCACCACTGTGGGATACTTCCACTGACCACCTTTGGCCTGGCAGTTGCTCAGACAGGTGTGTGAATAGCAGCTAAACTTCCCGAGGGCACCTTGGCCCAAACTGATCCATTAAAGGTGAAGCTGACTATCAGACAGTTTAGACTAATCTGGGTATATTGAGACTTTAGAAATTAAGAGTGATCGAGCTGGAAAAGATATATAGAAGTGGCATGAGAATGTGCAAAATTTTAAGTTGTAAAATTTCTGAGAGAGAGACCTAGAAGTGCAAAGACCAGTTTTCAAAATCCCTTTATGCACTACTAGAAATCTTCTAATGACATCAGGACCTCTGCCTTGGCCAGCCAGAGTCATAGGATGCCGCGACAACTTGAATCCTGTCATCCATGGGTGAATATGTGCTACTGGGGAGCAGCACAGGTACAGGTAAGGATGGAACACCCACATGTCCCACGGAAGGTGTGTGTGAGTGGGATATCCTGTATGCTCAGGAAAGGGGGCAATTGTGGCTGCTGCCCACACGGTCCATGAGAGAATGTGCATGCAGTTCTATATGTGGGTGTGAGACTACAGCATTTTAGAGTTGCTTGTAAGGAGTGTTTCTTAGCATTTTTTAAGCTCCTAACATGGAGATTTCTATATTACACTGCTGATATCAATCCTAAATTAATCACTGCTTGACTGCCAATTATGAATAGTTAATAAATCAATAAATCATTTTGCTCTTGATTTGGTTTAAACACACATGAACCAAGTGGTTTTTCCTTATGAAAATTTTCATTATGCTGGTTACATCAATACTTCAATAATTTTATTGACTCTTACAATAATTAAGAAAATGTATATATATATATATATTTATATATAATACATTTCATCAGTTACATAGATGATCCTTTATGGAAGGATCAGTACAACAGTTGCCTATTTGCTTTACATCTGCTTTACAAAAGAAAATAAAGTCTTAAAAAAAAATCCAAGAAAACAAAAAGAAGCATGGTGACTGTTACTTGTGTCCTAGTTTAACTGTTAGGGCCAATATTACTGTAAGAGCTGCAGGAAATACATTTCCTTATTAAATTTTCAAACTCTTAGACAAGAGTGTGGTCTTTTTGTTTAATTGAAGGTCTCATTCATTTAGATTTTTTTTGGTTTGTTTTTAGGACACTGCCTAATATTCTAAGGAAAATGTTCCACAATTTTAGTCTTCCCTACATTATAAATGAATAGCAATAAAAATATTAATTTTAAAATATATATATAGTGGGATAAGGTTTAATTCCAGATTTGAAAATTTTCAAGTCAAAAGGTTAATTGAAGTCCAAATCTAGTCAACATAGGCAGTATTGATTTTTATGACCCAAGTGAAAATTCTGTGTAGATAACAGAATTAATTTCTCGGTTTGCTGTAAATGCTGATAAAGTTCACTGAGATCTTAAAATATTCTAGAGGTAGCTCTAAATATGAAGATAAAGCATTTAGCACTTTCCCTCAGATCACCAAGAATTAGAGTAACTGCATACTTGTTCTATAGGACACCTCAGAGTGTCTGCTTTATATATGAGCCAGGGGGGGTAAAATGTGTCCCATCCTTGTCACAGGAAATCATAGGATCATAAAACATCCTGAATTAGAGGGACTTACTAGGATCAGCTAAAGACAACTCTTGGCCCTGCAGGAGGAAGATACCTAAAGATTCACTCCATGTGCCTGAGAACCTTCTCCAAGTTCTTCTTGAACCATTTACCAGGGAAGACAGTTCCAGTGCCTAACTACCCTCAGGATGTAGAAACTTTACGTAATATTAAACTTAAACCTCTCCTGACTCAGCTTCAGGCCTTAGATCCTGTCACTGCTCAACAGAGAGGAGAGCAGTACCTGCCCCTCTGCTTCACCTCACAAGGAAGTTGTAGACTGCAATGTCTTCCCTCAGTTTCCTCTTTCCTAGGCTGAACAGACCAAGTGACCACAGCTGAAACTTTTATTGATTTCCTTATAGACTCTTCATCATCTCCACTGCCCTCCTTTGGACACTCTCTAACAGCTCCATGTCTTTTTTACATTGTGGGGACCAAAACTGTCCCCAGCACTTGGGGTGAGGCTGCCCCAGTGCAGAGCAGAGCTGGACAATCCCCTCCCTTGCCTGGCTGAAGATGCTGAGCCTGATGCCCCCAGGACAGGGCTGGCCCTCCTGGGTGCCAGGGCACTGCTGGCTCATGTTCATCTTTCCACTGACCCAGACCCCCAGGTCTCTTTTGGTGGTNCAAAAACCAAACACTGAAAAAAAAAGCACAACCAAACAAAAAAATCAAAAAATCCCAAAGGAAACGGAGTTTCAAACAAAAAGTGATAATCTCAAACCACTATAAAATTTAGCCAAAATATTGGATCTTTAAAATGTCATGTGGACAAGTAACAAGCATGTGAGAAAAGTATGAAGGAAAATACAGAAGTCAAAACCAAATCACAACCTATAGATAAGTGATCCTATCACAACTAGTGTGGAAAAAACCAAAAAACCTTGAAAAATTATCTTTGGCTTAAACAGAAATTACCCAAAACTGTAATAAACTATAATATACTATAATAAACTAATATACTTCTATTAGATAAGCATCTCAAAAAATAATTTTGTTCATACCAGGAAGATTTCTTTAGTTTTCTTTTCCAGCCAAAAGAATTAGTCTAATAAAATCTCTCCTCCACTTGAAACATCCTTTTTCACTGGTTCATTCAAATGTTTACATCTTTCTTACCTCTCAACTCTTTCGAAAATTCTTTTGAACTAAATCAACTGAAGTCCAGAGATTCTGTGCTTCTAAAATAATTATCTTTTGGTCTTTAGTGTAATGCAGTAATAAAAAACTGTATTTTGAACTTTTGTGCAAATATGTGGAACTATAAACACAATACTTAACTTCCTTAATTGCATAAGGTTTTGCTTCATAGTTTGGTTGTTTCTTTACTTGCCTCTGTTCTATTTGCCAGCATCTTTTTAGGTATAGCAAATACATAATATGTTGGGATAAAGGTGAAATGTAGTCATTAGTCTCTCTCAAACTTCCTGAGGAATAAGAGTTTCACATGTACAATATAGAATTATATTTCTGTACCTTTTTAGAAAAATTGATAAGGCTTAAACACTTAGCATCAGATATTTTGCTATCCATAAAATATGAATATGTCTTTGAAAAAACTTTTTTTTTGCAGACAGCTTGTCATATGACACAAAATACTGTAAACTTAATGTTACCTTTCTTGATATAGCACTTCCACTGTATAAAGATGTGTGAGAAGCTGTTGTGATTATCAAACCTGGTAGTGGTGGTTTGTATTTTTCCAGGATAGTCTATTAACACATTTGTAAAGATACTTATGAGGACATGTCAGGAACATAAACCAGGCTTCAGAGTGACAACAGCGAAAGTAGCACAGAAGAGCCTACCATATTAAGAATTTGATGAATATTAGTGTTAATTGTGATTTAGAGATTCTCTGTCTTAGAGACAGGACAAACAGAAATATCAGTTTCATTCTGCTTGTTACTCATGTTTCTTTGTAAATATTCTGGAGTTATTGCACATGCAATATGGAAAACTTGTGGAGAACTTGGCCTTTACTGAAAGTTTTAGCAGCTTCTTGCTTCTTGCTTCCTTTAAGATAAGAAGTAACTGATGAATCTTTTGCTGATTTACACTAATGACAGTTTGAGGATGCTTTTTTCGATAGTACAATTTTAAAAAGCATTGTACCTTACACATCACTTTTCTATTTTTATGCAAACCAGATCATTGTTTTTATGTTAATCACTAACTTTTTAGTGGAGAATAAATGAGGAGAAAGGGAAGGAAAAAGGAAGAAAGGCAACAAATAATCCTGTCAGATGTTGACACTGAATATGTTATTTTCATAGAAGAATGTTATAAACACATATTGACATGATATATGAATACCCAATATTTCTTTAAGTATATTGCAAAATTTATCCAGCGTGATGGTAGGAAAGTTGAATAAAAATAGGGGTAGAATTTTCTTAGAAAGTGAAAATATCGCTTGCTTAAAAATGAAAAAACTGCTCACTTGAGAAGAGAGTATCCAGCATTGGAAGATCCAGGCTGAATAGGAGAAAACCACTTGGGCCCTTAGAATAATTGAGTTCCTGGGGAAATTTAGACTGTGTAACTCACTGGCCAAATACAAAGAAAGTATCTGGACTCATTCACAAGAAGAGGCAGCTGTTAAACAGGAACATTTCTGCCTACAGTCAAGACAAACACAGGGCCTTAGTAATTTCTTGCACATGTAGAAAATATTCCTACCCCTGTAGTGAAAAGGCTACAAAGCACAGTGTAGATAAATTCTTATGATTTCTTAAATGTAGCAGTTAATTTCATGGCACTCTTATCAATATCTTATTATCTTATTCATAAATAGTAACATCCCTGATTCATCTCTTACTCATAAGTTTAATATAAATCCCTTATATTTACCACTTGCTTTCTTCAGGTCCAAGGGCTTTTTTTTTTTTTTTTTTTTTTTTTTTTTTTTTAAANGGTTTTGGGTTATTTTTTTTTTTTTTTTTTTTTTTTGTAATAAGGAACTTCAGGTCCACTGCAGTAGTCTTTCACAGCACACTTGTTTTTTGCATATTGAATGGCATACTGGGTAATTCCTCTGGGTCAGTAAATGAATTCTGAATACACCAGCATTTAATTCTAAATTTCCTGACAATTACAGGGTATAAAAAACTTTATGAGAAAAATGAACCATAGCAAGAATGTGTGGGAGGACTGATACACAATAAAGGGACCATAAGATCACAGCTAATAAGGAGAGGCAAGTTCTATATTAGTATTAAGTGATTAACTTCCAGAAGATTAAAATGACTAATATGACATTAGCAAAGAAAACATTGTTCTGTCATTTATATTGAGTCAAAATGTGCTTGATGCTTCATAGGTGGCTCTTACAGCAGAGACTTAGTGACCTATGCCAGATATGGTCTTATATATCATTAGGATAAGTAATAGCATAAGTTCCTCTCTAATTGTTTTTGATTGAGAAACTGTGGAAAATGTGGAAGATGGTATCTTTATAAAAAGTTAGTTGAATTTGAGTTTTTAATCTTCCATTTCTGGTAGAGCTGTAAAAAGATCAGCATTAATATTAAGAGATTTTGTAGAATCACTTGATATTTAAGAAAGGTTATGGGATAAAGTTTTGATAACACTAATTCATTGGGAACCTGTGGCGTAATTCAGTGAGATAATGAGGATGACAAGAGGGGAAATCCAAAGAGATTGCTAATTTTTTTCTAAGTAATGACCTACATTGTCCTTATATTCATTTTGTATCACTGCTGTGAAAGTGAGACAAGTCAAATTTCTTAAAGCAGAATCCATCTTTTAATCATAAAAATTACTTAATACAGTTTCATTTTTATTTCTTGTTGTGAATTTAATACTACCTTCTGGTACTACGTTTTCAATTGATATGAAAATGTTCTATGAATGAAATGGTGATGCTCTTGAGGGAGAAGACAGTATTTAATATTTACTGTTATTTCTGTACTTCTTTCATTTAAGTTTGACATAGCAGTTTCTCATTCCTCAGCTTCTCTCTGACTCATATTTTTAACATGACAGGAAGTGAAAATAAGATGAAGAAGCTTGTGGGTCATGATCTCTTACCAATTACTGTTGTGGGCAAAAGCGATTTAACTTAGGGAAAATGAATGTAATTTATTGCAAAGTGGAATAGTATGGCGAGAAACAAGAACAAAAACTAAAACACCTTTCCCCCACTCCCCTCTTTTCCCAGGCTTAACTTCATTCCTCTATTCTGACTCCCTTTCTGACTGGCACTGGGGAGATCTGAGGAATGAGTGTTGCAGTCAGAGGAAATTGGAAGGCCCTGGCACCCTGCCTGTCCCACGATTTTTTTTTTTTTGTGCAGAGAATTATGAGAAGCAGTGGTGCAGTTGTGTTCTGTATTCCACCATGTTAGTGAAACAGGCTTTTTGAGTTGAAAACAGGTTCTGGACATATGTTCAAAGTTCCTATGTATTCATGTGTCTGTGAAGATTTTATAGGCTGTCCTTAGACTTACCTGGATAAGCTGTGAGATTTTGTATGGAGTGTAAAAAGATTCACATAAGCAAGTTACAAGGTGTTTTGGAATTATTTTACCTTTTTTTATTCTCTTTTCCAATACATAACTACTAAACATTCTAAATAAATTCTTAATATATTAAATGAAGACAGTTGTTAGTATTGTCGTGATGCTCAATAATTGATAATAATCTTTTAAGAGAAGCTATTATTCTTTGAAACCCGTTTTGCATCAAACACACCTGTGTGCACTTACAAGTTCACTGCATGTCATACTGTGATCCTCCCCAGCTAAACATTTTTAGAGGCACCATTTTAGAAGCATTAGCAATAAAATTGTCTTTATCTGCTGAGGAAACAAATTTGTATGATACATAAGATTTGTATGATTCATAAATACTGTGGTTCACACCAAGTGATGACTTTATGCTAAAACTAACAAAGGATTGTCAGTACCCTGTATAATCACAGGAGAAGAAATATCATTTATCATACTTCAGTCTACCATTGTGAAATTCTGCCAAAAGATAAGTAATATTTTGTGAGCATCTGCAGAAATATATGAACATACGCAGAAATATATATTCAGTATATGTGGTAGTGATTAAGAGAATAACTGTGTGACCTGAATTGTCTCTAATACCCTTCCACATCTATTGCTGATATGCATTTGAGAAAACCTAGGATCAGTGATTAATAATATGAGAAAGAAATTATTTTAATTTCCTGCTAAATTCAGGCTCTATAATTTTAAGAAGTGATTCTAAAAACAGTTCCAGTGACTCTGGTAGAAAAATACACAGACCTTAAATCTGGATTCAGTAAATGCATATTAAGAAAATTCCAGTATATCCCTAGCAAAATTGTTTCATTAGTTAACAACATGATGTGAAGACCCTAAATCTCATGCTATGAATTCTCCTGAGCAATATGTTTTTGGGTTTTTTTTCTTCTATATATTTTTCCATCATAACTTCACCTTCCAGCTATTTTTAATTTTTTATCAGAATGTTAAAGACTAATTTTTCCCTTGTCATCTGTGCTGTGTTGACTCCAGCTGGCAACTAAGTCCTCATCCAGTCTCTTGCTCACTATTCCCCTGTGTTGAGATAAAGTTGAGACAAGGATAGTGTAATAAGTGTAGGGAAAGAAAAAATGAAAAAAAACAGAAGTTATGCAAAGGCTTTCATGAGCAATCTGATGCTCAGTCAGTCCCCAAGCAATAGCTACTTTGGGAAAAATTCCATTGACCTGAACTTGACACAGTTTTATTGTTCATCATTATGTTATGGACTATCTCTCTGGTTAGTTTGGGTCAGCTGCCCTCTCTGTGTCTCCACCCAGGATCTTGTACACCCCCAGCCTACTCACTGTGGGGGCAGAGCGAGAAGCAGGTCAGAAATCTAAAATACACAGCCCCATATGGGCTGATATGAAAAAAGTAGCTCCATCTGAGCTGGATATAATGCACTCCTCTCAAAATATGTCTTTGCTAAACGGATTGAACTGACCATGGATGAGACTATGAAAGATGGCAAGTTGGGCTGCTGAAGAAGGGGAACTGTAGTTCATTCTCCTGTTCCCATCCAGGTGCAGTTTTACTGAGTAGCCCCACCAGATCAACCCTATAAACCGATCTTTGACATTTGTAATATCACTAGGAAGAACAATACTTCAAGTTTTCTTGCAGGAGGCTACACTCATTATATTACTGAGTATGAAGATGTCCCTGTACGGCTCATTGATTTGGTTTGTTGCTAGAAAAATAAAAACCACTCCATACCCAAAGTTCTGCTTTTTCTAGGCAGCTCTAACTTCCCACTGAAGTTGCTCTGTAACTTGCTTAAATATAACTTATTAATATAACATTTGTACATTCTACCTGAAAAATGGCTCTTTAAATGAACTTATTGTTTTACATATGCATGAATGTGTAAATTTCTATATACATAAATATACATACATATATATATATAAACATGTATACATATATATTTACAGTAACATTACAGGACCCATGTTCACAACTATTTTTAGGCTTTCCACATCACGTAGCTGAAAAATGTTTGCAAATTAAGAGCAGAAAAATCTAAACAAGAAAATGAAAAATATTTTAAAATCAATTTACTAATCAGACAATAAAAGTTAAAATATTTTTTCAGTATTTGTGAACACAAAAATAGCCATTTACAAACTTTTCTATTAGTGTTCAATGTTTGCAAGGTATTACTTAGTCTTTAATATCTTTTCTGACTGTTTTCAGATTTATTTCAGTTGTTTTCTGCCTAAACTGTTCCATGGTTGATAGATGGTCCTCTGATGAGCAATTTGAGAGTCTGCCAAATAAAGGTTTGACTTAGCCAGTGTTATCTTTCATAAAATTATTTAGCATATCATGGCTTTAATAAGATTAAGAAATTCAAAATAGCTGATTTACATTTCCATATCCAGGTTTTATTTTTGAGAATGCTGTTTGAGAAAGAAGGAACAGATAAGAGAAAAAATGGAGACCGTAGAAACTGGAAAGCATTTTAAAAAAATAATATTAATAATCATACCTGCATGTAGTTGTAGAAAATTGTTTATACAAGTAAATTAACATAAGTTATGCCTTTAATTATGTGAAAAAAATCAAACTCCGGTATGCAGAAAATGTACTTGAGGATTTCCAGTATTAAGCAGATTTTTTAAAAATACTAAGGAGGAAGAAAATTGAACAAATGATAATTAATGCTCTATAGTTTTTTAAGAGCAATTAAAAACTAAAAAATATGTGAACTTATTTGACACTGATGAGAAGTTCTGGTAAATTGAAGTGGTTGATATCAACAATAAACCTCTTAGTGGTTTGGAAAATTTTTTTGGTCATTAATTTGGAGATTTCACCTAGATAGATATTACTGAATTTTTGTTTGCATGAATAATTTAAGATAGTGCTTTTCCTGAGTGAAAACAAGATCTTACACACAGTTCTGTAACGAAGGTAGACTGCACTTTTTGTGTAATCATTAAAAAAAGAAAGGCATTCATGTGGTTGACTAGCATTTAAATATGCCAGGACTTCAGGGAGTTCACAAAAGTCTCATGACTGAGATAGATCACACAGAGGAACAGAAACAGGCTCCCCTTTAATCTCTGTCATAGGCTTCTTCACAATCCTGAATGAGTTGCTCAAGGTACCTCTGCACTAAGGAGAACCAAGTCATAAAAGAACTACCATGAAAAGCAAAATTTGACACAGCTCTTAGGGTCATGTTGGTAATTAGCTGCAGTAAGTGTTGCACTGTAAGGCCGTGTTAGCTACATCTCTGTACAAAAGTACTTTTTTCATGGGGTTGCCTCCAGCAGTGAATTCACCATGACTAAGGCCGTTCTCCGTGCGCGTGCTCCTGTGGCACACTTAGAGACGCAGTCACACCACTCCTTGAGAGTTTTCTTGTCTTTGTTTCTCCTATGCTACTCATTCCAGTTTAAATAGCATCTTTTTTCACCAGCTAATTTACCACAGCCTTTTAAGTAACTCTTTGCTGACAGAGGACTGTGCTGCAAGATGTAGACAGAATTAGTCACACTGCTCCTTAACTGTAACAGTGGAAACACTCAGACGTTCTTATTCTTCTTTCTTTCTCTCCTATCTGTCCTAATTATAAATTGATTGAACTGTAATTTCTACAAATTGGTTTTTATTATACAGACATCTTTGGATCTAATCTGCAGTGTAGCTGGTATATTGTGTGACAATGAGGACTAGAAAGGACATGAACAGAAGGGGATATAAAATGCCCAGTGTAGAAAAAAAATTGGCAAGAGTTTTCTATACGGAGAATAGCACTGGCATAATTTTCCTTGAAAGATTTGGTATTGGATATGTACCCAAATAAAGAATTTAATATTTTTTTTTCCCCAGAAGGTTTTTTATATTCTTTGTAAATTGATTAAATCACCTCAACATTACAGGTATGACATCATAAATCTTAGATTTTGTCTTAGAATAGGAAATAATATTTGTTTTTCATATTTACTCTGAGAATTATGATGTCTAAAATCTTTGTGTAGAGAATAGGAACAATCTTAGCAAAGATTAGCTGAACAAAAGCATCTTAGATTACTCTTTGGCATTTCCTACACCATCATATAGATAGTACTTGCTTAAACTAGATGTCTACAATTCAGGTGGATAAGACTGGATGAGATTAATTTCATCCTGTGGTACTTTATGTCAGACTCAGAATTACTAAAAGCTAAAGTTTAAAGAAAAATTAATCCCTTATTAGTTAAACGGGATGATATAAATTTCTTTCATACGCCATCTCTGGAAAACCCATTTCTGTATGGGCATTTTCTATTAATCTCTTTATCTCCTACTCATTCTGACTCACATGAATTTTCCTTTCAATCAATTTTTACTGTAATAATTTTTCAATTTTTCTTCTCTTTTTAAAAGAGGACCCTTCCACTAGATCATAGTGCACTCACTCCAATTTTGAGTGTACCACTGCCTGATTTTCTCTCTTTATTCTCACTTCAGACAGTAAACACTGGAGGGTTCCTTAGACCACTTCTTATTTTCCACCTCACCTCCTCTTTTTTCTCTAATTCCCCTCATCTTTTTTCTTCTGCTTGATTCTTTCATTCTTTCTTTTCTCTTTTCCTGACCATATTCTAGCTTTTCTACAGAGAAAATTCATCACCCTAGTTCTTAAAGTTCAGGGATGAATTCAACTACTTACTTAAAGCTGTAAGAATAGTTTAAGTTAATAAGTTGTCTAGATAGTTAAAAAAGATAAATAAAAATCTTCAGAAGGCCATTTTTTCCAATATTAATTTTCTCAGTCTATGGTAAATGGGTCAGTTCTATTCAGGTGCATTTGTCTGTTAGTAAAAGTCACCTTAACTTTAAATAGATGCCTTGATTTTGGACAGCTTCTTCTCTTATGACTTCCTGTCAGGCTGACAGATGAGCAACTTAGTGACCCTTAAAGGAGAGTCACCCAATACAAGAACTCATCATTTCTTTTGATGGTATCCATGTATGCTCAGCTCTTGTTTAGGTTTTCATGGCTCTGAGAATCCCCATTCACCTGAATCTAGTGCTCAGACACAGAATTTACCACTGCTGCCACAGCCTACCTTGCTGAGTGCTGATTTTGAGTGTTCAAATATTATTTTGTATGTTTATGTGTATACACCTACATTGAAATGCTATGCCAAAAGTATTTAAATTGTATGCAAACATGCCATATTTACATTTACAAGTACATTTATGGGTATATATATAAGTATATAAATGTTTGAATTAGCTACAACCAAACTAGCCCAAGTTTCAATTCTTTATAATCTGAATGATATTTCAAATTCCTTGTGTATATGGAAATTAATCTTAATAACAATTACTGATAGGAGCATCAACTTAGTAATTCAGAACATCCATGCCAATTATCTTATTACTATGCTATTATATTACTTTATTGTATTATTGCCAATGACTGAAATTATATTACTGAGCAGAGTTGATGTTGTTCAGAGGAATTGAAAATAATTTAGTTTAACATAGCACCAGTTATCATTAGCACCTTATTAGGAAGTTTTATTTCATAATTAGGACACACAGCTTTATATATGTGTCTCAAGAAAATAAATTTTTAAGCACTCTTTTTGGTATCATGATATTGTTTTCAGAAATGGTGGGGTAGAATGTTGATGGAGGATTTATTGGAGGATTTGTTATTCAATCTAGACAGTGTCTAATGTTTATGACTCCTACTAACTTCTAGTAAAATGTAGAGGTTTTGAGGGCTGGCTTGTGGATATGCTTGGCACCCACAATCTTAGTTAACAGTAAAAGCAGGTGCTTTTTGTCAGCTCCCGTGACCTCAGAGTGGATATTTGCCTCTGAATTTTTAGTATCATCACTTTTGCTGCTCTTCAATGCTTCATCTTCCCAGTGGTTTTGGTCACTGGAACGGAAGAAGGTAAGAGAGACTGGTGTGTCCTCATTCCTTTGTACCAATCAAAGATTAATTTAAGATGGAGTACAGTAAAAGGATGATTACCAGAATGGTCAGTTAAATAGATGACCTTTTTTGGAAGAACACTAGAAGAAATAGATATATCTTGGTTAGGAAAAGAAGATCAATCTCCTCATGAGTTCTCCAAGATGATAAACACAAAGACCAAAAAATCTGAAGAAATAACTATGTATAAAATTATCAGGTCAAAATTTAAGATGGAAGATATCTCACCACCAAGGTGGCAGTCTAGGACAGCATTCTACCAGGAGCAAAATGAATGAAATTACTGTAGGGTCAAGTCTGGTCAGCAAAAGAGATAATAGGCAAATGTTGGCTGTCACAGCAGAGAAATGAGCTTGGCATGATATTGCATCTCTTGAATTAATTTTCTTCAGTTATGCCATTGAGATATTTTCAATTTCAGTGAATATGTTTCTTACTCATGGCAGTAGAAGTAAATTCATCCACAATATTCTTCTTGTGATTGTACAAGCACAAGGAAAGATGCTGATGCCAGCACTCCTTCATCTTTCAGCTTGACTACCCCAATATCCTTCCTTCCAGGATTCCTTCCACAAAAGTTTTAGAAATAATATATTTTTATGTCTTTACCTGAGCGTTCATGTAGAATACCTGGACTAGCAAAATAATGATGTTTGAAACATGGCACTACTGTAACTGCTGAAGAGTGAACAGGAAGTGTTAACACTTCCCACCTGCTCACTTATGGATTAAACGAAATTCTAGAAGTAATGCAAAAATATATCACAAACCAAATATTTTCATAATTTTATAAGATATAATTTTTTTATTGTGTAAAAGATAACTGTATGGCCTAACTTTTTTCTTCTAGAGATGCTGGACTGCTGGGCTGGAGTTGATCTTCTGTGTAGGAATTATCTAAAATTTAGGATATTAATAACTGCTCAAGCTAGTGTGTGGGTAGGTGTTTCTTTATCTTTAGCCAATGATTGTAACTAAAGTTTTTTAAACACTACTCTATATATATATATATGAATTGACAAGAACAGCACATTTTGGAGCCAGAAAAGCCGTAAGCTTCTTTTCCCATATTAAACTGAAATTGCATACAACCAGACAAGAAGAAATACAACATTAAAAAACAAACAAACAAACAAACAAACAAAAAAAAACCAAACCCAAAACCAAAAAACCGAAAAAACAACCAACCAACCAAACCCAAGATTCCCCAAAAAACCCTGAAAAACCTCAAGAACTGATGAACAAAAGGGAAAGGAGGAGGAGAGGGAAAACTCCAAAATGTCAGGACTTTAAAGTCTTCCTTACAACCTAAGTTTTTCAGAGCTTGAAGGAAATGAAAATTTTCTCAAAATCTATTCTTTAATTGCAATCACATTTTTATTCAGCCACAAAGTGTAGATGCATGTGGCCTGTAATCTGTACTGGTCTGCAGTGTGTGATTCTGATGTACAGCCTCCAGTACCCATCCTGAATAAATGGGTGTGTATGGATAACATGGGAGCTTTTAGCCAGCACAATGCCTTTGAGTTTGCCTCCTAAAACAGAATGTTAAAAAAAAGGAAAAGGAGGGAATTCGTTCAGTTGCTGTGTTGCACTAATGTGGAATGTCAGAGAGGAATGGATTGTACCATAACTCAATAGGAATTTAAAGCCTAGGGATATGACATGAAGCAGAATCTATAGGCCTGGTCTGACATATCATTTAACCAGCTTTGTCTGAATTCCTGCTGAACCATAAATGCCAACCTTTCAAACAATGCAAATTAGATCAAAAAAATTTATTATAGCCATACTTATTCACAGACCAATAGATTGAATAAATATTCCATTTATTTGATTTAGCTAAATGTAGAATTAGTTCTCAGTCAATGAAAAAATATTAGGTTCATAATTATTTTCTAAATTTTTATTTCCTTTTCCCTTAAGATACAAATTGTCTTGACAATCTTCCCTAAAACTTCACAAGAAACCAATACTTCCTCTTTGAAGTCATCTTATTCTCTTCTCCACTGCCAGTGTTTGGCCTTCTTGCAAAATCACAGAATCATAGAATCATTTAGATTGTAAAAGACCCTTAAGAACATGATTCACTCCTGGCAGGATTTCTCTGGGAAGGATAATTCGTGACTTGTATTTAAGAACAGGAATTCTCTGGCAATAAGCACAGATTGCTCAGTGCTTCTCTCCTTCTAGATTCAGGTCTTGAAATCTCTGAGTTTTCCAAGATATAATGTGTTATGTCTAGAGAGTCAAGTAGTGAGGTACTAATATGCTATAATATTGAAAAACAGGCTGTAGCACAAAACAAATTAAACAGCTGCAATTTTCAAGGAGATATTGATTTTCCCCTGGACAGTTGATTCACCTCTACATTTTGTTGTATGGTTTCCTTTAGCTAGTACATGTGAGTTATAGTCACTGGTGGGTAAAAGTTCAGAGCAGATCGTATTTTATCCAAATTGTTAATACATTTTTCTACAAAAAATTTTCAGAAGAGGTGCTGAATATCCCAATATCCCACAACAGGAATATCTGACAGAAATGTAGCATTTGCAGACCTCTTAACACATACATTTAAAAACAAAATAATAATATTTTCCTTAAAAAATAAAATTTTAAAACTAAAATTATTTTTTAAAGTATTTGAACATGTATCAAGGATAATAAATATAAACCTTTAAATCCAGCAGAATTTAAGCAAACTTTTGAGGCACATTTCAGGCTTAGTAAAGTCTATGCCCTCCATTAGGGTTATTTTAGCCACTTGGAAATATTTTACAGGAACAATAAATATTTCAATTAGGAAAATCAAAATATAAACTGCTTCTCCTTACTATCTTTGCAGAGCAAGGACACTCTGGATATGGAATGTAACACAAGAACTGTGCCCCAAAGTATATTCTGCTTTATGAATATGAATTGCATGTTACTGGGCTTGTATTCATATAACCATAATGACACAACTTAAGGAAGCCTGTAAAAAGAGTGTTTTTTTCCTTGATGACTACACAGGGCAAGAAAAACAGAACTCAGCTGGGGTGTGGCTCACAATATCAAAGTTGCTGTGGATGAAGGATTGAAATAAAACCTTAGAAAGAATCTCAAAAGGAAGAGGCATGAAGTAAACCAGAGTTGCTAGTAATGCATATGATAAAATTCCTGGTTGCACTAATCATAGGACACACATACAGCAACTACCTCTAATCATCAAATTCAGATTCAATGAAAAAAAGACATTTGGAAAGCATTTATGTTTGACATACAAGCAACATGGCTGCTAAATCACAAGCAACATGACCTGTTTGATATTTTCCCATAATTATTTCCTTCTCATTTTGATACAGGTTTTTGCTCCAGTTCCACCAACATTCAAGCAAATACAACATGTCCTTGCTCCTAGTTCTGAGCTAATTTGGGTGTACAACTCCTACAGAAAAATTAAATTGAATTTTCTTTTTGATGAAGAAGCTGTCCATCAAGAAGAGTTGTTTCATCTAAAACTTCCTTTTTGAGAGAATATGTCAAATTTTGACAACATGATTTACAGGAAAAATATTACATGATATATAGCTCATAGATTATGTGAACAAAATCAAAATATTTTACTCCAATATTATTAGAACTTTTTACTGCAATTTATTTCCCAATTCTGATGATTTATACTACACTGTAAAAAAATAAAGGCATTTGAGATTTCAAAACAACATTAAAGTATATAATCTCTTCTGAAATAGCTAAAGTTTTTTTGGTGTGCTGCTAGTGTAAGCAAAAGACAAAGCACAACATAATTTTCTGAGATGAAATTAAATGAAAAACTTTTTTCAGAACATGAATGTTTTTCTCTATTCATCTCCTCTTACCTTGATTTGAGATAACTTTCAGTTGCTCAGTTATGAACCTTTTTTTTCATGTGAAGGCCCTAAATTAGACAACCATGCAACCATAAATTCAAAGAATGGTTTGTGTTGGAGAGGACCCTAAAGATCATTTAGCCCCCATCGTAGGCTGGGACAGCTTCCACTAGACAAGGTTACTCAGAACCCCAGCCAGCATCCACATCCTTGGACATGGACTCCATAATTTCTCTGGGAATCCTATTTCTGTGCATCACCACGCTCACAGTAGGGAATTTCTTCCTGATATTTAAGCTAAACATATCCTCTCTCAGTTTAAAGCCACGTCCTATCACAAAAATCTCTTGCGAAAAGTCCCTTTCCAGCTTTCCTGTAGACCCCTTTAGATACTGGAAGGCTGCTACAAGGTCTCCCTGGAGCCTTCTCTTTTTCAGGCTGAAGAGCCTCAGCCTGTCCTCCTAGGAGAAGTGCTCCAGCTCCCTGATAATCTTCATGTCCCTCCCCTGGACTCACTCCTACAGGCACATTGCCTTCTTATATTGGAGTCCCCAGAGCTGGATGAAGAACATCAGTTAGGAGAGGAGATTAGAGGGGCAGAACCCTTCCTGGACATGCTGGCCATGTTTCTTTAGATTAGCAGCCCAGGACACAGTTGGCTTTCTGGACTGAAAGTGCACAGTGTTGGGTGCATTGAGTTTCTCATCCACCAACAGCCCCAAGTCCCTCTCTCCACATCTGTTCTCACTCCATTCTTCTCCCTGCCTGTATTTTTGCTTTGGGTTGCTCCAACCAGGTGCAACACTTGGCCCTGTTGAACTTCATCAGGTTTGCACAGGCCCATCTCTCAAACCTGGAAAGTAACAGTCAGACAAAATTTTATTCCATCTTCTAGATTTTGAACATAACTTACTCTTCTTTTGCCTTTCATGTTTTGTTTATTCCCCACCTTCTCCATCATTTTCACACACATGTCGCTTTTTCACTGTTTGGAAATCTTCCTCCAGCCCTCTTGTTATAGAAATTGTTAGTTTAGACAGGTTAATCTAACCCTGATTATCCCACTTCAATGGTGACTTGTTAGGATTTAGTCTTGATTACTATATGGGCCAACTGGTCTTTGATACAAGCTATACTACTGGTTTTGCTACAGGAAACATCAAAATTGATGTAGCTTTCTGAAAAACAGCAGTGTGGATCTAAGGTATGTGAGAGTTTATTAGAGTCCATGTGATTAGGCTGAAACTAAGTGGTTATTTAAAAAACGTTTATGCCTGAAAGATGCTGGATGATGGAACCTAAAGACTTCAGTTTCAGGAATGCATTCAACAGAACTTAAAATCATCAGGAAACAAACAAACACAAACCATTCTAAGTGGGGAAAAATTATACAAAGTAATGATTATATTAATTGCCATATTTTTTCCTTTTTTTGAAGTGATTAAGTTCAGTGGAGAATATACAGCTCAAATATATGTGAGTATTTTAGATATTCAAGACTCAAAGAATAATTCTATTGCAACATGCATGATAGAAAAAAATACCAACTCTCTGATCAAAATTCAACTTACTTGATGACAAAACTCTATAAATCACAGAAGGCTAACAAACAGGCAAGGGCAGTCACAGGTTATGGTGACCTTTGTTCCTTAGCCTTTAAGAGCCAAAACTGATACCACATTTGGGGATTCATTTCTAATAATGTCTCTTCCAGTGAAGTGACTGTGCTCTCCAGGCTCTCTCAGTGTGAAGCACGGATATGACAGGGCTGAGCTGCCTCTTGTAATTTATTCATGGAAGTAAAGATATATTAGGTGGAGATATGCAGAACTTGCAGAGATAGATAATGATCTGTCAGTCAGCTGCAAGCTGTGGAAGAAATGAGGATATCATTGCTCCCTTGAATGTATGCACTGTGCTCTACAGGGATGTGGCCAGAGGTAGGAAGGAATATGGATCTACTGTCAGTCCCTCTGCAGAATGCTGAGAACTGCACACTCCTTGAGAACACCCTGCTGAAGGTACAGTCTGAAGGAGAATGTCTCAGGCAACCCTTGCATTTAAGAAAATGCTGTCACAGGCCTTAGAGAATATAATGCATTATTTTCTTTTCCCTTGCAGCAACCAAGAAGCAACCTGACTACCAAATAAAGTAAGAAGAATGTAGTCAGCTTCCAGATGTCTCTGCTTCAGCCCGACCTTCCCAACTGTGCCTGTGGTTTGTCAGTCATCCCCCTGTGTTGGTACCCTATCTATGCATCACATGACTTAAATTTGTACTTAAACTTTAAATTTAAATGTAACTTTTTTCCTTCCTTTACTGTGTTTCCTGAAAGAATATTTTCATACTTCTTCTTTGTGATAAAAGGATTAGAGAAACAAATATTATAGACATATAACCATGAGTGCTTCTTTTGCCTTGAAAGAATTTTAATGTATCCAGTTTCAGCAGTAGTTAAAAACTAAGTATCCATTATTTTGCATATTGCAATAAGTCTTCAGTAAGCCTAAGTGAAAATCCTTATTTATAATAGATTATTGAAGTTATCCTAAATATTTACAATGGTTGTAAATATAATTAAACTGAAACACCAATATGCATATTATTGAATCCTTGGTAGTTTGCAAAATATGCTAACAGTTTCTATAAAAATGCAGACTTAGGATTGTTTTGTTGCAAACCCTTGCTACTTTGCTCACAATATCACAGACTCACAGTTCCACAGCATTTTATAAAAGCTATGAAATAAACTCAAGAGATTATCAGTCATAGTGCTATTTTTAGTCTTATCGGCCTCACAGTTTCACAGAGAACACAATATACCCAGTGATAGCTGCAGAATACACAAATTAATTATTAGACCTCTACCCTGGACTTCTCCTGATGTTGATACTTAAGTAAGATTTAAATATTTTGGAAATTTCAGCTTCATATATTGATGGCTGTACAATGAATTTGATCAAGACAACGTTATGTTGGTTCTCTGCAAGAAATTGGTATATATAACATAATAAATATTGAGGCATTTTTGCATGGTGCATTTGTTATAATTTTGAAGACCAAAATCTATCTTTAGTTCAGTTAAGATTAGTAGGTGGTATGTCAAGCCTTTCAGCTGCAAGAATAGTTGCAGATTATGAGGATAAGTAGATTTAAGAAACAGAAGTAATTTGGACAGGAAGGATTTTTTGTATCTGTGTAGACTAAACTAAGGGGATGTCTGTGTGGCCTTTGTACTCGCTAATGTGACCCTCCAAAGTTCTGCAGTAGGCTTGAAATGTCTGGATACCAGCCAGGTTCAATCTGGAAGAAATATAGCTTCATTCACACAATCCTGCACCAAAATAATAAATCTTTTCTCTCCAGACTGCAGTGGTTATGCAGCTATGCTGTCTCTCATCTTTGCAAGCCTTGGAAACTACACTGGGCTCCATTGTATGGTCTAAATTCACCCTCAGCGTTTGACTGCAGGGCGACTGTAGGCACCTTCCTTTTCAGCACACTTCAAAGTGTCATAGTGCAGAAGCTATGTCTACACTGATTATTGTGGCAGGGGCATTTACTGGAAATGATAAAATTAGACACCAATACTTTCTGGATTTCATTGTGTTTGTTTTCAGAAACCTGCATTTTAATGAACTGAACTTTTGTGACACACTGCAAGACATCATCTAGAAACTGTAATTCTGTGCTAATGAAGCACTGTAATTTTTCACCTCCAGTTGATTTCTTCAGGGATTTTTGTTTGATTTGGCTTTTATTGAACTGAGACATTTTTCTTGTAGGAGATATTACCTGTTTACATAGTTAATGTTATCAGCCTGGTTAAAGTTGAGATACAGCTATAACTAGATTCTGCATGCAAAATGACTCAATATTTTCCCCTAACCTGAGCACATGGGTATAAAAGGCAAACTTAAGGCAGAAATGAACCAGCAATGCACTCCTGCTGCAAAGACAAATGGTTACATCAGACTCAGTACTGCCAGCAGGTTGAGGGAAGGATCACCTTCCCTTCTACTCTGGAAGGGGAGGTGATCTCCTCCCTTCTACTCATGTGCCAAAGATCTCAGATCTGGATAAAGTAATTTTAGTGTGGACTCACCACACTAAAAGTACTTTATCCAGATCTGAGATCTTTGGCACAAGAGACATAAGTCCATATTGGAGACAGCCCAGAAAATGGCCAGAAGAATGGCCCAGGCAATCATTAACTGTCTGAAGTTTAACAAGGTGCTGGAACCTGCATCTGGAAAGGGGCAACTCTGGATGCATGTTCAAACTGGGGAATGAGAGGCCAGAAAGCAGAGCTGTGGAAAGGGATCTGGGAGTCCTGGTTGATGGCAAGTTGAACATGAGTCAGCAGTGCCCTGGCATCCAGGAGGGCCTGTCCTGGGGGGCATCAGGCCCAGCATCAGCAGCTGGGCAAGGGAGGGGATTGTCCTGCTCTGCTCTGCACTGGGGCAGCCTCCCCTTGAGGATTGTATGCAGCGTTGGGTACCACAGTGTGAGGCATTAAGCTATTAGAGAGTGCCCAAAGGAGGACAACAAAGATGGTCTTGAGGGTAAGTGATTGAGGTCACCTGGTCTGATCAGGCTAGAGAAGACAAGACTGAGGGAACACCTCATTGTGGTGTACAAGTTCCTTGTGAGAGGAAGAGGAGGGGCAGCTGCTGATCTCTTCTCTGTGGTGACCAGTGATAGGACCTGAGGGAATTGCCTGAAGCTGTGTCTAGGAAGATTTAGGTTTGATATCATAAAAAGTTCCTACACTCAGAGGGTGGTTGGGCACTGGAGCAGATTACTCAGGGAAGTGGTCACAGCACCAAGCCTGAAGGTTTAAGAAGTGTTTAGACAATGCTCTCAGGTACATGGTGTGAATCTTGGTGTGGTCCTGTGAGCCACCAGGAGTTGGACTTATATTATCCTTGTGAGTCCCTTCCAGCTTAGGCTATTCTATGATTCTGTGATCCTATCATTAAGGATCTGGAGCATCTCTCTGTTGAGGAAAGGCTGAAAAAGTGGGCACTGTTGAGCATGGGGGAGAGAAGACTAAGGGGGAAATCTTATTACTGTGTGCAAATACCTGAGGGATGATACTGCAAAGAGGACAGAGCTTTTCAGTGGTGTTCAGTGACAGGACAAGAGCCAATAGGCACAAACTGCAACACAGGATGTTACCTCTGAACATGAAGAAACACTTCTTCACTGTCAGGGTGACTGAACACTAGCACAGGTTGCTAAGGGAGATTTTGAAGTCTCCCTCTTTGGAGATATCCAAAAGTTATCTGGTTTGGTCCTGTTTAGCTGGCTCTATGCAGCTGTACATGAGCAGATAACCCTTAGAGGTTCTGTTCTATCTCAACCATCCTGTGATTATATGAAATCACCTCTTCTATTTCTATTACCTGTTGATAGAGAGCAAAGAGGAAATAATGACAATTATATTTGTTGTGATCCATTACCTCTCCAAGACTTCATTCCACACTGTGTGTTTAGATGGAATGGGTCTTGTACCAGCTGGTGCTTCTGGGCATGCACAACCTATGCAGGGAGCCATTTACTGGAACTCTTTGGGTCTGCTTTGCCTGGAGGTGCTCCAGAGCTGCAAAAATGAGTGACTTTTGAATAGGACATTGAATACCTTGTAAGCACTCCTGAATGTGTACCACAAGATATTCAAACAGACAAATTCACATAAAAAACCCCATTAACTCATTAATGTGGAACACACAGAGACCCTAGTCTGTATCCCAAATCAATGGCAAGAATTATGATAAATTATGAATATGGTTTAAGACAGATCTGTTTATTATTTTCCATTTGCCTCTTCCTGAAAATCAAACCATATTTGTCAATATTTCCAGTTTATTCTAATTTTATTTATTCTGATCACCAGAAAGTCAACATATTTAAAATCATACTAGTGTATGAGGAGTGCTCTTTGCTGTATGATATCCTTTCTGCTCTATAATTTTTTTAGAAAGAGGAGTATGTCACAGTTTCACAGGTTTAGTTAGCACAGGTTTCAGACACTACAGTATACCTCAACACTTTATTTTCTGAGCTTAACCTGGATGAACTTCCTGCCTTTGCTGGAGCCAGACCTTTCCAGCAAGGCCTAAGTCTTATTCCCTGTGCTGCTCATCTACCCACAACCAGTTCCTCTACTCCTTTTATGAATCATGTCTCAGCTTTGTATTTGAACATCTAGACCTTTCAGATTTCAAATTACTTTGGACCTAATTGCTGTCTTTTCAGAGACAGAGAGTTTCTCAGGCCCACTCCAAATGGCAGCCTTCTACAACCCTTATGTGACTTCAAGAGTTTGGGAAAAGAAGAAAAGGCCCATGTGCTGGGGGTCCCTAGAACCCATGAGGCTATCCAGCTTGAGTGACATGAAGGAAAAGCAGTTCAGCTGCAGCCAGGACGCCAATTTTCTCTCACAAACCTGGTGGTGCTTACTTATACATTCTGAATCTTTTCTTCAGTGACATGTTAAAAAATTTTCCAATGGAAAAATTAATAACCAGAACACACTGAGATAACTGTGTTGTGACAAGGATTTGTGGTCCAGTCAGTGACATGGACAGAATGTGTAGCATCAGTCACTGCTGACCTTCAGAAGCACTGTGTATCCAGAGTCCTGTGTCAAATGATCTGGTAGGATACTCAGTTTTATCTTACTTATGAAATACATCAAATTTCAATGAAATCCAAATAAAAAATTCTCTATTACTACAGTAGAGAACTCAGTAGGATTTTAAGCACAATAAAACCATTCCAGAGAGATGAAGACAGTCTGAAATCACAGATCTGAAAAATGTGACACAATCTATACAAGTTTGTGCATTCCCTGTATATTTGAGCACATGCATCCACTTATCACACAGTAGTACAGGATCTACAAGGTAGATAGAGAGGAAAGATGGAACCCCTACCATTGAAAAAAACACAGGAAAAAACCCCAGACCTTTGCAGAGGACATATATACCTTCCAGTCTCCCTTGTCCTGCTGCATTCTTCACCCACATCTGAAGGAAGAAGCCTGTTCTGGAAGGAAATTTAATTGCAGGAAAAATGCATCCTTTGAATATTTGAAGAGGGACAGGTTTAATTTACACTGTACACAGAAAAAGATACTTCATGCCTCCTTAAGGTACTAATATTTTCAAATGCTAGGAGTTTTGGTAGTTAAAATATACTCCTGCAAATCAGTCCCTCCTTGCACAGTGTAATCCATCTGATTTTTAAGACTACACGTGCATGCAGCAAGAGGTGTGCCTAGCTTGTTTAAGGCTATAATTTTAAACTCCATTTTCTCAGAACAGTGCAATGCAAAAGCCTCTGGGGATCTCAAACAATGTCAGCCTAAAGTTTGAGGAAGAATCTACTGACCTCTAAAAAACCTGCTTATCTTTCTCTTTCCAAATTCCTTGGAATTTGGAAATTCCAAGAACCTTTTAGATAGACTTAGCAGATTGAATCTGCACATTCTTAACTTCCAAAAAAATTCCAAATTAACATATGGAATTTTGAGCATAAGACAACCTTCACAATGAGAGCACTGAGCCTTCACTGTGGGAGACTGCTATGACAGTGAGAGAGACAGAGAGAGAGAGGTGAAGCTAAGAAAACTGGCTCTTACATCACATGTGTGGGGGGCTCTTCTCCTGCTCACCACAGATGTCCAGGAGATTTCCTTTATGAATCCCTCTCAAGGACAGCAAGGCAGCTTCTTGGTAAGCCCAGTTCTGTTGCCAGCCTGGGCCTATTTCAGAGGCATAGGATCTGGTCAGAAAATTTAATGATTTTTGTTTGTTTGTTTTGGTGGAGTAGAAAAACTTACCTCATTTACTTACACAAAAGACACAAAATTAACTTTTATGGGAAAATAAAGAATAATTTCTAGAGAAAATTTCCAGGGAAATTGTACCTAAAAATTGATTAATCTGAGGACCTCTTACTTTGTCCCTAGTCAATGTTGTACTCTCCATCACAAATATTGTAAAGGATGTAGATGTACTTGCTCAGACTGGGAGCTTACACTACAAGTACTGTGTAAGTATGGGCAGGAACTGGTCATTTGATAAAATTAATATACTTTGGAAAACTTTTTTTTTTCTATTTTCAGGTCACAAAGCATCAGAAAATTCTAATAGAGTGATATGTTTAAGGGACACAACAGGGTTTTAACAAAGAAATATTGTTGGCATTGGACACATCACATCTGAGAACCCACTGGTATTATTATATCATCTACTGATTGTGCTCCTACTTCAGAAAACAATGCATGATGGCTGGTTAAATTGTTTTTGAAATATCATCTTGGAGACAGTTTTCCTCTTTTAAGACCCCAAGTGGCAAAAGCAACTGAAGGGAATATAACATAATCAACATATAACACATAAATCAATGTGACACGACCTGCCTTTTAATATAAAGGCAAATAGACAGGAGAACTGATAGTTTTCTCTCCAAAACAGCAGGAGATAGTAAAATATTCCAGGAAAGGAAGAAAAAGAAGTGAAACAGAAGTGTAATAAAAAATCCTGGATCCAGCAACATGACTTTTAATTGCAAATCATAGAGCAGTGGGACAAAATCAAGGATCAACTTTCCAGAAACCAAGAGATAAAACTGGTTTTTCTTTCATAAAAATTTTGTAATTTTGTAATATTCTTTTCAATAAGTAAAAGGTGACAAAAGATTAATGGAGTTATATTTTTGAAGTTTATAATTTGTTTAGGACCATTGTTTCTGCTGAAAATTACAGTGATACATGCTACCAAACTGGTAAAAAAATATTAGAAATTCAAGTGTTTTTAACACAAGCGTATAGAACATTTCTTACATACTGTTAATTTCTTCTCGGATTTCATTTTCTTTTCACTCTTTTAAATCCATTTTTTTTAAAAGAATATTTCTTTGGGGAGTTCTTTTTAAATGTCTGCTATTTTTTCAGGATAAAAATTTTGATGTTCACATTCTGTGTGTCAGTTTCTTATGAAAGCATTGACTACTATGACTAGCAGGCAGCAAGTGGAGGCTACACCCTTTGGAAATAATACAGGTCTTACACACAACATGTGGCACATAATTAAAAAAAAAAAATCAGTTAGCTGAATAAAAACTACTACTCTAAAATAAGAATGAGCAATATATTTAACAGGCAGAATGGTACAACATTCTATCCAATTCTTATTTGTGAAACATCATCATAAATCTGTGACATTTGATGAAAAAAAGCAGTATTTTCTAAACAAATTTTAAGTTTCATCCACACTCATTCTAGCTGTTGCATTAATGAACTAGAGTCCTGCTCTGTTTTCTCTGATACCAGTGGAAAATTGATTTTAATGGGTAGCAGAAAACCTCTCAGAATTTAGATGCTCTTCCAGTACTTAACTGGGTAAACATCTGTTAGAGATAATAAAATTAAATCAGATGAAAACTCACACATTACCTTAAATGAATGCGAAAAATAAAATCTTTTGTGTTGTAGGTAACAGCTGTTCTTACTCATTTATCTCAGGGCAAAATAGCAGAATATACTTGCATTAGCAAGTGTTCTGTATCATACTGATGATCCTTTCCATTTGTAGAGGAAGTGATTATTTGGGAGTTAACTCATTCCACTTTCACCCAAACTTCTATATCATAACAGAAATATCAGCTCATAAGCAATGAGCACTGCTCATTGTTACCTAATTACAGATTTCTTTTTTCTGACTGTTCAAAGCACAGTCTGGGGTTTTTGGGATGGTGCAAGCACAGAGCAATAGCATTCTCTTCTTGCAGTGACAAAAGTGCAAAGAGTTTAAGGGTAGAATGTTTAAAAATAGTAACACGAAAATCAGCCATTTTTTATTACTGCTCTGCAATGTCAATTCTTAATGACAAGAAGTATGCACTTATTGTCAATTTTGCTAAAAGAAATCAAGACAGAAAAGAAAGCAGGCTTTGAAGTTAAGAATGCTAGAGACAAATGGTTCAGCTCTGGAGAACAATGTGACAAACACAAGGTCTGTGGAAAAATGACTTAGCCAGACACTTTGCCAGATCACAACTCCTGCCCAGAGAAGCTTGAAAGTTACATTGCTAACTAGGCAAGAAATTGTACTGACCTTTTCACTGCATTACAAGCATACTGTTATAACGTGATTGCTATTGAAATTGATTTTGGTAGCAGCACAGAAGACTCATTTTTGTTATTCATTGTGTGTTTGTTTTTTAACAGTTTAAACTCATCTTGGTGCTGTGTAACAATATACCTTTCCACAGACTGAATAAACTGTATTGATTAATCATGACCTTAAATTCATGTACAGAAAACAAAAACCAAATCCCTCTTGATAATATTACATAAGGTACATGCCTCTGTCTAAAATTCATAACATGATTCTTTTAATATGACCATGGATAAATCATTTAAGAACCAAATAAACAAAAAGGATTGTGCTCTTAAAGTCTTTTCAAACAGCTCTAAGTATAATGTTAACTGCAAATTATTCAGGGGTAACCTGTCATACAAGTAACTGTTGAAAGGAGGCAATCTCCCTGTCCTGATGGGAGTTTGGATTACATTAAATGTAATTGCTGTATGTAGTTCTCCTGAAATAAGTAATGTGGTAGCCTGATAACATATTACTATACTCCATATTTGTTTATTATAAAGATAACTAAGAACTCCTTTATAGTGTGAGGGGTCTATATTTCTAATATAGTGATAAAGTACAAATAGTGATGAAATTTAGTTCAGCATCTGACTACATCTATGTTTTCATATTTTGTGTGTAACAGAATGAATAAAATTTACAGTGATGAGGCAACTCCTCAAAAGTTTCACATTTTAAAGCCTTCTCATGATAAAATTCATATCTCCCAGAGAAAAAGACCTCCCAGTCTCATTCTTCTAGCCACCCCTACCCTGATGGATCCTCAAAAATAGAAAAATTATTTAGTCTTTTTATCTTAAGAGCACCTACAGAAATCTAGGGATGAAAACAAAGAAAGTGTTAACTACTTTTTGCATTATTAAGAGATAAGTTGTATTATGGTGTTGAATGAGTATTTCTGAGACTCTCTTGCTATTCACCTTAAGTTGTGTAGTGTAACTATACCAGATTATGACATATTCATGGTGGAGTCATCTCTTGCCATATATTGAATTCGTGGTGTTACAGTCAGGAAGAAAAATAATTCAGATTACAAATTTGAATACTGAAGTATAACAGTAGCTAAAGATAAAACCTACACATGGATTTTTCCATTAGCACAAGAGATAAATTCTTATGCTGTGAGGCTGATGGGTTTGGTTCTAGCAGTATACTAAATTAATAGCAGTACATGATGGCTAATAAGTTTTACAAAGCATTAAATTGCCCTAGATGTTGCTAAGACATTCACATATCAGTAGACACCTAGAGTACTTCCACAAAGAGAAATGTAACTGCCTATGCAATCACAGCCATGTGGAAAAACAGAAAATGGTATCAGTAGGGAAGAAGAAAGTAAATATTTTGTTACCTTGCAAAAATTATATAATAATACCAAATTTTATCATTGGTTTTCACTCAGATCTTGCTTGTTACTTTTCCTATAATTATTTGATTTGACAAGGGAAGTCATCATCATCCCAAATTACAATAACAGAAAGGGCATATTAGGCATCAGTGACAGAATAATTAATGAATCAAGTAAGAGCTTATAAGCAAATACTGCCAACACTATTTAATTTGCAGTGATGGAAACCAAGAGCTGGCGACAGCTACTGTCTCAGCTTTAGGGTGAAATTCCCTACAGCCTTCTTTTAGGAAACACCAGGGGAAAAAAATGCATGGAAATGGAAAATAACAAAGAGGTTGATCCTCCTCTCCACTGGGAAAAAAAAAAAATCTTCTCAGTAATTGCAAAAGAAATCACAAATGTGCTCTTCAGATAGGTGTTTTTGATGTTTTAACATAGGTAAAAATAGAATTCAGAATTTTGCTTTATAAATGTAATTTTATTAAGCAAAAAATAAATGGGAGCAATGCTGACTATAATCAGTCAAATGGCTCCAGGAAAACTAAACTGTATGACATGTAATTTAAATATTGTATAGGTAACAAACACTTGGCTTATGTCAGGAAGTTTAATAATAATAATTGACACGACTCTCTACAGATGAAGGAAGGATATTTCAAAATTCTCATGCTGGCAAAACATGCCCAGAGAGAGGGCTTTGCTTATTCTGACTGCACAAAGTTGAATATAGTAACTGCAACTCAATTTTGATAGCAACAGAGAAAATAAGAGAAAATATTTATATTTTCTTCAAGCCTTAGCGTTTGCAGATAGAAAACTACACCTATATGGATTTGCCAAAATAATAACTCTATTTTGAGGCAACTATATGTTCCTTGCAATTGTCAGTTGCTGTTTACAAATCATGATCTTACAATGTATTTGTCATTTGCTATCAGCAAAAACATTCAATGTCTTTCTGGATACACAGCTGTATTAATAATAAAAATTAGTCTTTCTGTTGGGAACTTGAGAAAACTCTACAATCAAGATTTATTTTTCTTAACCTAGACAAAGCATACCAGACCATGCTGAAAGAAGTAGTCTCAGCCTGTATGAAGAAGCAAGCAGATGATGCATTTTAGAAGGCCATTGTAAAATTTATTGAACTTACTGCCTTCCTCTTGTAGGTCTTATTGGTTTTTTGTAGTTAATGGAATTTTTACCTGTGCATTAAAAGCACAAAGGGAAATGTTTTTATTCCTCTGTAACTGATTTGAGTTGATAAAAAGTGAAAAAATGTGAAGATGCAATTGAAAAAAAAAGACATTTTAAGCAATTATTCAGACAATAAATTAAGATATTATATAGGCTACAATTTTTTTTTAATTGTTTGGTTTTGGTTATGGTTTTGGTTTTCCCAGGCCCACTGCCACAATATCCAAAACAATGTACCATTAGCTTTGGAAACATTCTTCCAAAAAATAGAATTATTTAGATTTCTATCCTAATCCAATTGTAATCAACCAAAGAATTCATAGTGATTTATTTAGCAGCTGAATAAGGTTGTACTTAAATATAAATCTAAGCAGCAACATATGTGCTGACCTTCAACATAAGCAGGTTGACTGGACTTCATTTTGGAATACTCAAAGAGAAGTTCTTTCTTCTCAACACATTTCAAAGGAAATTTAATATTGTTCTCTGTGCACCTTTCTAAAGAGCAGAGTTTTAACCCTCTCTAACCATATAATTTTGGGAGGGAGTTTCAGACTTTTTTGTTTTCTAACTGACTGCAATCCTGAGAATTTTCTTCTTATGTTAAAAGTTTTTTAACTTTTTCGAATTCTTTGACAAAAAGAACATTTTTTATCAAGTAAATGGATAAAAATATCCAAATTATTTTAATTCATCTGTAGTAGAATAAGACTCAAATTATGACAGTTAAGTTGCATGTAACAGAAGTATGTGTAGTTTAGGTTCTGTAAGAATGTTTTGCATTTTTATTGCCCTTTCAGTTCTGACATGATTTATATACATTTCCTGATTACCAGACTTACTAGAAATTTCTCTACTTCAGTTGTTCTTATAATCTCACTTTTGATTTAATGAAAGGTAAAATCAAGTGTAAAGGTGTAAAAAACTCCACCAATAACAACCAGATCCCAAAATAGTACTAAAAAATGAATTCCATTTATGCATGACTTAATGAGATACTTAGGGCCTATTCCATACCTAATGTTAGTCAGTCTTCAGTAGATCAGAAATTTTTGAGACCTTTTTTTAACTTTATTTGATTCCATTTAGGGACTCTTTTTATTTTTTATTTTTTTTTAATGAATAACTATAATTAACATTTCCTCTCCACCCAAAAAACCCCAAATAAAATCAGCAGAAAAGTAACTTTCGACTCTTATATTCTCCTATTAATCAAAAGAGAACATATCCACAAAATATGATCATAATAAACTGCAATACAAGAGAGAAAGTGACACAAAAGAAAAATCTATCTGATGATGTTGAGTGTGTTAGCCAAATATGGCTATCCAAGCTACACTTTAACCATGACCCTACAGTAGTGATTAATGAAGTGGTCTGTTTGTTTCCAAATTCATGAAAGCCTTGGGTGTACATAAGTCAGCTTTAATCTCCAAAAATTTAGCAGTAGATAACAAAAGATTAAGTTGTTTCAGTCTTTTGCTCTTCAGCTGATCATAATTCTGTCTGCCAGGAAAGAAAATTGAAAAAAACCAGAATTCTCAGCTCTAGATGATTTCTTTTTTTTTGTGTTCTAATCTTCTCTCCTTCTTGAGCCAAACCTAAATTAATATTTTTTCTTTAAATTTAAAATCACTGTGTAAAAATATTAATAATTTCAAAATTAAAGCATTAAAGTTTTTCAAAGATATCTGTCAATTTTAAATAAATAGTTACCTTGTATAAGTTCAGATAGCATTTTTTTCTTCTTTCTAGGAAAATGGTGGTAGCAGAAAAGTAGTTTCATTAAAAAGCAGGGTAAGAACACTGTGGTTTCCTCTTGATTCATGAGCTCAATGGTTTGCATCGATATCTAGGTTGTTGAAAACTTTTGCTTTTCTCTTGTGTCTGAAGGGATTAGCAGGAATTCGTGCCACTTCTTTGAAGAGTGTTGTGCATCTGCATATCACTCTTTTGAGAAGTAATTCTCTCAATCTCTCTTGATAAAGAGTTTAATTTAGTATGTAATATTTAAATATTCATGCAATGAGTTAAGTAAATAAACACAAGACTGTAGTTAGTTTGGGGAAGTTACTTGCTGTCAGAGACTGAAATGTTATGGTCAATGCTTAAACATTATTAGGAAGGAGTTTTGCCCATTATGGCAAAACTGTACAGAGAAGCTGAGACCACCAAAGCCCACCCTTACCTAAATATGTCTGACCAGAACTTTGGACTGTGAGTTAAGACACCTAAGGGAACTTGAGATAAGGTAAAGGTGACACTATTGTCCAATTATCTCAGGTCTAGGGAGAAATAAACAAAGCTGAGGGAGAAAAATGTTTTCACAGGAAGCCAAACCCAGTTCTGAAAATCATCCACAGCTGGGTTTGGAGTGGGAGAGGCCAAAGTCCACAGATTCATCTGCTGAGGCCAGGTTTGCACACACTCCTCCCCATCCAAGGAGAAAGGAGGAGAGTTTTGGGTTGTGTGGTGTAACCTCTGGTCAGAGGGAGTGAACACTCATTCTCCCTTACACAAACTGCCTCAGCTATAAAACCCCCCACCCCAGGAAGGCCACATCCATGGGATATTCACATGAGAGGGAGCTTAGGGAATGTCATAAACCATCAAAGACCCCCAAAGTAATCCTCTGGACTAATTCCTGAGGTTTTGCAGCAGAACACTGCACATGATGCAAAGTGATGCAGCAGATACAGAGTCTGTTAGACTCAGTCTGCAAGTGACCAACGTCCCCCACACTGCCAGGGGTGGTACCCAGGCATTCCCACCTGCTCCAGGAAGACCAGATGGAGATCATCAATGGGGCACCCTTGGGATCCACAACGTGGTGATATTTCCTACTTAACCTGTCACTCTCTTGCTCTCTCTCTCTCATTTCCTGGTACATAATATCCATACTATTGACTTTGGCATATGGTATCATTTGCACCTTAATTCAGGCAGAGACATTTCTCTAAACATTTTAATAGCTGGCTCTTAACACTTGCTCCAGTGGAAAACTCACATTGAAACCTTCTAAAACAAATGATGGAAACATATGATTTCTATAGCTAGGTTAACACAAACCCAGTGAAACAGATTTCATTTTTAGTGAAATAGAATATTTCAATTTTTTCCTTTTTTTCTTTCTTTTTTTTTTTTTTTCCAGAAAAAAAGCTATGTTAAATACATTAAGAAAAAAAAGCTGCCTCTGAAGATGGACTAGGACTTCTAACATAGGAAGACACAGAAGACAATCAGTTGCCAGTTTCCTCTTTTCTTTGCTCTTTTTGAACCAGAAAAAGACATTATATAACTTTCATCAGTTGACAAAAAGACAGTAATTTATTGAAAGAGCTCTCTGTCTATTTCCAACAACTATTGATTATGATAATTTCATTACAAGAAGATAATTTCATATAAGAATATTGTCCGTAAATCCCAGATCAGCATAAAATTTACATTATCTACTAGTTCATAATAAAAAAAAAGGAAACAGAGGTTTAAGTACACAAATGCTTATCCCCAAGAGCTTTTCCTTTATCAGTATGAGGGGCAGTACTTCTTAAATAAGATTTAGGATCATCTCAGTGGTTAATAAAAGGTGACTGTAAGGAAAAAACAAAGGCAAAAGAAGAAATTTTGGCTGAAGGCACATATGGATAGAATGCAGTAGTGGTAAAACCTTGGAAAGAATTAACATACTGGAAAATGAAGTGTGCTAATAGAAGAACTTTGTTCTGAAGCTCTGACAGCATTATACACTTCTTGTTCCTGCTTTGGAAGTACCTCTGGTGTGCAAGAGAAATCACATTTCATGATATGGGCCCAAAATACATCTCTGGTATATATTCCCCAGTACATGCTCCAATTACTTATTGATATTTTTCAGCACAGGAGTGTAACAGAAAAGTGGTGCAGTAATGCAACAGGAATTTCATTAAACTCATTCAAATATGCATCTACACTCATTGTTGTAAATGAGATGAATGAGCTCAGGCAGAAATAATCAGGCTCAGTGCAATGTTAAATATGAACATTAAAAATTTGTCTTTGTTGACATCCATAATTTTAAAACTAATGATGTTTTTTTAATCATTTCCCCATCCTGGTCAGAAAGTCTTCATTAAGCTAGAATTCATTGTAAATACATTTAAATTAATTCAAGGCAGAATTTGAAAGTCAAAAGTATGCAACAAGTACCTGAAACTTAGCACATTTGAAAATCCCCATCACTTGTTTCTGGTGCAGATGATTAGAAGTAGTCTTATATTTGTATTGTATCTTGTATTTTCTCATAAAACTGCGAAAAATAACATACTAAAATGAGATTTATTTTGCAAATAAGTTAAACCAGATAAATCAAGGAGATCAATTAAAGCTCCGTCAACATTTGAATGCAGATTTGTGATCTCAGCTAAAGTTGACAGTACCCGACTGATTTAAAAGTTCTACAGGTTTTAGATTTTCCGGAATCCACTCACCCAACAAGACATGGGTTTTCATCCTCAAGGAATTACCTTAGGCAATACCTTAGGTGACCTGACATACGGGGAGAGTTCTCAGCTACAGGCCCAGTGCTCCAAGGAGGAACTGACTCAACTGATCTATCTGCAAAACTTCATTTATAGCCCATTCAAACCTCATCTTTGGTCAAATATGGGCTGGACTATGAGATCTCCAGAGCTCCCTTCTGTATTCAGTGTTCAATGTTAGAAGAGTCATCCTCTGTTCTCTAACTAAACACCCTCATCTATATTGCTAGTAGTTTAAAGTGGATATTGCCATTGACAGAACATTGATGGCAATAGAATAGAATAGACAAATATATCCTGTCCTGGGGAAAATAAAAAAAAAAAAGCAGTAGTGTCTTTTGTAGCCTGAAAATTTCTGGTTCCCTGGTGTGAGAGACTGGGCAGATTGATGTCTTGAGACATTTTGGGAGGCATGTGTATGCAGGAAGGAGCAGGTCTGGCCTTGCCCTTGCAAGGCAGTGCCCTACCCCACACCCCCTCCCCCAGAGCCTGTATCCCAACCCAGCAAGCTGCCAGTCATGGCACACTGGAGGCAGTGCTCCACATGCTCCTAACCCAGCTCCTGAGTGGCCAAATGACCAGAAGTCCCACCTGGGAGAAGGGCCCAGGAAGGCCAAGGGGTATTTAAGGCCAAATCTTCTTGGATTTGTCGCTATTCCCAATCCTGTAAGACTTTGCTTTTCATTCACTTTGGAAGATATCTATCTTTTTTACTTGAAGAAGAGGTTAAACCAGACAATGTCCAGCTCATTATCCACCATTATCCCCACACCCTTTGAAAATCTTCACATTCTGAAATGTGTCATAGCATTTTTACTTAGAAAAGTGAATTATATGTACCCACAGTAAAACATGCATTGTTTTTTGATTTACAAATTTATGTCTGGCACCATGTTGGTGTCATGTTTACTATTTATCAATCCCCACACACTGGACCATCTGAATATTTTACCAGTGGTTCTAACATTTATATAAAAGTAATAGCTACAATCAAAGGAAATTCTGGAATCCACCTAGGAATAACATTCAGTAAGTGATAATTCCTTATTTATAAATATTTTTGAGAATTTAACAAATCTATTATATTATTTTTGTATTGTTTTCGATTTTTAAAGTATATGAATATACATATTTAATTTGGACATAATCCCATTGCTCCATCAGTGTTGAAATATAAAATCACCTATATCCATTTAAATCTGGACCAACTATTGTTTAGTCAAAACAACATGAAGACTTTCTTGTCTCCTTTATCATACATGATAATTGTTGAAATAAATGGAAATAAATCTGTAACTTGTTTTGTGTATCCTAATAATGAATAGGGAGAAGAGAATCAGTTCTACCTTTATCCTTGCATCCTTTCTTGTGTAAGCATAATTTGGCTTTCACCCATGTTTATAATACAGGTTGTAGAACCTTGGCATCAGCTCTTTCTTCTCATAAATGCAGCTTGACTGCACCACAACCTTCAGAAAAAAAAAAATCCATTTCTTAATTAAACCAACAAACAAACAAATCTTTCCCTTTTCCTTCCTGACCTTGTAGTCTCTCCAACCCTCACTTCCTTCCCTCAATCAGGGAAGTAGAAAGTTCTCATAACTATTTAGGAGAGAGAAAGTAACAAAATTAGAGTTTAAGGTCATTCATCAGTGCTGGTTTTGATCTTCACAGTGATTCTCTGTCTCTTTTAAAAGGTTCATGAACTTCACGAATATGTGTTAATCAGTTTATGTGTGGAAGCTTATTAGCAGGCATATTTTGGGTTTCTATACAAGATGCAGGCAGTGGAGCAGATGCTATGGGAAACCCTTGAGATCTAAAACATACAAAGGTAGATTAAACAAAAGTAGAAGACAACATATACACAGAAGTAAAGTTACAGTCATTTAATTGTCATTACATTTTATCATGAGTCGGCATGTGTTCTGAAGTACATGCAATGACCTCAGTCCAGTGCAGAACTTAGCCATCTGCTTAACTTTAGCATTCTTAGAATTTAAAGGAAACAGAGAGGTGCTTAAGCTTGAACAGAGTCTTGAGTCTTTTGGATATCTATATGTTCTTATTGGACATATTAAGAACAGAGGAAAGGCATACAATTTTTTTCAGATTTCAGAAAATTGAGTTACCAGCATTCAGTAGAAAAAAAGATATGCAGCAAAATTGTAATTCAGGAGCAAATTAAGATACCTGAAACTGGTGAGTACTTGTGAAGTGAAGGTCTAAAGCTTGGCTGATGTCAGTAGAGACCTGGAGAGTTCAGTCAAAAGAGCCAGGAATACAATTTTGCTCAACCTCTTGTCCATCTAATGAAAAAGACCTCCAAGTGCTGGTGACTTCATTGCCTAAAACAAGGAGGTTTTGGAAATCTGGCTCACTTACAAACTCTGACATATTCACACATAAATTTAAGGCTCTTCACCTCAAACTGAGTATTATTGTTAAAGTCTTTTTAGATGAATCCCAGTCTAAAGCTCTTATTATAAACATAAAACTCAGTAATACGCTCTGCCCACAGAAGTTTAAGAATTTACAGAGTCTAAAAAACTGAAGCTAAGCAAATTCAGCTAATAATAGGACTTTTAAATTTGAATTATAAGAGAATTAACTACTAGAATAGCTTATAGTGAGTTCTAATTGTTCATCAGACAGAATATTAAAAATTAGATGAGCTGTTTCACTAGTTGACATTATTACTTGAGAATGCTAATCCTAAATTTTACTGTAGGTCACATTTGATATCCCTTTTGGCATTATAATCTATGATATTTGATTTATCACAGGACTCACCAGCAGATTTACCCCAGCAGAATTTAGAGCTCAGAACTGGTTTTTAATACCCAATCAGAACCTAGTTTGCAAACCAGTGCTGGTTTTATTTAAAAAAAACCAAAAAAAACCCAAAAAAACCAAACATTAGACTTACACTTTAAACTTTAAAATGCAAACTTATTGCCTTATAAAAAACAACCCATGCAAACTACAAATGGCTATTTCAAATACACCTGCTGCTCACTTGCAGCATTTGAGACAACAGTATTTTAATTTTAAGCATCAATCAGAGTCATTAGTGCAGTTGTGAGACAAGACTTAATGTCATTAAATGAGCAATCAGTTGTGCAAGCTTCTAGCATGAAGGGAATTATCATATTAATAAATCTAGGCAACAAAACCCAACTCTTTCTGTATATTTTTTTGTTTATCTGGGTAGTAGTCTCTTTTTTATTTTTTTTTTTTTTCATTTCTGTTTTTTCCAGAGGTGTTTGATGCTCTGAAGAAGGAGAATTTAGAAATGTTAGCAGACTGGCTGTCACTTTTCTCACCTTTACTTTTCTGACTCTTTCCCTGATTCCACTGGGGAGAGTGGGTGAGTGGCTGTGTTGGGACTTAGTTGCTGGCTGGCATTAAACTAAAACAGTTGAATACAGCACCTTCCCTAGACACTCAGAATTTATACTTTATAAATGTAGTAGGCTTTGTTCATAGTTTAGAGAAGGAGTTACAGAAAATTTAGTTTGCTTTGTATCTCCTTTTTACACCTGAAAACTCTTGGAGGAAAATATTGTCTAATACTTCAAAAATATTGTCTAATACTTCAAAAATACTACAAAATATTGACACCCTTCTCAAGATGTCTTGAAAATCAAATGTATGGGTGCTTCTCTAATTTGGATATGTTCAGTAGTTTTTCTAAAACAAAAGGGAAAGGAATTAAAGAGACAGAAAAGTTTAAGAAATATTAAATTTCAGTAAAAGGTACTCTGTGTTGCCAATGCTTTGCCTATGTATTACCATTAATCTTTATGTAGTAAACATTGTAAAGTTCATCTGTAATGGAATAAAATAAATTTTAAAATTACTCCTAGTCAGGGATGGAGCAATGCCAATTTTATTGGCAATGAATGTTAGCACAATAAAAATAGATATTTAAATTTGCTCATTGTTAGAACTTGTCTGTTTAGTTTAAAGTAATCCATTGTTTATCAAAGTACTAAACTGTCTTGGACTTGGTCTGAATTCTCAAATCTCTTGAACAAAACTTTATAGTCACTTAAGGAAATATGTTCCAAAAGTAAAAATTAAGCCAAATATTGTGTTATTCCTTTCTCAAAATGGTTATTATTTTTTATCTATCTGAAATTATTATTTCTACTTCAGTGTTACCAACTTAGAAAATGATTTTCACAAAAAATACATGAAATTTCAAGAAAATAAAATAGAAGGTTCGTTAGTTCTCCTAATCTTTGTCATACAACTTTAGGTGTTATGTTTACCTTATGTCTATTATGGCATTCACTGCTCTTTGGTGGATCAAAGGACAATTCTGTTCTGGTTCATACATTTGGTCCATTTTTGTTTACATGAAGGTGTTTCTAAAATATACTCAGAATGCAGTGAGACACTGGATGAAGGATGATATTATGGAAAAATGTTTCTGCAAACAGATTACAATAATGAAAGTGAACAAATAAAATTTTAAAAAGCTTCAATATGCTAGCAGCTTCAAGCTGCTAGTTCCTATTAAAAACATATTTTCTGATACAGGGCATCTACTCTGAAGAAGAACTTTTTGAAAGGAAAGTGGTGACATTTAACCCTTCACAGTTCATACTCTCTGCTTGTTATTTTGTAAACATCTAATTTTTTCCTATGTTGCCACTCTTTATTTCTTTCTTTCCATCTTTTCTGGTTTCCTTTTTCCCCCTTTGTTTTATTTTTAACTATTATGGTTATATTTTAAGCCTTGGCGATCTACTTCAACTAAGTAAATTTTGAAAGTTGGCTGCATGAAAAGGCAACCTAAACCTCTATTACTTTTTCTGTTACTTCCACTTATCTGAGAAGAGGAGGAGAAGCTGGAGACAAACTGTTCCATAACATAATCATAAACATGTGATCCAAAAGAAATTAAAAGCAACTTAACCATTCCTTTATGTAATAATTTTCTATTGGGAAATAAGGTAATAAACCACTCTCGAGTTAAATTGTCAGTCTGTGGTACTATTTGTGTGTGATGATTGAGGCACAAACTACAGTATGTTTGGGAAAAGAACCAAACAATAAAATAGTAATGAACTTAAAAATTGATTTCAATATGGGTCCCTGAGGCCAGAAGTGATGACTTTCCTAACATGCTACTTTGCTACTCATCCAGTGTGGAAGCGGTTTTAAGATTTGATTTCACCCTGCCATGAAGAGGTAACTAGAACATCCACTTTGAATTTTTCAGAACACACAGTAAATTACAGGAGGAAATGGTCTGGTGCAATTTACTTATTATTTCAATCTGTTAATTTTCTCACACAATTCATTTAATATTCTACTTCTGAGACAGAATTACTATGTTCTAACTCAGAGCTCACCATACAGTTCTGATCTAAGAAATTTTGTTTGGCTTTTTTAACCAGAAGAACCCCACACATTAGAAAACACAATATAACGAGAGGGGGTCAGGTTTTCTTGGTTTTTGTTTGCTTGTTTTTCCTTTATCACCATCATAAACACTAGGGTGACAAAGCCTGCTTTTTTGTCTTCTTAGTACAATCTTTGTCAGTGAAATGAAACATCAGAGAATTTTAATACCCAGTATAATCTCTGAAAGACAGTAATATACTCTGTAACTCTGACCTTTTCAGTGTTGTGTAATTTGATTGGCAGGAAGCCATTCTATTTCTCTGTTACATTTTTGGCAATCTAAATCTCAAAAGAGAGGCTGTATGACCAACCAGTCAAAATGTAAAATATGTCAGATGCAGTGAGTAAGGTTCAGTAATATAATCTACAGATTACATTAGAGACCAGGGAGAAATGAGATTCTTGTCATCAGTCAACTATTGTATGATAACAGTGTTGATAAACAGCCAAAAAGAATAAAAAAAAATCTAAAAAGGGGGTCAAAAATGTTTTGGTTTTTTTTTCGTTTGGATACTGATGAGAAGGATGGTGTTACTGGGATCAAGGGGAGTGGAGAAATGCTTTATGGACAAAAGACATATATATCACAATATAAACCTTCATATTTTATAAATACTTTTCCAAAGAACTCTGACTGCCATTTTAATCCTTCTTTGTTTTGGCATAAAAGGCAAAAAAGGAAAAAAAAAAAAAAAGAAAGAGAAAAAAAGAAAAAAAAAGCTATGTAAAAATTAAATGCAAAAGAAGAGTGACTATTGTCTTGCTAATGATTATTGCAGGAAACAAAGCATGTAAAGTTTAAAATCGAATTACTTTATATTCTCTGACAGCACATCGAAGCTGGTATCCAGAACTTAAAAGACTGAAGTACAGATAGAAAATAAGATGTCTAAAATCTTGACATCTAAGACTGAACTAGTCACTCCCAGGTCTCTTTCTAATCAAGGCAACATCAAGGTAACATTTGCTTTGGCTCACGCTTAGACAGGTCAGATGCATTTTTTTCTAAAGGTGCCTACTTCCATCTACTATTTACAGAATGAAGCCCACTGAGAGGAGCAAGAACTCAGATACTTAACTTTCAGCAAGGTGAGTTGACCTTGTCTTGATGCCATATGCCCATCCAGCTTCTTTTCTCAACAGCACAGAGGGAAAGAAAGAGCTTGTGGGTCTAGATAAAGATAAGGAGATAATTTATCAATTACCATCATAGGAAAAACATATTTGATTTGGAGAAAATTAATTTCATTCTTTGTCAAGTAAAACAAATTTGGATGTTGAGAGATAAAGATTAAAATCAAAATACCTTAGACTCCACTTTTTTTCCCAGTCTCGATGCAATTCCTTCATTCATAACTCATCCATCTCCCCTCACCCTGAGCAGTGCATTGGGGATGGGAAGCAGGAGACTGCAATGAGTCCATGAAAACATCCTGACTCTCTTTTCTCTTCAAACTTTTCCCCAGCTCTAACATGATTCTTTCCCATGGGCTACTTTTAAGAGCTGCTCTGGCCTCAGTCCTCTCCACAGGCTGCAGTCCTCTAGGATAAACCTAATCCAGAACGTGCTTTCTACCAGTAGCAGTTCCTGTCAGGAGAACCTGCTCCAGCATGGGCTCTTCATGACATGCTGATTTTGCCAGAAGTAGCCACCTACTCTGGCATGGTTGTCTCCATTGCCTGCTCTGCTGTGTTCTTCCCCACAAGTTGCAGGGGAACTCTGCTCTGGTACCTGGAGCACCACTGCCCCTCCTTATACTCTCATGTTGGTGTCTGCAGGGCTATTTCTCATCTTTTTCCTCTCCCTCTCACACTGCTGCACACTGTTTTACCCTATATTTATTCACTGATGTGTTCAACTTTGTCCTGTGCTGGGTCTGCTGCAGAGATGGCTGGAATTGGCTGGAACCAGCTGCATCCAGCATGGTCAGCATTGGTCCCACCACACATAGGACAGCCTTGGGGTGACCCACTGCCAAAATATTAGCATGGATACCCAATGCAAAATAGCATATATACACTACCTCAGACTCCAGAAAGAAACAACCCTGAGCTCCAGATACAGAATTTCTATTCCCGTCTGTGGTTTAAAGCATAAGTTGAGGTTTGTCCTTTTACCTGCAGGGTAACTTCAGACTGGGAACATACTATGATACATTATCAAATTAAAATATCACTTTTCAAATAAGACACATACCTCCACCTTCCAGCATATGTGATTTCAATGCTATTTATCAATACTAATTGTGCTTTTCAGTTGTGGAAGAATCACATTAATCTTTTAAGCAAATATTGTAGCTACAGTAAAGACAAAGATCCTTCCAAACTTCTTAGTTACAAAAAGCTGGAAGGCAGATTTACTTTGCTCATGAAGAAATGTTAGAAGACAGCAAATATTCCCTTTCTACTTCTTTTCCCATTTCAATTATGTTTGTACCATGTTTCAGTGAAGAGGGATAGTTCCTGTGCTCAGCTACAAGTCACTTGCTCCAAAGGACAATGATGAGTGAGGAGCCCAAGGCTGTATCCTTCTGTCTGACAAGCACAGATGCTGTACTTCCCTGAGCAGTATTAACGAGCCAGCTAGCCCCAGTGCCTACATGTCAACGTTTTATAGTAGTGTAAACCGACACTGGTAATGGTGGAGAAAGCTGAAAGCTGCGGGTCCTCTTGCCTTTGTTAAATGAGCAATGACTTATCTCCCTGGTATCAGTGAATCTGCTTGTCAGCCTGCTTAAATGGAGGAAGCATTTAGAGCAAGATACTGGTGGAGAGCGGCTGAAAAAAACCTGAAGTCACTGTCCCAAACCAGAGTTCAATTAAACACCTAAGAAATTCAGAATAAGTTCCTTGGAGCTGTATAAAATATGTGGAGACTCCAGCATTTGTATTTTAAAATACAAGTAATGGTGTGTGCTTGTATGTGAAAGGATGCCAAAGGCAACAGGGAGTCAGAAGAAATGAAAGATTGATGGGAGCCAAAACAACTGTACTAGTGCTTGTACTAACTGAAAAGTCTGGTTAGAAAACAGAAAATGTGCAAATTGATTTCTCTGTCTTGATAAGGCCATTTGACTTGCTCATGAAAATCAACAGAACTGAACATGAGATAACTAAATATCATTAGCAATTTTTCTTAACAATGGAAACATCTCCAACTATTGGCTACCTGCAAAAGGGAAAAAAAATTAACTCATCCAAAAAAACCTAACAAACCAAAACCCCAAAAGTTTTTTAGGTTATTAAAAGAAGAAGAAATAATATACTATATAATTCCTCAAAATTATTTGGAATATGTATTATACAAATAAACTGTGTACTTCCCTCTAAGTGCTGTTTTGTCCATTGATAAGAATTTCTTCCTGCAGCAGTCATGGTTACAAATTCCCTATTTTCTCCTCCAGCCCCCAAATCTGTCTGCTATAAGAGATGAAAAAAAATCTTTCAAATATATCTTCAAAGAAAATTTGCCTTGGTGATAGTCTGGTAAGGGAAGAGACTGTTTCTAAACAAAAATAGCTCAAAAATCTTAAATATTACAATTAATCTGACTTCAAAATTAACATTTTAATGAGACTGACATAATCTGATTTGCATAAATTCCTTTTAACATTTCAGCCAGCTTCTTGTTCTTTCCAATATACTAAATAAAAACCACAAATATTTTTGAGGCATTGAGATTTGCTAGACAATCTGAAAAAGGGCTCCTATTGAGTCATAACAGCAGCATATGAGTCATAGTCCTCATACAAAAGAAATCTTCCTCAACTCTTTTATTTATAAAATATTGTTAAATTGTGCATAATGGGGTCTGGATGAAAGACCACAGTTCTGCAATTGTGTTTCCTTTACTACATTCTGTGAGGGACAAATACTTAATGGCTTAAACATTTCTAAAAGCATCATCAGAGGACCTTTGCCCCTATAGCAAACTGCAAAGAAGCAGCTGTTCATCTGTGATCACTGAAGTCCACCCCTCCCCAAACAGACCAACTAACTGGAATTTGGACTGTGACAGGAACTTGAGATAAGATAAAGGGGATACTATTGTCCAATCATCCTAGGTCTGGGGAGAAGAATATATCCACTGATGGTACTGGGAGAGATTGGAACACTGATGGCTCAAACATTCAGGGGACAAGCTGCTGATGTGCAAAGTACCCACCTCAGGCTACAGGTGGGTACTTTGGTGGGTACACCTCAGGTGTTGACTGAGGTACAATAAAGGGAAAACCTGTGTGGCCTGAGGCCAGTACTGTCTCTTTGTCCTTATTCCAGAGCCCTTAAGAATGACCTTGACAGGTTGGAGAGATGGACAGAGAAGAACCTTCTGAAATTCAGCAAAGGCAAATGCAGGATCCTGTACCTGATGAGGAACAGCCCCAAGGACCAGTACAAGCTGGGGGCTGACCTGCTGGGAAGCAGCTCTGTGGAGAAAAACCTGGGGGTCCTGGTGGACAACAAACTGTCCATGAACCAGCAGTGTGGCCTTGTGGCCATGAAGGTCAATGTTATCCTGGGGTGCATTAGGAAGAACATTGGCAGTAGGTCAAGGGAGGGTGATCCTGCCCCTCTACTCAGCCATAGTGAGGCACTTCTGGAGTGCTGTGTCCAGTTCTGGGCTCCTCAGGAAAAGAGAGACATCACAGAGCTCTTGGAGCAGGTCCAGTGGAGGGTGACAAAGATGATTAAGGGATTGGAGCATCTCTCTTAAAAGGAGAGGCTGAGAGAGTTGGGCCTGTTCAGCCCTTAGAAAAGACAACTGAGAGGGGCCTTCATTAATATCTATAAGTATCTGAATGGGAGACTGTCAAGGGGATGGATTCAGGCTCTTCTTGGTGGTGCCAAGCAATAGCACAAGAGGGTACAGGCAGAAACTAATGCACAGGAAGTTCCACCTGAACATGAGAAATAACTTCTTCACTGTGCACCCTCACACAGCCGCTGCACACTAGAACAGATTGCCCAGGGAGGCTGTAGAGTCTCCTTCACTGGATATTTTCAAAAGCCATCTGGATACAATCCTGGGTAGTGTGCTTTAAGATGAGTCTTAATCAGTGAGGTTGGACTAGACAACTTCCAGTGGTCCCTTCCAATCATCCCCATTCTGTGTGTTTCTGCCAGTCAGAAAATCAGGGGGGAAAAATCTCCTTTTTTACTTCCTTAATGAAGGACAAGGTTTTTGAGACTGAAGCATGGGAAGTGTCATGTTATATGAGGTGGTTAGATAACACCTTAATATTTAATAACAACAGATTAAATAATCTGTTGTTATTTAATTAAATATTTCAGACTATTTTATCTTCCTGTCTCCTATTCCAATTACACAAGATATTCTTATTAGATTATCAGTTAAATAAACTTGCTAACTTTCACCTGCAGATGTCATAATTACATTTATGTAAAAATTCACTACATTTCTTATGTGCTATCTATGTTTCAATTCTGAGAGCAAGAAAACAAATTTAATGTCAGTTTCTAGAGGGAAAGACCAGAAAGAACACACTGGTGTATAATACAATACAAGAATCTGAAAACATCTTTTATAATGGAGGTTTGGTGGTATGAATCCAGTTATTGTACATCTTCATGTTAGAACATCTGCACTTTTCACTGACACAAAGACCTTTCCATTAACTGATGGCTCTTTACCCACGTAATCCACCTGAATTCATTTTTTGATCCTTGAAAAAACTTTGTTCGAAATATTACTATTATTCAGGCTCTAAGAAAGTATCACAAACAAAACCTTTAAAAAAAAAACAAAAAACAACTTATGACACTGAGTCTATGGTCAAAAGTAAAATGACATTTTCTTTGATTTTTTACAGATGTAATTAAATAGTGAATATATATATATAAATATATATATATTTAAGAGAAAGAGTCATTAGCAAAATTATCAGGATTTAAGAAAATATTTGTAGTACAGCTATAACCTTCTTCTAAGGGGTTCAAATGGGAAAACATTTGGTAGGATGAATAACCCTTAATAGTTTCAAATTCCTAAGATATATCAACAGATATCAATCACCAGTTGATTTGAAAAAGAGGATTCCAAATATTTCTGGGATAGCTGCATAGAGTGGTCTGTTACATTATTTTGGAAAATTTATATCATGAACCTCATCTCACCTCTGAATATTTTGAGTTTATAAATCTCATGGGTTCATTTAGGAATAAGAAATACCATAAAAGTTAGACTTCTATATATCATCAAGGGCGTTAGAGCATATTATATTAGTACTGAAATTTAATGTCAAGATAAACCAACCAAGCTACATCTAAATGAGGAAACCTGAAAAAAAGACAGAGAGAGAAAACAAATTTAAAAAACAGGCCAAGCAGAGCACATTTTTAACAATTTCCACCTGTGAGGGAGTGCCCCTTCTTAAGACACTGTGACAAATACAGAAAATATTTTAGGAAATCAGGTTTTTACCTGTAATCAAATGGCTCAGCATGACTCAATGGTGTCAGCTTTTGGAGACCTGAGTCATCTTCTGATTTCTCAAGGAACTTTATTCTCTCTTTCTATACTTTTTTTTAAGTCTACAACATTTCTGCTTAAGCATTTTGCAATACAAGTTACAACTTGACTATATGGTGAAATCAGTGTAATTAAAAAAACAATGAAGGCACCAAACAAGACTAAGCATGAAAATTATGGATGCTCTCTGTCATTGCTATCTTCCACAAAAACTGTCTTGGACTTGGAGGTCCTGTCAAATGAAATTAAAAAGTCATAATAGTATGTAGCCAAATACTCTAGCATTTTACCATTGTGAGGCTAACATATCCACTTTTAAAATATGTGGCTTGTTTTATACAGTTTTCCGTGTCTTTTGATAAGATTAAAATACTTTTAATTGTACAACCGCATGGGAGACAGAAAAGAGTACTTAAAAAAAAAGAAATAGAAAGAAAGGGAGAGGGTTAAAAATGGGCCAAAAGGCAGGATATAAAATATTAAGGGTGGGAAAATCAGAAACAGCAATGATTAACTCTTTTTGGGACTGATTTTCATTTTCCTTAAGTCAGTCATAAACATGAGAATGAATATAACAGGGATCACATCAGACCCTTAATCTGTAATTGACTGGTTCTGAATTCACTGGGATTTTTTTACTTCTCTATAGGCACTAACAGACTGCCAGTCTTGGGCTGCAGAATTGCTGTAACTCCTCATGTTTCCAAAAAACCCTCTAAAACTATTTACTACCCTCTGAGGATTTGATCTATTGTTTAGAAATTCCATAGTTACAGAATTAAAGATGATGAAAAACAAACAGAAAAACCCGAACCACTCTGAGTTTCCGCTGTGTCAGTGAACTGTCTCTTTGAAAACCCCAGGCAGACTGAGACAAACAAGCTTAGAGAAGGATCCCAGTGGAGCACTCTCCCTAGCAACAATAGTCATGTAAAATGAGTCTCTGCATCCTCTTCTTCTTCATGTAGCTATCCCTGGCTCAGAAACACTCAAAAGCTACAGTCAGTGTAATTTTTGAGTCAATTGGTATCTGTAAAGGTATAAATGAGGAAAAAATGTGTTTTCTGATAGAGCATACTTTAAGAAAAGAGTTTGTGTTACTCTGCGCATAGGAATTTTCGTTATTTTTACTATTGCCATCATAATTTAGATTTAGATTTTTACATTTTGGTACAAGTATTAAAGATTAGAAAATTGATGTATTTTGATATGCTTACCTAGGGGTGGTTTTCAGACCACTTTTCTGACCAGTTCAAGTGCCACTCATTTTTCTTACACAGTTTGTTTTTTTTTTTCCATTTTAATAAGTTCCTATGACATTTGTTTCTTTCATTTTAGCCAACCCTAAAAGATAAATAAATACACTGTTGTACCAAATTCAGGTTATTCTGAAATTCTTAAATCCTGCAGTCATTGCATGTATGGCAAGGAGCAGTGGTTGCATCCAAAGTGGATGAAACTATTAATGACAACAGCTGAAAGGAAAAAGATCAGAGATGGAAATGGTATGAAAATGAATCAATCCTGGACTAAAAGCTCCAGAATGCAGTAACTTGGAATTCACTTTCACTAAAGGTTATTTTTCTTATTCAGTGTCTTGATCTATTTGTTATCCAAAACATGCAGGAATAAGTTCTACAAAATTGCATTGCACCACATGAAAAAAAAAAAAAAGCAACTATTATTAAAAAAAAACCAAAACACTATTATTAGGTAATTCAACTCACTCCCTTAATTCTTTTTGTAAGAAAAAAGGATAATTCCCTACTTGCATCTGTATTTAATTCATTATTTTATACGGAGCACATTTTTCCAAGTTTAAATTTTATTTGGTCGTCTATGCTTCTGATCTCTTGCAGCCTACCCTAGAATAGTTTCTATTTCTACTGGTGCTTCATCTTCTTGAGAAAGTTCAATCAATAATGTTCAGGAACACTATGGATTCATGTATTGGCTTAATTATATTTTTTGGTTTGTTTTCATTTCCATTCCTAATGTTTCCTAGCTTACCTGTTTTTTTGGTTTGTTTTTTTTTTTTTTTCACATATTGACAGACTTCATCCCCTTTTTGACAGAGCCATGTCATTTCTGCTACATGCAGGAAAGCATGTATAATGTACAGAATTGCTTCCCAGAGTAGCACCTTGTTCTCACACCCTAACACCAAGTCCCAGTAACATCTGCTGTACACACCTGGGTGCACTTGGCTGTGGATGCTTTTTAATGACCTGGGATCTGCCTGCACAAATATCCTGTGCCCAAAGCTGAGGAAAGTAGAATTGTTCCATTTTGAAGACTGCAATCAGGAGCTACTTTCCTGAATGTTATCTCTACTTGTTCATATCTAGAAAATGGTATCATATTTATTTTTCTAAATGCTGCTCCTCAAAGTTCTTAAAGACCAGCCCAGTCTCATTACATTGTGGGCTACTGCACTGAGTTATAGTACTTCAGGATCAGTGACCCACATATACGTTTTATTACTTCATTAAATATTGGTTCCTGATTTCCACTAATTTCTGTATTTTACGTTTTTTCTGCTACTTGAATATTCTCAGGCTTATGATGAATTTTTGTATAGCAAATTGCTGGCCTCCTCTTTTCTCCCATGGCCTGGACATATTTCTAATGGCCCTCAGTACCTTAAGGGAGTTTTTCAGGATCAAATGATAGCTGAAGAAGGCAGCAGTAGGTCTTTCCAGCTTCAGTTTGACCTAAAATGCTTTCAGAAAAGTTGCTTAATGCAGTTATATCCCCACACCCCTGTTAAGGCTTGCCTCTTCCTTAACTTTTTTAGTAAGAATATAATCTGTTATAATTATCTGTTAAAATCCTTGTACTTCCCTTCAAAGCCTAGTTTACTTTATGTCACTATTGACTTGCAGGCTCTGTTCATATCCAAAGCCCTTTGTACCCACCAATTCTTGTCAAGAGGCATGTGAAACACTGCCAAGCTGTTACAATGACACTGATACTTTGCATGTAAAAATGCACACAGTCAGCAGTTTAATCTGGTAAATCATCTAGAGTGTCCTCAATAGCTGGCAAAGATTAGTCATTCTTTTTCCTTGCTTTGTTGGGAGGTCTTGTACAAATTAATCTGAACATTTTCTCATGGTACTGAATTTATGTTTTTATTTATGCCAGTTGGGGTTGGAATATTGAAGTTGGCATATTTAAGAGGTTGTGTGGGGTTATATTTGTTTGGTTGGTTTTCCAGATATTTTTCAGTTCATTCCTTTTACATGACAAATTCTTACTTTTGCATATTACCATATGTGTATTGATACTTTATTTTTTTGTTACAATTTTATCTAGAATCCCTAATGAATGTTTTCCTTCTTTCCCCATTCTGAGGACAGCTTCAAATTTTCTTCTGGTCATGTATATGGCATTGTTTTGTTGCCCAGCAACTCTATCTCAGAGTACAATGTCCTTGTGTGTGTTTCTTAATGGACATTTTACGTGTGCAAGACTTGTCCTCCCTATTAGAGTCATTATGAGATATCACAAACATTTTATCCACCATTTGGCCCAAACTAATATTGCTGGTTTTCAGCATTGATTGGATTAGAGGTATAACTGAATTAGCTACCAATACAGCAGCCTAGCTACAGATGTGACATTTGAGTGGTTTTTGCAATATGCGCTCACTAAGAATCTCAGGATATGCTCTTTATGGGCTATAATCTCTTCTCCAACAGAGCTCTGAAGCTATTCAGCCAATACCTGGACTGCAGGTGACTAAGTGACAGTGGACACAGATGAGACTCAGGTCATTAAATACCTTCTTTGCCTCAGTCTTCACCACTGGGGGCTCTAAGGCCCCTTTAGTCAGTAAAAAGGTTCAAGGTTGAGATCTATCAGCTGTGAATAACAGCTGAGTCAGGGATTACTTGAGAGGGTTGAACCTCTACAAGTATGTAGAAATAAAAGGCTGTATCCAGTGATGCTCGGAGATCTGGCTGCTCTCACCTTTAACAGGTCATGAAGATACAGGGTGTATTCCCAGAAACAGGAGAATTGTGCATATTGTACCCATCTTCCAAAAAGTCCAAAAGAACAGCTGGGGGAATTACAGATCAGTCATAGTTTGCTCCCTGTGAAAATCATAAAGCAAGGCATGTTGGAACTGCTTTTCCTCAGATTGTTTTACATACTTTTACACTGTACAAGGAAGCTCAAGGTCTTTGTCTTTTCTCTGGTTTCTTTTGCCTAAAGCTGCACAGAATGCTGAAATAGTGACAATTGTTTGAGTTAAAGTAACATTTTTCAACAAATCATATTAATATTAATTATTTTTATAGAAATATACTTTAATATTATAATATTAAAAATATATACAATTTTGCCGTCTTTACAAGATGAATGACTTTCTGTGTAGCCCCTTCACATAATCTTTAGAGACTTTATACTACTTCAGTTATTGCCCACAATCATACCTTCAGGTTTGGTTCACAGCTGTATCTCTATGTTCCATTAGCAGGTGTTCCTTTCCTTCCCACTACCTTCTAAAATTATTCTTTTCCTTTCTGTGCATCCTGGAAGTCCCAGTGCTATCACTACTTCACTGCTTCTCATTATTCACAAGAGATTCTATGATACATCAACGAGACACACGTTAGCTCCAAATATTCAGCTGTGCCTATATGAAGTAACATAGCAGCTGTGGAAGAACTATTTCAGATTATCACTTATCCCCAGCCTGGTTTCTCAGCAAGGTTATTGATTACCCAGTTGATGTAAAGCACTGCACTGACTCAACTGTAGCATATATAGTTATGGGACTAGCTCACATGCAACAAATTTAAATGTATCTTAATAGTTGCTATGCTACTTGGAGCAAATATTACCTACATTTCTAAAACTAAATAAGTTTTATATAAAAACAAACAAAATAGAAAAAAAAATTAAGGAGAGTGTAAACTATGCAAATAAAATCCAAACCACAGCAGATAGTATATATAGGTAGTTTTAGAAAAGTAAAGAAAGAAATGAAATAACTCTACACTTTCACTCATTGCAAAGAAATACCAGTGTTCCACTTGGGGCCAATAAAAGTAAATCTATTTGTTTTTTCATTAGAAGTATGGTTTGAATTTTTTTAAATCATGTTGTTGAAATCACATGAATTAATATATATTAAAATATATCACTATTCAGTAAGAGAAAGATTTAACAGTGTACACCATTCTGTTCACTATTCTATACCTGCATTCGCAAGTTAGACCCATTCTACTGTTTTCCAGTGAATTCACAAATCTTGAATTGAAACAATAAGCAGAGTAACATATAAAAAATATAAATTTCTGTAGAGAGTAGCTCAAAATATCTAGCTCACAGTATGGGGCATCTGTTTTTTGTTTCTTCATGACTACTATCACTTTTCCTCCCATTTTATATTTTTACTTATATGGAAATATAAGTAAAATGTAACAGAATAGCAAGTGAATTTCCAAAATTTACAGTAATTAATTAAAAGCAGGCAAGTCCTGCAGCATTTAGGCTGGGAATCAAGATGATTCCATGTTCCAGTTTCAGCTATGGCAGTGACTGACTTTGGACAACTTTGCTGACTTTTTCTCCTTGTTCCTTATTCAGCTCAGCTGCACAGCTGAGTAAAAAGCAAGTCACAGTGACAACCAGCTGCTGTGCCTAACCCATACTCTCTGGGGAAATAAACTGAAAAGGAATAGGGAGGGAAGAGAACACACAAAACCACCTACCATCTCAAACCAGATAATTGCAGGTATGAAAAAAGTGTCTAAATAATGTCCACAGTCTGAAAGTCCTTACTAAGCATCACCAAGATTCTTCTCATTGAATAGGTTTATAATCTCATGAAAAAATACTCTTGCTGACATTTTATTGTGAGGTAACAAACCACTGTTTAATATCTGGCACTTGCATTCTACCTTCTGTAAATCCTGGTTTTTGCTTATGATAATAAGCATGTTTTATTTAGAACTGTAGCAGGGCAGCATTTAAACACTGCTGGTGATTGGCAGCCCATGTGTAGTCGATGAAGTATGAGCAGTAAAATTTTGTAATAATGTAAAACCTTGCTGAATTCCCACTGTCTCTAATAAGAATTGGTTTAAACGGTGCAGGTGAGAGCAGTTTCAGGGCTCCATCACTAAACAAAGTCAGGATTGAGACATACTGGCATAGCAGTGTAGAAAGCACAGTAGTGCAGATATCCCTTTTGTAGCAGATACCATTTCAGTTTCAATAACATACTCATCATCAGATTGGCCTTATGAACAGCTTGTGTGTTTGCCAATGGGTTAATACCACCTATTTTGGGTTTTGTGAAGAATGAGCAGGAAGTGCAGTCTGCTGTTCAAAAATGTGTATATATATGATTTCAAGCAAATAACTAAATTTAGAGTTAGATGCCTAAAATTTGGTATCTGAATTACTAGTTAATAAATGCCTACTCATTGTGATGTATTTCTCCAAGAGAAGGTAAAACTCCTAAATATGTTACACCAAGCAAGAAATCTTTTGTGTGTGTGTGTTTTACTTGGTACAGTTTATTTCTCAGACTATGATGAGTCTCTTTAGAGGAGAGAACAACCATAAGGTCTCTGTAAATGAAGGACAGTAGGCAGTCCCTCTCATAGTGTGCCCTGCAAATGTTCACTGATTTCATGCTTCTCTTAGTCTTTAGCTTAGTCTGCAGTGAGAGGTCACAACCATAAGGACATCTGCACTTCAGCTTGATCCCTAGATCAAGCCTCATTTCTCTTTTTTTTTTTTTTTTTTGCTGCTGTACATGCTAGCAGTGCAATTCTGGGGTTGTGCCCAACCACAAAATGTTTGTTTACGAAGCAGTTTTTGGAGTAACCAAAGGTAAGTAACACACTTGCCCTTTATCTCAACCTGCACTGTAGCACTATACATAACTGTGAGCAGTGTACTGCAGAATTATTAGTCCTACTTAAGACAACAGAAGACAACATACTGCTGTGAGGCATCTTGCCAGAGACTGGTGATTTAAATGCCGTGATGTCAAACCATTTTAAAGTGCACACTTTAAGTGCCATTGTTATCTAACCTTTATTTATATCTTAAAACTGGCAATCACCAAGGTACAGAACAGAACTCTGTATGATACAGATACAGCTGAAAATATAACATAGCCCAAGTATTGTCATTTCTGAATGAGCTATAAACCTGATTTATTAAACGTACTCTATCAATGCTACACCAGGAATGGAGTGGTTACAGAACCTTTTACATTGTAAGAATGTATAATTATGTATCCTCCTTAAGAAGAAAGAGGATTTTTTTATGACGTACTTAATATTTTTCAATTTGCTGGGCTGTTTAAAACTGATAATGAGTTGAAAATTAAGACTGTCAGCAGTACATTTTACAAAAGAGTACATAAGCCAGTTGAATCCGGAAGCTATAATGAACTTTTTGTTTGGGTTCTTATGGGAGGGAGAAGGGCTGAGCTGGGTGATTTGGGCTTGGGGTTTTGTTCCCTTGTTTGGGAGGAGGACCAAAAAGGAGAAGCTTTTGGGGAAAGGAAATTGACCACTTCATTACAGCTTTACAAAACAACCCTAGAATTTCTATGACAGAAATAAAAATTTTCTTTGTCATTATCTTGCAATTTAAACTACAATAATAAAGATCAATGTTCAATGAACAATACTCTAAAGCCCTTCATCAGCTCAAATTCCCAATGAACTCAATTTTGCATTTGAGGACGGATTATGACATACACCTCTCTGAAGGAGGCCCACTCAAACTTTATGCAGAACTAAAATCTATCATATGTGTTGTTTTGAAGGCTTATGTCTGATTTAGATGATGTGATTTTTTTTTTTTTAATCTCAACCAGAAACCTGCAACTTTTTCTCAGAAATTATATTTATCTCACTCACTCTAGTACTCATCACCTTTTCATAGATTATTAGTATTGAGGTATGGCACGACGCTTGTCTCCTTTACTGTGATAGCAATCTCCTTAGACATAACTCCCTAATTTAACATTAAATCACTTAGGACTATGTTCATGTAAAACCAGTACAAGAAAACTAATTTTGATAGGATAATTATATGAATGAACAGTGAAAGATTTCATCCATTCATTAATTAGCAATAATAAAATGAAAATCAGTTTTACAGAGATAACTTCAACAAGATAAATGCTCTTGGCATTAAGCACAGCTATCCAACTACATTTTAAGAAAAAAGATCTTAAATTTTGGTCTGCAAATGCTAATTATGTTAACAATAATTTTCATGATTTTCAGGTTTTAATTACTCAAATATTTATCAAATATTTTCTTTAATAATTGGCAGCATGTTCTACTGAGATTATATTCTGTATCACTAATTCACAGTTACTGGATATATTCTCTATGCATATTTTATTTGCATTGAGAGGAACATCTTGAGGAGTAAGATTATTAAATGACATGAATAAGATGTTAGAAGATGTCTACAACTGCTCAGGTAAATTAGCATTTGGTCATGGTTTAGCAGAAAACATTTTCAGAGAGATGAAAAAAAATCATGCAACTTGCATTTTACACTTCTACTTATCTCAGATATAGAGCATTATTCTGAGTGAGGTTCAGGGAATAGTAAGCAAAGGGAACTAACTATCTGAGGGAAGGAAAAAGAAATCAGTCCCCTACAAAGGATAAGAATATTGGGCCTGGACTTTTGATTCAACCTGTAAATGATTAATAGATACTATCAGGGAGGTAAATAGAAGCAATATGGTAACATGAACAGGAAATCTGAACTGCTCTGAACTGGACAGATGAGTAAACTAAAAGCTTTTGACAGAAGTTGCATGTGACGATTTTCTGTTTTCAAAGATACTGAAAGAATCATGCAGATTGCTGTGTAAGGGGGACAATTAAATAAGAATGTACAAAGAACACCGTGAAAACAATGACAGATTTGGGAATTCAATCAATATGGGAGAGTCACTGTGAAGAGAAATACATGGAAAAAGATTGTCAGCAAGAAAATATTTGCACCAAAAAGTCAGGCAAAGTAGGTAGCAAGATCTTAACTGATGTACCACCCTATAATAAGGATATTCATATTTGGGCAGGAAAAAATCAAAATGAAGGGAACAATTTATCTGTGTGAGCATGTGAAAGAAAAAAAATGCTCAGTTTTATCTACTTAATAATTCTAAATCTCCGAACTAGAAAGACCTCCAACTTGAGTACATAACAGAAGTATGAGTGCATGTGGGATTCAATACATTATGTTCACGGAATCATCATCTTCCATCTCTTAATAACTTCTTTAATCTGGTCTTATTTAGTGTTTCAGCTGCTGTCATTTATGCTTTAATCATAGTGGGAGAGAGACTCATGTAGTAACCAGCAATAAAAAACTTTGTTAAAATACACAGATGAGTTTTTTTTCTATCAGTGTACATATTTGTAGAAATGAGAAATAAAAAGTTACGTTTGAAATAATAATATTAGAACAAACAAATCATCAACAGAACAGGAAAACCATGTTTGGAGAGATGTCTAATGCTTTCACAATTAAATACTGAAATGCATAAAAGTGATAGTAGAATGTTAGATATTCATGAGGTTCATATTATTTTGGTGAAAAAATTATCCCCCTGTCCCTTGCAACTCTAGCACTGTACAGCTGAGAATGATGTTCATAGTTTGATTTTTAGTCCACTATAACTTTGTTAATATATGAACAGTTCTACAACAAGATGTATAATGAAACAATACTGAACTGATGACTAGGTAAGCACATATGACAAAGAATATGGTTGGTGTAATATCAGTGTATCACACCAAAATTATTAACCCATGGAAATTTTAGACCCATTGCATTCAATAACCAAAATAATTTATGATGTAACTTTCTGTTCTTTATTCAGACAGAAGAGCACATTTAAATTTTTCTTATTTAATGCATTCTTAAATTTACATTGTAAAAGTATAGAGAATTCATAGAATGGAAATAATTGACAAAAAAAATGTTACCAACTTTCAAGTTGAGCCTGTAAAAATAAGACCTATAATGGTGTTTACAAATAACTTCATACATTTATTTTGAGGCAATCACCACAACAGAGTTAACTGTTGCACAGAGATCACAATTTTCATTTTGGTCTTTGCCTCCACTGCTCAATGGCTGTGAGCACTTGATATGACTGTCTTTCTGAAGACAAAAGGAATTTAGGAACCTGGTACATATCCAGCTTTTATCTCAATGTATTAAGATGAGTTCTTTTGAGACTTTGTTTCTGAGTCCCTTAAATATGCATTTACAACATATTATGATTTAGAGGAGCTACAAATATGAAATAAAGCTGCTTATGGCATCTGTGTAAGTCAGCCTGTGAGTGTAAAAGATATTGGAACTTATAGTCTTTGAATCCTTTTTCAATTCAGTAGTTTATTTATTTACTTCTGAGTACACTTATTTTTATAACCTTAGATTAATAAATATATGTGCATACTAGTATGTGTGAAGCTTATTTGAAGCTTTTTGAAGCTTATTATTAATGGGATTTGTAGACAAGCATCTCTGTTGCTTGCTGTTAAAGGACAAATTGCTCAAATTATACATCTTCCAAGGAGAGGATCCACATATAAATCCTTCCTTTTACTCATGTGCAGATGTTAGTAGTGGAAGAGATTTTCTATAGATGCAGCTCATCACTATTAATCTTCTCTTTTTCAGTATAAAATGATAAATAGTTCTATTTATGTTATACAGATAGGGGATGTTGTTTTTTTTTTTTTTTTTTTGGGAAACCAAAGACACCCTTTGACAAAATTTTAAACCCATTTATGCTAAAGAAGACAGCCTTCTCTTAGGAGTCTNGTTTTTTTTTGTGGAAACCAAGACAGCCATTGACACAAGTTTCAAACCACTTATGCTGAAGAAGACAGCCTTCTCTTAGGAGTCTTGTGGCAAAACATACAGACTTAAAGCTACAGTTGTGGAATAGCAACAGGTTTTTGGGATGCCTGTTTATGCATCCACTGCCCTTGGTTATCTATTTCCTGTAGGATAAACTAGGAGCACACCAGTTTGTCTGCAAAGAAGAGCCAACAAACTGGCCTGAGACAAAGGACTCATCTGCAATAACCTGAGATTCAGGAAGTCATGAAGATTCCCCCAGGAGCTTCTGCTGCATCTGCACTGACTGAGAGGTACTATTTGTATGGTTGATTAACCTCTTGGATGGAGAATGTGGCCAGAGAATCTATGGAACATTCCTAATATAAAACAGATGGAAATCATACATAAACAAGTTTCTTGTAAATAGCCAGTAGAAACTGTGCTGGCAGATGCAAAATGTTCACATAAGACAATCCTCCTCAAATAAATGAAATAGTTAAGAGATGTTTTGCACAAAGCTTAATAGAAATAATAGAAACAAATCATGCATGTGCTGAGGGGGTTGTGTGGGACCACAGCCCAGCTGGACATAAGAACAGAGCAGATCAGTGATTTGAGGAGCCCTGTTCAATCCAGCTGGATGTCATTGCAAGGACTCGTGCAACAAAGACTCCCATCACCCTCTGGACTGTGACCAACCATCCTGTCACAGAAATTCAATTCCCATTACAGTATTCAAAAGATCCCAATAAATTAGCTTTTGTTTGTTTGCTGGGTTTTTGTTGTTTTTTTTTTTTTTTTTGTTTAATAGGCATTCTGACCATGAGTGCAACAGCATTCAATTCAAGTCTGTGAAAAGTATAAAAAGAAGAACACTGATGCAATACACATACAAGCAGCATAGACATGGAAATTCTTGTACAACCTTTTCTTATGCCAGCACATTTTTTGCTTCGCTTCCTACCTGTGCTCAAAGGAGTAACTAGTGTTAAAGTAAATGGCAAACAGTGAACAGCAGATTAAAAAAAAGTATGAAATAAGGATCCACTATCCTTAAAGTAGAAGGCATAACATCATCATTAGAAAAAAGAACTGCACTTCTCTTTTTGTTCTTTTTATGAGGAAAAAGTAATGATCACCTGTGCATCTGAATTAGCAGACTTTTTGCAGTGAACTTTATACAAATAGCTAGTGCTATCACAGGTCTTTGTGATGATTCTTTTAGAAAGATAATGCAGATGAAAAATTCAGCAGGTGTGAAGGTGATGTAATTGTCAGTCTTCTCTAGGAGCTATTTCAAATTCAAGATCAGTAAAATAACAAGCTGTAGTCCAGGAAAATAATATATACATTTCTGGAATAAGTTATGATTGATATTCAAGATCTAGTCACTCTTCAAGGTAAAGCTGAAAAATCATACCACAGTATTATGCAAGAATAATATCTATCAGACTACAAGAAACTGTATGATAAAATCACTACATCACATAATTACCCACTTGTAAATTCATTGCATCTATTTCTTATTCTGTTTTTCCTTTGTAAAACCATAATGGTATATAGAAATGAATGAAAAGTAGTACTTGAGGCTCCATATTTTTAATTTAATATTGTACAATAGATTTTATTCAGTAATCTCAGTAAAACTAATGGATTTGAAGGGATCCAATAATTTCATATCATGGCTTTATCTATTGTAAGTTGTATTTTTAGATATGCAGCCCAAGAGCCGTAAAAATTCTGTTTTCTTTTAGGAAATTTTTCACCTGAAGAACAATCCAAAATAAAGCTTGGACCATTTTACTCTTGTGAAATGCCTGGAATTTTCTGTTCCTGATGCAGCATATCTTACAGCTGTCAAGACTTTTTTCCTAAAATTTCTATGTTGAATTTGAAAAGCACTTTCCATTTTGTGAGTGCAAATGTGTGCAAAGAAGACCCAAAGCTCTTGTGCTTTTTGTATATTTTGTCTTTATATCAAAAAGAGAGAGTGAAATAATGAAATTTATTAAGACTCAGACTGAATTACTGATTTAAAAATGAGGTGTGGGGAGTGAGGGTGTTCCAATTCAATATACTCATCATAAAATGAATGTGAACACTTCAGGGAAGAAGTATGCTTGAACATACAGAGAGGTGACAAATATAAACTTACAGTCACATTCAGAATTAAATTAATAACTTTCACCTGAAGTCTTCAATATCTATTTTGCTTTCTAAGCACCTGTCAAAGGTCCAATGTGCTAGTCAAAGGAATTCATGGTTCCACATACACACAATTTGTTGTCCAGTTCCTGGTGGTACCTAAGAAGTCGTCTACGTGACATCGTGGTATGCAACACCTTGGTGCATTTTTCTATTACTCCATCAACATGGTATCTTTTACATTTTGCTTTTTCTATATGTCTATCTCATCACTAAATCGATTTATTTTACTGCTTGGGTGAAAGCATTTAGTACAATTTTTGGATTATATAATTTCTTTGCCATATTCTGTTGTTTAGCCCAGTTATTCTCTACTTACATTTTTCTATTAAACATTTCATGTACACTAGTATCAGTGTGTTCCTTTCTTTCAGAATCTTGTTTCCTAGTCTACAGGGTCTTTACTTGGACTTCTATTTTCTAAAGTATACAGGCAAATCTTCCTTTGTAATTCAGACTTGCAGACCTGGATCATTTTGTTTGCCCCCTTTCAATCTCAACAATGTATTTCTTACATAGAAAAGAATAAAATTGGATGTGATATAAAAAAATCAATTCAATTTTTAAACCATTATCTGGGGAGCAACATAAAGTGCATTATTAGCAGTGTATTTTTTCTTTGAAATCAGAATCTGTTGTGAGATGAATTTAGGTCTCCCTGGCTACAATAAAAGTAAATGGAATATAATGGGCCAAAGTGCTATACAGTACATGCCTTTTCAAGCTAAATTTTTTCTCACTGTCAAGTGAGACTGATATGTTATCACAGGCATTGGTAAATCTAAAATTATAGTAAATGCAAACTCTAATGGGAGATAAGGTGCCAAAATAAAAGAATGCATGCAAAACTGAAGTAATTAATTTTATGTATCTACTGTGGCCACCAGCTGGAGCCTTGTGTCATCTCTAATAGTAAGCTTTAAATGTATCACATATATGTAAGGTGTTTCACAGAACAATTTAAGTTAGGAAAATTTTATGATTCTTCTGTTTATGTAGATTCTTCTTCATTTATATAGATCCCTGGAGCTGAAAATTATGTTGTGTATTAGAGCAGTGAAGTAACATCCAGAAATTTAGAGAAAGATGCAATGTAAAAGAGAAGAAAAAGGATGATGAAGGAAAACAAAATGAGAGTATCCTACTACCGTTCTTATTTAATTTTTATATTGTAGTCTTATTGTTTCACTAAAATAGCAGAATTTAAGTTGATGATTAATTCATCCAATGAGAAAACAATATAAAGATTGGATCACTGCTCTACTTGCTGAACAAATTGATGGCTGCATTCCAACAGGATGATGTAATTCATTTGTATCTTAAATTGAAATCTTCAATATGACCCACCTTGGGTTTTTTCATCTGAGACAACAGTACCATTAGATGGCACTCTGGGTAAAGTTGAAAAATTACTTTGTAAGGCTTTGCAACTCAAGTGTTTAATGAAAGCACAATAAAAGAGAAAACAAAGAGAATTTCATCAAATGAAAATATATTCATATTCATTATATTTTCAACAGTCTATTATTATATTTATATAGTATTATTTAGATATTATATTTGAAAACAGCATTTTAAGCATCTTTTTTGCTTTTAAATGAGAGGTAGTGAATGCTTCCTGTAGGGAAGACATACTAAACTTGTTCTTTTTTAATCTTATTGTCAGCTTTCTTTAGGAGATGTTAAAGGCAAAGGAAAGAATATCAATATCTAATTATGTAAGACAAGTATCTCACAACATGAACGTTTCACAGTATTATCACAGTGATTGAAAAAGTAAGTTACCTCTCAGATATGTGTTACTACCTTATACATATTTTATCTGAAAGTGAAAGCCTGAAATTTTTTATTAATATCAAGTTTGTCTTTCCCTTACTTTGTATGTATAAGTATTAGAATACAATAAAAACATGCTTTTGAAGAATGCTCCAAGATGCTTTGTTTTGCTTGACAGAAGTCTTCATGTGAAAAAGGAACAAGCAAAAATTCTGAAACTCAAAGCAGTCAATTATTTAAGGGGAAAATTCTCCTAGAACTTCTAGACTAGTCTATCTTTTCATCTGTGTCTACCTGTGCAGACATCCCACATCCTGGTAGAAACAAATTCTATAGAATGTTCAAGTGGTGGTACACAAAATAACTATTTTAAATATTGTCCTTTAACTCCAAAATTGCTATTATTTATACTTGAGCAACCATGAACCCAGAGGATTCAGTTCCTGTGCAGTTCCAAAAGCACACTGATGGCAGAACTGTGTGAAGACCTGAATAATTAAATTATTACCTGGATTGTTTCTTGCAAAAAGTTGGATTGCCACAGTTGGAAAACCTTACATTTCAGAGGTTCAATTTTTCTTTCAAGCTGTTCTTAATAACTTGTTTTCACTCAATATTCAAAAATGTTTCAACAGCTGTAGATTTAATCTCAAAACACCATTATCCCAATAAAGCATCACATGTATTTCAAGCAAGTGCTGTGAATTTCAACTTTTTATCATGAACACTAGCTAATATGCTTCAGTCTGCTCTATATTGTGGAGAAGAGCAAATGAAAGTTAAAGAGCTGGAAGTGTCATTCAATATGTTTTTGGGGAATAAAACAACCTCAGCATTCTAGTGCTTTAGCCATGTGAAGCTAAGTTACTAGAAAATCACATTCTGGAGGCTCTCCAAATTTTTAGGGTCAAGTTGTCAAATAATTTATTCCATGGGGACTTCTGGGTGCTGAGAAGTTCAATGGGAAATTTGGAATAATTGATGATGGTAGAGGGACACTGTCTCCTTAACATAAGATAAGGAAAAATTTAGATGTATTAGTATCCACTAATAGTAGGCATTTAGCATTAGTATCCACTCACAACATGACATGTAACAACACCATCTATTAGTACAGGAAGATTGATTAATATTTCAAAATTGATCCCTGCATTTTATACCTTCTTTCTATCCCCAGTTTTTGTGAATATTAATTCCCTCTCCTTCCCATTCACTAGTTGATTTCCACAAGAAGTCCCATTCTCCAGTAATGATGGTCTCACTTGATATTCAGACAGAGGTGTGAAGCTGCCTTTCTTTCTCTGTGCAGCCTTCACAAATTAAGTTCCACTCCAGTACCTCTGCTGGGGGAAATTTCACAATTCTGACACCACTAGGGCACTGTAGGCTAGATCTAAGCCTTCAGTCATTCCCAGATGATCCAGCTGAGCTCTGATAGTGCTGTTATTCACTTTGCAAATCTGTTGTAAGAAAGTTAGGTAGTACAGAATTTAAGCTAAAAAAAAAAAAAAATATTTCAAGAGGAAGGCTTTTAAAATTGGAGATTATTCATTCACCACACAGAATAGTTTTTTACACTTAGGTGATAATCTAGTAAAATATTACTTCTCAGAGATTTGTTCTTCCTTTGCAATAGTTCCTTTGGTGTCTTTTCTGTTGAACTCTTCTTTCCTTGCCCTTGACTATTCTCTGCACTGAAATGTTTGCTTAGAGGTAATATTTCTCCAGCTATATGTTTCTTTTTCATTTTTTTATTCAACCAGTCTATTAAGCTAAACAAATTTAGTCAAATCAGTAGATATTTCAGCAACTGGATCCACTAAGATATTTTGATGTCAATTTCTATATGAATTTTCAGAGTTCCCTTTAGAATGGAAACTCTAGTCTACAAATAGATACAGTTATTTTCTTGATGCTTCAAGATTCCATCGATTCATTAATGAACTAATAGAACTATTACCAGTGTAAATCCCTCTATGCTATTTGGATGCAAATTTCAACCTTGTGGAATACCAGTATTTTTGGAAGATAAAAATAAAAACCAGCTGCACAAGATTTTTCTTGTTTGATTAGTTGGTCTGTTACCAAGCTCTCTTTTTGTAGTGCAGGAGAAATGTGAAAAAGAATGGTAGAGACAAAATAGATCATAGAGTTTTTTATCTATGTATTAAGACACAAAATATCATGTTATGCCTAGTTTGAGATAGAAAATATGCAGTTATTTTCCACTGCAGGTCAGCTAGAGGGATAATCACTTTGCCACTCTGCAGATTAAAGACCCACCACATCAGGAGAGATGCTGGAGCTAAGGCAGCCTCACCTGCTCTCTGAATAGCAGCCATGGTAACTAAATAAAGCAAGGGGATAGCAGCAGGTGACTCTTTGGGAAGGAGAGAGGCATCCAACTGCTGGCCTGCTGCTGCACTCTTCCCTAGAGGGGAGCTCCTTACCAGGGCCTGCTTCTAGCAGGGCTGCTACCAGGAGCTGGTACAAGCCACTGCTATTGCGTGTCAGTCCAGTGACACAGAGAGGAGCAGCAGGAGCAGGATCAGGGATTACACAGTCCTGTGAGCAGTGATTACACAGTCCTGTGAGCAGTTCTGATGGGACTCAGAAGCACAGGTAGTTTTTTCATCAGTACTCCTTGTCTAAGGGAAGGAGGTTGAAAAGGGACAATTGTATCTGGAGAATAAGCAATGGTTACAGGGCTCATGGTACAACCAGGGGTTAAGTACTTATACCATGGGGTATAAATACCCCATGGTATACTTATACTTATACTTATACTTATACTTATACTTATACTTATACCATGGGGTATATATGTATATATATATATACTTACACCATGGGGTATTTTTCTTTGAGAAACCTGTTCTGCTGAGGGCAGATGGGGCCCAGCTGTCAGCAAAGGGGAAAAACACCTTTGGTCACAGACTTGACAAGCTGGTTAAGAGGACTCTAAACAATAATTGGTGGATAAAGGGAACTTCAATCTATCTCATTCCTCTCAGTTTTATGCCAGTATCAGAATGAGATGCCCAGAGCCTAGAGCAGGGTTACAGATCAGCAGGAGAGCACTCAAAGAGAAACACAAAGGAATCCCAGCCACTCCAGACAATAAGGCAGTTTCTATGGGGGCTCAATTTAAATGTCTCTATGCAAATACACACAGCATGAACAATAAATAGGAGGAGCTAGTGACATGCACACACCTTCAGGGCTGTCATCTTATTGGAATCATGGAGATGTGGTGGTATGACTCCTGTGACTGGAGTGTCAGAATGGAAGGATACAGGCTCTTTAGGAAGGACAGCTAGGAAGGGGTGTTGCTCAGCATTATGGAGACCATGGCAGGAAGGTTGGAACTAGATGATTTTTAATTTCTCTTCCAACCCAAATTATTGTATGATAACACAGGAATGAGCCAAATGTATGGAAAGATTCTAGAAGAAAGTGATCAGTAGGAAGGCAGCTACTCCACACATTACATGAAAATATAACAGAAAGTGACATTGACTTTCACAGAATGTTCTGGCTATGTAGTTATCATTAAGGTGTCAGACAAAATCTTCTGTAACTATGAAATTCTCCTAAAGTCTTCTATCTGGTGCCTACCTCTTTTATCTATCTCGTACAGCTGCAGATCCCTCTGTCAACCAAGTAATACTGTGGTGTCTTTATGTTCATATCTTTCCCCTGTCCTTGTCCTTTCACTCATAGCAGACCAACAAGGCTATGCAGGAGGACCTGGAAGAGATGTAACAAAAAGTCTTCTAGTACCCTCAGATGTCTGTGTCATCTCCAGCAACCCACTGAGCAGAGCAGCAACTTTATCAGGAATGCTTTTCTACAAAACCCACAAAGCTCTACACTCCTACTAATGCAAAGACCAATTAGAAGGCTTTTACTACTTTGTATAAATAAAAATGCAGAGATATTAGCTAACCCTGGATTGAACAGAGTTTAAAATGGCAGGAGTAACCAGATGGCATCTTGTCTTTATGTTCAGAATGGAATTTGTCTACAGTTTACAATGCACAGCAATGTAGTTTGCAGTATATATACTTCTAAATCCTGAGTGGTGCTTAAAAAAATAAAATTCTGCTTTATTCCTCTGTCTTTAGTTCAAACTTTTTTTTTTTTTTTCCCAGGCTGATATTGATGTTAAAGGAAGTAATCAATTTGATAAATAATACTCTCTGGTATCTTCAAAAAAAGGGGACAACATTTCATTGTGTCTAATCATATGGAGTGAATGGCAAACTGACAAATTATCTGGGGTTGTCACAAATCTTTACACCTACACTGTACAGCAACTCAAACACTGTACCTTTTTTACAGTGAATTGCTAAAGTAAATATATTTCATTTTCTTTCTCATAATCTTCAATGAAACTATAAGTCAATTGTCAAGTTTTGATGGACATTTACTGTTCAACAATTACTAATTAGGTAGGTGGCAAAATCATCACTATTATTAAATACTGATGATGATGATGATGATAATGATGATGATGATTACATAGCCATTGGTATTTTTATTTAGCATTTCTATAGTACCTATGACTAAACTTCCTCAAAAGCAAGAATATTATTTCATACAAAATGTTAAGGTTTGAAATTAAATTTTACTTTTCATCAGGAAGAAAAAAAAAAGCCCATATGAAAACAATAGCAACAAAACCACCATAAATTAAAAACAACCAAACAAAAAATTCTCTACAGAAAAAAAAAAAAGACAAAAATTCAAAAAGAGTCCAAAATGACAAAAAGACTAAGGAATTATTATGTGGCCAAACAAGCAGCTGGACTACTACTAGTGTTGCTTACTGTGTGAGACAGCTTCCCATTTAATTCCTGCAGCACACATTGTTCCTTTTTTTTTTTCTACTTTGCCACAAACAGGGAAAAAGTTGAGGAGATGGTAATACTGATATAAGTTTATAATTGGAAAAAATGCAGATATTGTTTTCTACTGCTGCTACCTCTTCTCAAAATAGTTTCAATATGTTGATTATCCCACCAACTGGGAGTAATATTGATGATGTTTGGTTAGTCAAAGACTTATGTAAACCCTGGTTGAATGACCAGCAGGAATACCTGGGTGGGTGGACTAGCTTAGAGGTCTGAGCTGCATCCATGCTGCTAAACAGCTGAACAGCACATACATATCTTAACCATTAGTGGGCCCAAAAATAACTAATAAGCTGTATCCATGCATACTGTGTTATGTAACACAGAGACTCTTCCTCTATCTGATATGTGAAATGATGGAAACAAACAGATCTCAAAGGACTGGGCAAAAGGAAGAGAGGGAGAAGAAAACAAATATCTTAGGATATGTCTATATTAGAATTTAGTTTGGCCCTTGAGTAAGAGATCTATACACCAAAACAGATGATGTTGAAGAACCAATGTTCAACATATGCTTTTTAGAGCTGTTGTCTGGTCCAAAAACATGAATGTTCATTAATGCCAAGAATGCATTAGGTGTACTCCTGGGTGCATTATCTTGTTTACTTTCATCTAGAGGAATCTAGTTTGTGAGTTCCAAGCCTGCATTGTGATGCATTCTGAAATCCAATGGCTAAGAACAATAAGTAGATTTATTTTTCACTCTTAATCTAAACAAATTGTAGACACACCCCTGGGTACAATGAATTACTTCTTCATTTCTCTGGGTTTTGTCCAGTGTTTGTAGGCTGTATGTAAACAGTGCACTGATTGTCAATGAATATTTAGGATATTAGTAGTGACTAATGGAGATATTTTAATTCAAGGTAAGTCCATTAGGAATGAGCTTAGTAATTGATTTTTCATCCTATGAATAAGAACCCTGTAAGTGATAACACTATTTCTTGCTTCAAAGATCCAGGTTGTGAAAGAGTGACTGAAATGTTCCTTGAGCATCATCACCATTTGTTTCCTCATGATGTATGGAGAAATATGAAGTATGTGTCCACGTCCTCTAAAGTTGCTTCAATTTTTCAGTGTGGACATTTCCACCCAGACAGAGTAACTTTTGCTGACTAGATCTAAAATTCACAAAATGTGGTCAGCTTGTTATCTGACATTATCTGAAAAGACCTGAAGAGTGTTCAACCCCAAATTTCTTGAAATACTATAACAATTCAGAACTAAGGAAGTAACTGGGGTGAGAATTGGCAACCAAGCTTCTTTTATAGCTGGAGAAGCATGATTTTATTTAATCTTATTAACAGAAAATAAATTTATGTCATCATGTTTGAAACTTTCACTGAATTGCCCCTAATATGAGTGTCAGAGGCCATTACTGTAAATCCTTGCAGTATTTTGCAAGAATGATAGAAAGCTCCAAGAGAATCTTCAAGTTCTCAAGCACAGGATTCATTATCAACACCAGAGATTTAGAAGATGGACAGTGAATGCTTCTCAAATGTTTGTTATGAAAAAAATTTTTTCACTTAACAACATGAGAGTATGCAGCTTCAAAAATTTTAACCAAACAATATTGAAAGCTGTTTAAAGCTGGTTAAAAAAGAGATTTTAAAATAAACAATGTGATATTTTTCAATGTTCAAAAAATCTTTTTGATTTAATAAGATGAAGATCACCACTAATAGAAAATATACTCCCATGAACATTTTACTATACAATGAAAAGGGAGCATTATTCAAATGTTAATAGGGCAAGAATACATATGAAGTAGTGACTTCTCTATGGGCAAAATAAGAAGGTAGGAGCAGATAGATCATATTTAAGTGTATTCTTATTGTGTTGATTACATTATGCCTTTTGAAATTAAAAGGTTGGGTAGTACAAAATTAACAAAGTCACCAAAGCACCACCTAAGATTTGAGCCTTAACAAATGCAGTATATCAAGAATTTGAATTAGCTCCATGCTGGAAAATGATCTTTTCCCCAACAAAAAAAAATCATTAAAAGAGAACTTAAGTTGACCAAAATGCAATCTGATGTTTTCTAGATGTATTCATTTTTGGTATTAAAATGATCTTGGATGTTTAATTGAGAAGTATGTTTCCAAAATAAAATGCTAAACCATTCTGATTAATCCATTCTATCCAATGCTTAGGGAAGTCTTCTTCTTGCAAAGATAGTGCAATAACCAAATGAGGAATTTTTCTCAGGAACTTTCTCAAGAAAGTGTAGAAGGGAATGGAAATAATCTAAAAGAATGTGGAAAAAATGAGTCAAGGAGAGTGTTAGATTTCTAGCCTGAAAACATTTATACTCTCTATTCAATATTTCAGTTTAAGAAATACAGTTTTCTACCCACGACACATATAAGCAAAATGTGTCACAGACAATAGCTTACAGCTATTTGCAGTGCAGAATACTATATTCAAAAAAGAAAGATAACTCTTTTAATGTAACCACAGTGATCTGCTCTTCTACCACATCAGAATGGAAGCTGGATTTTTGCCAAAAGAAACACATATAGCTAATAACATTTTCAGGACTGAATCAGGCAGAATAGAGAATACAAAGGATCAGTAGGAAAAAAGGAAAACAGAGGATACTATGCTGAGGCTACAGATGAATTTTACATGAAGATCTTTGATAGCTATATCTCATATTTTCCCTTCTCCAAATTTTTTCAGGCACATGTGAGCTCCTAAGTTTCCCCCCAAGTTTCAGTCTTCAGCTCTACAGACTCATTCAAGATGTTAACTTAACAAGATTATTATAATCAAAATTATGCATGTTAAGTTAAATATACTTGAAATAACTTTATATTAAGATACATGTATATTAAGACATTAAGATGGTATAAGAATTACACTGGATGTATCAGTGCAAGAGGTGTAAATTGAGATGAGTAGCACAACGAAATAGGACTTTTTTCTTAAAATTCCAGGTTGATTGATTTTTCTTTAACCCTAGGATTTCTATATTGCACTGCAGATTCCAAATGAGTCCTAGACCAGAATGGAAATGAGACCTGGATTTCACTGAGGTCCTGGACCCAGAGACACAAACCTTCTTTTCTTCCAAAGATGTCCAAGATCACTCACAGACAAGATCTAACTATTGGTATATATCTGGTAGTATCTGGTAGCCCACACTTTCAGTACTGGTTATACAAAATTAGCAATCTACACATATTGTAGACAAGACATGTGTCTTCAGTTTCAGTTTTTAAAGGAACTTAAAACTCCAGTGAAATAATAAGAAGTAATCATTTCTAGGTAGTCACACAGAGATAAGTGGTGCTAAAACTCACTTGAATAGTTTCATTTTCCCTATTAGTTTTAATGAACAGTACAATACTCACATACACAGTTATGACAGCTTCCCTCTTCACACATGGTGTTATAAATCAACTTTTATTCAATATTCAGAGCAACTTAAATAAACATTAAAAGATATTGAAAAATTGTTTTGACTTTTGTATATTAGACAATAGTTGGGAAATAAAAGATCCAGAAGATGGAGATACACCACATTCTGCACCTGGAATGAGGCAACCCTGGTTGTCTGTATAGCCTGGGGAATAAAAGGCTGGAAGGCAGTGCCATGGAAAGGGATCTGGGGGTCCTGTTCAATGGCACATTTAACATGAGTCAGCAGTGCTATGGTAGCCAGGAGGGTCAACCTTTTCCTGGGGGGCATCAGGCACAGCATTGCCAGCTGGGCAAGGGCAGGGATTGTCCTGCTCTGCTCTGCACTGGGGCAGCCTCACCTCAAGCCCTGTGTACAGTTTTGGGTGGCACAATATAGAAGACATTAAGCTATTAGAGAGTGTCCAAAGGAGGGCAACAAGGATGGTGAAGGAGGGGAAGCCCTGTGAGGAACAGCTCATGTCCCTTGGTCTGTTCAGCCTGGAGAAGAGACTGAGGGAAAACCTGATTGCAGCCTTCACCATCCTCACAAGGAGGGCAGGTACAGATCACTTTACTCTTGTGACCAGTGACAGGACTCAAGGAAATGGCATGATGCTGAATCTGAGAAGGTTTAGGTTGGATATCAGGAAAATGTTCTTAATCCAGAGTATGGCTGGGCACTGGAACAAGCTCCACAGGAAAGTGGTCACAGCAGCAAGACTGAGTTCAAGAAGTGTCTGGACAACAGCCTCTGGCACATGATGTGATTCTTGGGGCATCCCGTGCAAGGCCAGGAGTTGGACTTGATGATCCTGAAGGGCCCCTTCCAACTCAGCATATTCTATGATTATATGGTTCTGCATGGACTATTTCCTAAGCTCTTATTTTTAGATTTAACCAACAAAAGGTCATGAGTCAGCTATTTCAGACAATTTCAGAACTCCCAATACATTCATCAAAGAAAAACTTGCATGTATAGTAAGATCTTCATTACCAGAAGCCTGTATAATCTCATTTATATTTGTTAGGTAGCAACATCTAAGACTGATATATGATGTCTTCTATCTGGTAGATAACTAAGTAAAGTAAAGTTTAATTAAAATTGCTTTTATCTATAAGTTTATTATTTATATTGTTAATTATTTCAGGAGTAGTATTCAGCAAAGGTTTTCATTTAGGATACAATGCCTATATTTTTAATAATACTAGAAATCTCCATATTAAAAAAAATATTTAATTTTAGCCAGGCTATTTTATATAGTGTTTTTAATTTAATTTTTAATATTTCTAATTGTATGGTAATTTTAATTAGCATAAAAATTAATTTGGTAGGAATGCATGAGGATTTTTCCAAGGTTATTTTTGTTCAACATACATAAGTTTAGTGTGAAAAAAATTACCTTGAACTTGAGTGGGAGTGGAGAAAGCAGAAATTTTGTTTTCGAATGCTTATTTCTCTGTTGTTTATATTTTGTTATTTAATAGCAGTAGTCACTGCAAAGGTTGCTGTCATGAGCAAAGTGAATTTGATTCAGCTGCTGCTAATCTTGTACAAACACAAACCTGTTAATTGAAAAGCTAATTATGATGATGGAGTGATGAGAAGTGCATTGGGCAGGATGACATAAAACCCATGAAACATCTATTATAAACCAGCTGGTATCCTTTGAAGCTAGAAATATTATAGATTGCCTTCTTGTGTTAAAACAGGGATATTAATGTTATTCCTTGCACAGCTAGCCATTTTTTAAAATCCAGAATTCTAAATAATCACAGACCTTAAACAGTCAGAGTAGTCCATAATAATCATATGTACATCAGTTCTATCAGTGTTGACTTTAATGGAAATGTTTAATAAACAGGAAAATGAGAGGCATATGAAGTGCTGATAAATATGAAAAATGAGAAGTCATCAAGCACGAACTCTATTTTTGATTCAGTCATTGAATTTTTGGCAAGATACTGATTTGTATTTGAACACTATTGAAGAGGAAGGTCAGATGAGCGAAAATTTGAATCCTTTTCTATTCAGACGTTTGAGAAAGTTTTTACTAGCTTACAGTGGAATTTTGTGCTAAAGAATAACCTAGCTGAAAATTTTCTTATTTGGTGTAATAATTATTGGACCAACCTTTTCCCCACAACATGCCACCAAACTGTCTAACTCCATAGTGCTGTAAATCAGAGAAAAAGTATCAATGAAGATCAGGTTGTTTTTTTCTTTTAAATATTTTACAGACAATAAAAGAGGCTTAATAATTGAGATGTTATAAATAAACCACTTAAAAATAATGTAAATATGTATTTCATTATAGTTGAATTGAGTAAAAAAAAAAATTAACTCAAATATTAGAGTTTAAAAAAATAAAGCTGCAAGAAGTAGCCATGTCAGAGATTAACTTTTAGACATAAAATATGAACTGGAGATTACTACTTCTAGTCCCATCTCTGTTGAATTTTCAGCTGAAAGTTCTTTGTACTGTCTCATCAGGGGAAAAATAATCTTGTTAAATCTTTTAATGACATCAAATAAGTCTTTCTTTTTGAAGGGTCAGCAAGGTTACTTACACATACTCTGCCACAAGAAGAAACATATGAATGTTGTGGGTATTCTTATAAAGCCACAATTATTCTTCATTTTCAATATATTCTATGCATTGTTTTTTGAAAAAAAATGCCTCATGATTTTGTCATGAAAATATTTGTCAGAAATTATTGTAATGTCATACAAAAAAATTGTGACTAACGAACATCTGGACAGAAATTATAAAATGCATTTAAAACAACTGGGGAAAGATTTTAGACTGAATACCAAAGCACATCTCATTTTCCTATGCAGACACGGATCCCACTTAAATCAGCATAAGCTGGTTATGATTAAGTAGCAATTAGTAGGAACAAACTTAATGGAAATAAGAAATATGTAATAGAAAGCGTAAGTTAAACCAGAATAAAACCTGAAATTCAGTGTTTTCTTCAGCTTTATGCCATTTTCTAATGCTTTATTTGTAATAATATCTATTAGTCTATCAGAACTGCGAATTATAGAGTTAGAGAACATATATCTGAGTTAACTCCCAGGTTCTTCAATTTCTTCCTTCATCTCTGTGATTTTATATTTCAGGTTCAAAACCTGTATCTCCAAATCACTGTGTGAACAATCCTGTACAATACTATCCATTAAATATATTTTATAAAAAATTTGTGTGAATATGCTCTCACTTCTATCCACAGATTTTCGTGAGAAAAAACTCTAACTCTAAAGATTTAGAGCTTGAATTCTTCCAATCTTCTTGATGTAGCTTTCACTCATTATCCTGGTTTGGAGGAGTTAGCTCAGATCACGTAGGTCAGAATCACTGAGAATTGTCTCCCTTACCCAGCTTCCATAAACATGGAAAGTTGCCAAGCATAAAGAAAAACTCCAGGGCTGATAGATAATTTCCTATATGTATTTTGTGCACATACAGAAAATATTTTTTAAGAGAATAGAAGTAAAACTGATCAGACCTACAAGCTAACTTCAGAAGCTGAAGCCAATTCCAAAAGAAAGAGAAAATTTGATGGACAGATTATGCTGGGAATAGTTCACATAGTCCTTTTCAAAGAACCAATCTCCTTAATTTATGTGCCAAAAAAGTTAAACAATTTTAATTTACATGTATCATATTTTGTTTCTCTGACTCCTTTGTGAACATTTGACAGAGGTACAGAGTTAAGAAAATGCATTGGGGATGTACATTTGTTAAAGAAATCAAACATTCACTTACTGATAAGAGACCATGACTATCCAATTTTTTAAGAAAGATTCTTTTTAGCATGTCAAACCTCATGAAATCACATGGGGCATACTGATACATTTAAAGTTAGACCTCTTGATCAGACTTTTTCCAAGTATATCTGTTGCTCTGTCCTTGATGCAGGAACAAGAGTGCCAGAGTCTAATGAAATTTGATTGAACTCTGATTAGGATAATTGCACAAGGCTTTGAAATGCTAGCCTTGATAGAACTACTGGATCTATTATCTTCAGCAGTGTCTAGACTAGTAAATATTTGTTCAAAATAACTGCAAATCAAAAAGCAGAAAAGCAAAACTGTAGACTCATCATCTGGGGGAAAAAAAGTTGAATGATGAAGTCTCTAAAGAAAATTACTTTGAAAACATTTATTTGGTAAGAGACAGATATGCTAAACTCTGTTCAGTGACACCATAAGTCAAGAAGATTGGTGAGCAAATGGGATTAATACCTTATAGTTAAAAATATTCCACTATTTCTACAGAAATCACTGAATTATTAGTGCTATGCTAATAAAGTCAGTTGGGTCACCTGACCAGTCTCCTTGCTATGTAATAAATCTTTTAATAAACAAGTGAATTTCATCACAGGTTTGTGACATCTAAGCAGGTAATAAGGACCATGTTGCACAGACAAAAATGCATGCCAAACAGCAACAGTATCTTTAGGCAGAAAATAAGGGAAAGAGATTTCCACCAGTGGCATTTTGAAATAACCTTTCAAAAAAAAAAAGGACCAAAAAAAAGCCTGACTACTTTTAATAGATTTACCAATCTGCATAAAGAAATACTGGATTATCCAAAGTCCTCCTTGTTCTACAGCTTTTATGGTTTTGTTGAATACATTGTTAAAAATCAAATAAGTCACCATATTCCCAGCAGTTAATGATTAGAATTTGACTGTACTCTGTTAGGGACTGTTATAAAATAGAAGAAAATTATTCTTTAATAGTGGCACCTCTACAAATAGACATTTTTCCTGAAATTGCAAAGACATAAACTACAAGATGAAATAAAAAGTGACCTACAATACTATATTACTATATTCAGAAGAATTGCCACTTTTCCAGTGTCTTTGTACAAAATGTCTGGATTTTTACAGTTAGCTGAACCTCTCTCCCTCCCACCTTAAAATAGTATTTACATTCTGTGTTTAGCCAAGTGCTAATAACTAACACAAACATAATACAACACTGTAACTTCCAAGTTAAAGCTGGGTGGTCGATGCCACATGAAATTTCCTTTGGAGGTTTTCTTTTATAGAATGATTATTTGTTTCATGTATGTAACATTCTCCAACTCTGCTTATGCTTCATTGCAGGGACTGGAGAATTCCTGCAATGTATTACTTTAGCAAAGGAGGTCTTTCTGTCTTGTTCAACTCCAAAGTAGGTCAATAATTGAGTAAGGCAGCACTTACACTGGAGGTTTCAAGTTGCCCTGCCACTTCTGAGGATGCATTTGCTGTAAGCAATTACAGTCATCACAGATTACAATTTTCACTTTGCTTTTCACAGGTAGGTACAATATTGGTGTTTTGAGAAGGTGGTTTCTGAATATTGAATGAGAAATATTCCCAAAACAGTTTTTCTTTTAACAAGCCAGAAGTAAGCTGAAAAAAAATACATATCACTGTCAATACCCAAGGCTTTGTTTTTACAACTTGACAGGAGTATACAATCCTTACAGTAATGTCTCCAATGAATGAAGAACAGAAAACAACATATAAAAACAGCTTATGATATGGGTTTTGCTACTCTGAGTGCATGTTTTTCTGTTTCTTTGGCAATGACAATAGTATTAATGACAAAGCAAAGAAAAAGTGAAAATTTAATTACAATTAAGATTACTTTTTTCCTCTCATTTCTACTTTTGAGAATGAATACTTTCTAGCTGTCATTATATTTGCACATTCTTATATGATATTCCTATATCATTTTATAATCCTTAAAAAGATACAGTAATATCATTTTATGTTGGTATATTTGGTAAGAGTGACTGAATTTGGGAAAAAACCCAACAAGTTCTTTTACAGATAAAGTGGCTATTACAGTGTGTAAGGTATGGGAGATAATCAGTATTCCTGGCAAAGGCTTATTATGTAATTAGTCCAAAGTAGAAATGGTCACTGTTTCACAAGAAGAATTTCATGGTGTATTTGTGGTGAGAAACTTGAGTAAGAATCAGCTAAAGTTATGCACACATGCACACGTTCCACTCCCTTTATGCTGAAGTTCAATTCTTTTATTTTTGTAGCCTTGAAAGCCTCCTGACACATCTTACCTCCCAGGAAAAAAACCCACACATGATTGCAAGTTCAGGTGGAACCTATGGAATAGCTCTCTGCTGATCTCAAGGCCCCATCAGGAGTAAAGTTTAGATGAAACAGTCTTTTTGGAACATGTATATTATATTTTTGAATCTACCTTGCGCTTCATATGGCACCTGGAAAAGGCTGTGTGAATTAGCAGGGGGTTTTCTGAAGAATTCAACACGTCTTATAAAATAAAACTAGAATCTGGAGGCCACAAGAGTAAAGGAACCTTTACAGATGGTCCTGTGAAAATTATTTCTTTTTTAAAATTTTGTTTAAAATATTACAGCATTTTAGAACCTTTTTTTTTTGCCTTAACCTCCTGGCAATGATTTCTCTCTGTATATTTTTCTCACTGACACTTTCTCTTTTGGTATAATAAAAGACTTGCAGTACATCAATCTTTGTACACTAGGAGCAAATGCATATATGTTCAAATTCTCCTGGTTTCCTTAACAACGGCAAACGGTCTGTGCAAGATGGGGATTTCTGGTCAGTTGCTGCAACATGATGTTCCACTGCAAGAAAGTCTGGAAAAGGTGATTTACTAAGTTTAAATTTTTTTTGTCTGCATTTTCTTTTCTGTGATGTTGTCAATGTTCATGATGATTCAGTTTGCAAAGTGCACTTGAGAAAAATTCAGTTCCAGTTAGATTTGTGTGTATCAACTAGACAATACTATCTCAGCCCACAAAGACAAATGAGAGAATTCTGTCTCTGCCTTCTTTTGTTACTGCCAAAAGCTGCCAGGGTGAGATCCCACACCCTGTTTGAGATTCATTAGCCATGTCACCTTTGTTAACTATGGTACCAGCAACTAATTATCCTTTGTTTTGACCGTGACTTCACCTTCTAAAGTCTTAAACATGCATCTAGGCCAACCTGAACACATCTTTTCACTAAAAATGCAGAGTGAGCAGTTGCTGCCCGTTGATGTTAAAAGGTTATTGCCCTCAGACCTGCAACAAGTGGTGCCCTGTTTCCCTTCTTTTCTTTCTTATCTTTCCAAGTGGTTAATATCCACTCAGACAAATGCTCATCAATTTGATAGACACAAGAATGTGAGAAAGAGGGGAGGATTTTAATTTACCCTCCATGTTTGCGGTAGACTTAAAGATAGCTCTTCTTCCAAATTAAAATTCACACATATATATATATATATATATATATGTATATGTATATGTATATGTATATGTATATATATAAATAACTGCTTTCCATTATTGACTTCTACTTGTGTACCATCAAGCACATGTCACTTGTCCTACAAAAATTTCTAATTATTATTGGAAATACATGAATCACTCATTACTGACTGTGATTCAAATTACTTGTAAGTATTTGTCCAGTTTAAACTATACCTATTTCTTTTTATTCAATCTCTCCAAAAATAATAAGAAGGAATGTCTCAACAGAAATATTTCTGATTAACAAAAGCTAGCTACAGGACAGACAAATACTAGAGGTTAATTGGGTTTTTATTGTTTGAATTGATTGAAAAGGTCTCCTAGGTTTTTTTTTCAGATTCACTCTGGATGGTGGGAGCATGTTTATTGTACAGGAATTGTGTTTTCTTGTGAATTCATTTTATACTTGATAGTAGAACAAGGCTAGATTTGCTAAGCTTGACATGTGACATCTTTGTTAAAAGACATTTTAAAATAGATGGTGTAATGAAAGTCTAATGTCATAAAGAAGTCTACAGAGAAGAGCAAATTCACAGTACGGATGATGAATGCAAATAAAATGAGCAGAGACAGAAATGTAGACAAGATAATGCAATGACAAAAATTGAAGGATTTTCTTTGAAAATTCTCTTAAAGTGTATTCATGTTTATCATCATATGTCTCAATGAACAGAAGAATTTCCTATCTCAGACTTCATTTCTATAGTAGAAAATTTTACTTTTCTATTGTTAGTCCTGAAAACAAACCCCTGAAACTACTAATCACCTGTAGAGAAAGTAGTTTGATTTCTAGAATTTCAGTGAGAGAAACATATGCAGCTTAAATCCGTCTCAGACACCAAGTCAATAAAAGTCCAAATGAAGTGTGATTCTATCATGGGTAGCTGTTGGGTTGAGCTATAAAATATACAACATTAACAATTGTCACATTATCCAAATAAATATCTTTCAGAGCAATCACCTTGCAGTATTAAAATTATCAGTCTCTAAATAATCCTGAAATACCAGTTAGTGTCTTTAAAATTTGCATATAAGGATAATGCATTATGCAAAGAGTAAAAGGATAAAATTTTCCATTGGGCTCAATCTACAAGTCTATAAGTAAATGTAATACATTAAAGCTAAAATTCAAGGACTGTAAAATGATACAAATAAAATGCTAGGAAGGTTGCAAATTTTCAAATGTGTCATGTGATGTGCAGCATTTTCAGCTATTACTGGCATTTTCAAAGGTGAATGATTATATTAGTTGAATTTGCAAAGGGAAGTACTATTGGATCAGACATTAGTAATTAGGAATAAGTCAAGATGAATCAGCCTGAAAACAAGCTTTAAGATCAGATGATAATTAGTATACAGCTGTGATTATTGTGATAAAAGATGACAGATTCTGGTCTCTCATGCTATGCAAATCTAGAATCATTGCATTTTTGGTAATGCAGACCTTTATTTTCTCATCAGAATGGCAGAAAGGAGGAAACTGTCAGAGAAAAAAATAGCTGAAAGAAGGAAGTAAATATGCCTCAAAGTGGGAATAGACAATATTAGAAAATACAGGGAAACAGTAACTGAGCAAGGACATAGAAAAAATCATTCTTCAGATTCAATATCCAGAAAAAAAAATAGACTATAGCGACTGACAAAATTAAAAGGCACAATTTAATAATCAGGTGTTTTAAAATGCTTACCAGAACAAAATGATATAAGGTGGAAACTCTTGAAATCTTTCAAATATTAAATAAAAATAATACAGATAATACATGATGAAAATTATAGAAACAATAATACTGTTTCAAATGATTATGAAGTGCCTAAAAAGTTCTGATCATTTCTTCTCAAAGGGATGTCACAGAAATAGGGAAGCCATAAGAAAGAACAGTGTGAAATACGATAGTAAGTCAAAATATTCGAAAAAGACTGGAGAAAACAGTCTTTGTTCTTAACCTTAAGAAGGCAGCTAAGGTGGGATATTACTGCAGACAACTGTCTAATGCTGGCTGTACTGGACATATGATAGAGTCATGGAATGGTTTGGGTACAGTGAACCTTTAAATATCACCTAGTCCAACTCCCCCTGCTGTGGGCAGGTGCAACTTCCCTAGATTATGCTCAATGCCTCATCCAAACTTTGAGCACTTCCAATGATTAAGGAGTATCCATAACCTCTGTGGGCAACTTGTTCCAGTGTCTCATTAGTCTTATCATAAAAGATTTTTTCCTTATATCCAGCTAAAAGCCTCTTTTAGTTTAAATGCATTGCTCCTTGTCCTTTCACTATAGGCCCTGGTAGATGTCTTGCTCCATATTTCTCTAAGTCCCTTTCAACTACTGAAAGGCCACATTGAAGTCTCCTTGGTGCCTCCTCCTCTCCAGTCTGAACAATCCCAACTTTCTGAGCCTTCTCCCATAGAATAGGTGTTCCACTGATAATTTTCACGGCCCTCATCTGGGCCCACTGTAATCAGTACCTCCATGGATGTATATTATGAAAGGACAAAACCCAAAAAGCTACCAGATATTCAGTTAGGGAAAAATTTTCACTGCTAAATTTGTCAAAGCCTGAAGCAAGTCGTCCTGTGAGACTGTGGAATCTCTTTCTTTGAAGATACTCAAAATTGACTGCCCAACACCATGTGCAACCTCCTCTGATTTGGCCCTGATATGGACAGAGGTGTGAATTAGATGATTCTCAGAGATCCCATTAAAGCTGTTTTTTTCTAGAATAGAAAATAGAAAATAGAACTGAGAAAAGAGCTTTTCAAAAGAAGTGATCAGCATCTTCTACAACAGTATTTCCTCATTTAATGGCCACCCAAAAGTGAGAAGAAAGTTGGTAGCGTTCAAACTTTTCCAGTGCTAAACTCTGAAATCCTTAATTGCTCTCTGAACTAGAAATCATTATTAAAGATTTTACTGCACATGTGGGAAAATTGCCACATTAAATGTTTCTCATGATGACTTGAAAATATCAACATTGATCTTTTGAATCTGAGTACTATTTTCTTTAGGTTATTCACAAAGTTAGCCAAGTTCAAGTTTCTTGCTGCAATAATGTAATTTTCTAAAGTAAAAGAAAAGCGATTTTCATATCAGAGTAACTTAAGAATTATTACTGTTTTGCTGAAACTTTACAAAAAGAAATTCCATTGTTATTATCACTAGTTTGAGTATAATAGAAGTTTATAATAACATACTTAATATCAATAGAACTTGACAAGTAAACAAAAATAGCAAATGAGATGGAGCATGTTCTGGTAGATAGTGCTTTATCCCTGGCTTTCACATTATCCTGATGCATAAATTGTCTTGCTTAGGTTTTTCTCTATGTGCTTGATTTTTCACCTTTTGTTCAGCTTTTCTTAGACTACCATACACTGCTCTGAACAGTAGCACTGCATTCTGGCTTGTTTGTTTTGTTTCTAGTATAATAGAGCTTCTGTGGTTGGAACATATAAATAACGTTGTATTGAAAATTAGCAAATAATAGTAATGTCACAGTCTCAGATATTTTACAAGACTTATACAGACTCAGGCCATCAGGTAGATACAGCACAATAGAATCATGTCCTGTGATAAGAGCTACTGATTTATGTCACTGAACTGAGCTTCTGAACTTCTGACTTATTTATGTCACTATCACCTGAATTCTTCAGCCAGACAAAGTAACTTTTTAAAATTGTCTCTTGCAACAGTTGTTAAAGTTCTCAATTTGTTTGGTATACATACAGACACAGAACAAGACTATATGCCTCACTGACAAGATCTCTAAACAGTTTGATGTCTAAGTGAATAAGACAGATATTTTTTAAAAGAAGGCAAATGCAAAATTAGCAGATAATGAGTGAAAAAAAACCCAAAAAAAAAAGGTCAGATCTGAAGGACACTGAATTCAGTGATCCAATATCCCATGCAAAATAGATTTTGGATTAGATTTCTAATCAGCAGAGAAGAAAATCTGTCTCTCCTGCACCCAATTTATTAACAAGTTTGTCTCCCTTGGAAACTAAAATAAACTGATAGCATACAGCAGTAGTGAAAGAATAATGTTTGATTCATAAATTGAAAATACAAGGAAAAATGCATATTTCTTAGAAGATTAAATAATACATGAATTTATGAGCAGGCATTTCTAAGTAAGCAGGAGACCAAGCTGCTGGAAGCAAAGTGTAAGAACAGCCAGGAGAATGGTAGATTCACTTGAGTGTCCTTGCAGGTGGGAATGCTGAGGTCTAGAAAATAATAGTGTGGGAAACCTCATTATATTATGCCTATGGCTGTTTATCCTCTCTCTGTTTTAAGATGTAAAATTTCTGTGTAGAGATAACATAGGTGATTACAGAGATTTGGAGACACTCTCATGGACATGCTCTCCTGTCTTGGGAGAGATATCAAAGCTCAGAGATCACAAAAAGCACAGAGGACATCACTTTATGGTAGGAAACACTGCATGCTTGGGCCCTTGCTAAATTGGTGCAAAAAGCAGCCCTGCCTTGCTCTAACTGAGCCTAGCACTGACAGAGTTCTCACTTGTGTGTGTCTCTGCCCAGATGTTGCTTCAGGATCCTCCAGTTAGCAAGGCAATGAAACAAATTTATTCTTTGCATTTCAGCCATGGTTTCATGTTCTACGCACTACTGAAATAAGCTGTCAGTCAAAGACTTTCAGGCTACAATGGATTGGTCACCAGTTTGTCTATATATAATATTTTTGCAATGATCTATATCTGCCAGCCAATACAAGAAACAGCAATTGCTCTAGAAGTCTGCATCTAAGTGTTTTGAAAGACTTACATGTCAGCATCAGTCTCTTTCTTTTTAGCAGAACTGAATTTCATAAAAGGATTTCTACAGCTTACAAGTTCTTTTGAAACCTCTCTTTACTGTGCATGGAATTTTTTCCCCACAGTGTTTAGGTGAATTTATGTCATCACTTTGAAAAGCAGTAAGTATTGGCTTAAGATGTAACCTCATTCTCACTGTTCGTTTCCACACCCACAACTCTGTTGTGGTAACCGATTTTAAGGTCAGCCTTAATCCCTTGGTACAGGGATGTTTTTGCAGCTTTAGGATACAGTTCTTATATATTTTCTTTGATGGATAAGCTCATGTTTGAATTACTGGACCTCTCTCCTCCCAGCTTTCCTTTCTAGTTTCATTCTGTAGTTCCTTCTTCAGGTAGACCAATTAAATTTGTGCAGTGCTTCTGAAAACCTTGTTGGTGATATATTTTGGGAAAAGTTTTCATAGTGATTGTGTGATGTCACATCTAGATTATTGTAACCTTTATGGTGTGATCTTTTTCATTTATAGCTAAAATTGCTTGGTAACTTTTCTAAGCACTACCTTATATTGCACTTTTGCTCTGAAAGTATATCCTCAAAAAGATGTAGTGGGAGTTGAAAGGAAGCAATTTGAACAGATAACATAAAATGTTCTGTAAAACTATTAAAGAACCAATTTTCATTAATAATATGGCCAACTAATTTACTTGATCACTCCAAAAGGACATCTGAATGGATATAAGTGGTTTCATGAAAACTCTTGCCTTACAGGAGCTCTCCTGTTACTCTCAATGTGCTCTAAGAGGTGGCTCTTAGAGTATGTAGCAAATTAAGGAGGTCACTAATTCATATGTCTCTGTTGAAACTCAGTCACATTCTTCTACCCCAGAGGCTTACCCTGTTAGAAATTTTTATTTCAATGACTGTCATCTGTTTTAAGACTTCAGTTTTACTTTATTATTTTATCCTTATTATATAAGACAATGATGTTGTTTACAGGGAATACATGTAAGATTGAGTTATGGAAACAGATACAGCAAAGGTGGAAAACAGAGGGAGGAGGCTAGCAGCTGATGGTGTGAAGGGAGCAGAGAAAATGACAAGACTTGCAGTAAGTGGTGGAAGGACTGAGATGTTCAGGGTCCAAGACTCTTAAGGACATTGAAGGCCTGAAAGAGTGTGAGGGATTTTATAAAGTTGGATTGAGCTGTTTGCAGACATGAAGTACAAGGGACTCCAAAAATTCTGAGGCATGAAGGAGCAAAGTGTTACCATGATCCTTTACCCTTTACCCCAAATATTTCTAACAGCTCAGTTTGGGACACATATGTAAGTCACTGTTACCATCATTCTCTGTCACTCTGATCCTCATTCAGGTATAAATATGATGATTAAAAAGATACAGTTGTTGCAATTTTTTACTAATTTATCTTCTATGATGCCTAGAGACCTGCTATATATTTCAAAGGAGAGGCCAAGAAAATAGATGCTTAAAATATTTACTTTTCAGTGAACTAAACTATGTATGAAATTATAGTGGATTGCATTATGCCACTGCAAATTTACAAACACACCACATACAGGGCAGGTCTCTGCATGCTAAAGTGGAGCTTATTCTTTGTTCCTTCTGCAGGAAGGGCAAATCAGCCCTGAAAAAGGAGCAACCATAATTATATGTTCAGATGAAAATGGATTCATATGTCATCCTACAATTTTTATGCTATGTAAGAGGTTTCTCATTTGTTTGCCACCTTGGTCAGTTTTGTTGTATTTTTGTACAAAGAACTCTTCCCATTTAGTATGTACCAGAATTATAGTAAAACACGTGTTCACTTATCTAACAGGTCAATGAAATCTTCTGTATGCTATTGTGGTCTCACTGACATAACCCCATCTTAATCTTCTTATTTTTTACACAGACAGATATTAAACATTCAATATAAATTTCAATATAAATGCTCTAAATGTACTTAAAACACTTTCATCTGAATACATGTACACATGCATCCATGCAATAGAACACTTAGAATAAATTCATAAATGCTGTAATCACTTTCCTTTTTCTGAAAAAGAATTCCACATTTCAATTTAAAAAAGAGAAAGTTAAAAACTTTGAAGTGAATTAACTTCACTTCCTATAGAACTAAACATTTCAAGCTTTGATGATTTTTAAAATATTTTTCTTCTTTTTTATCTGTAGAATGAAAGAAGAGGTCACTCAGGCTGTCAAATTTTGTATAAATCTTGTTGTTCAGTACATATTATATCCAGAAGAAATATCCCATTATTTTTAATCTCCATAGTCACAATTTGATACCGGTTCCCAGAAACTGTCACAGACTTTAATACTAAACCAAAAATCTCAAGAAACACAAAACACAAGGGGGACAGTCTAGAATACACATTTACAGCTCCAGTATCCTTGCAGTAGCAGAGCATACCTTAGGTAAGAAGACCAAAAGACCTGGAAGAAATATGCTATGGAAGAAGATAATAAATTTACCAAAAAACCCATCTCTTAGGAGCCCAGGAAAAGGTACACAAATTTTATGTTCTTATTCCAAATCAGATCACGTGAGCAACATACAATTAGTCATAGGAATTATTTCCCAACAGTGTTTATGGTGCATGACAGGTTTGTCTCCTTCATCTCTTGCCTGCAGATATGAAACATAAAATGTATATGGCCTTGAAAAATAATTTAATATATTTTCAACTCAGTTTTCTATTAGGAATTAATTAGGAATCAAAATAGTTCAGAAAAATCCCTCATGTTCCCAAGAAAGATTAAATGAAATCCCCAAGGCTTTTTTCCTTTTTCCAATGAAAACATCCTCCTGGGTGCTGTACATAATCGGCTCAAGTAGGGAAGAATTGACTCGGAAACTGAACTTTTGTGTTTACATAGAATTCTGAAATCTCATTCATAAACTTTATAGATATAATAGTATCTATGATTTTCTTTATTTATTCTAATTGGCTATTGTTAAAGGTAAGTTTGAGTTTCCAGTAAAAACAGGAGAAAAATAATGGCTTGTTAATTCTGTTAACTTATTGTGTATTTCACAGCATTTCTGACATGAGCAAAAAGGCAATTTATCATTCAGTTAAAATAAATAAATATTTGTTCAGCAAAGGATATTCAGTAATCTGGATATCTAAATCCACTACCTATGTGGCTGAGTAAATTGAGTAAACTGAGTATGAATATTAAACTTGATTTCATGTCTGGTTATTTCTAACAATATACAATTGCACTCAGATCACAAAATCACCAAATAACTAAGGCTGGAAGGGACCACAGTGGCTCATCTCATCCAAATTCCCTGCATGGGATTGCATCCAGACATTTCCTGACTGTTTCCAGTGAGGGAGACTCCACACCCTCTCTGGGCAATCTGTTCCAGTGCTCAGCCACTTGCACAGTAAAGAATTTCTTCTTCACGTTCAAGTGGAATTTCTTGTGCATCAGTTTTGGCCTCTTGTTCTGTTGCTTGGTGCCACCCAGAAGAGCCTGACTCCATCCTCTGACACCATCCCTTCAGGTACTGATAGACATTGATGAGATCCTCTCTCACTCAACTCTTGTCAAGACTGAAGAGGCGCAGTTCCCCCAGCCTGTCCTTGTGTGAGAGATGCTCCAGTCCCTTAATCATCTTTATCTCTCTCCAGTGGATTCACTCCAGGAGCTCAGATACAGAAGATAATAATTATTTATTTGCTTTAATTTTAATAATTTCATCCAATAAATAAATAAAATCAACTAAATCAATAAAATAGTTGTTTGCTTTGTAATGCCTACATGAGCTTCAATTCAATCTAGATTCAGAACTGAAGGATATGTATGTTAATTTGAGAAAAAAAAATTATTGAAAATGTAAGGAAATAACCCCCCTTCTGATGTATTAGCAAGATATTTAAATAGCAGGACTTTTAGATAGCAAGACTGGCACATACCTGAGTTTGTTCCCTTGTTACAATCTTATATATTGCCTATTAGCATAATACCTAATTCTAATGATTTTAGTAGGAGGTAGTATTTTTAAAGATGTCAGAACGTGCTAATCTGTTATTATGCACAATTAAAAATCTTAAGTTAAATCTGTAAGCATACTTTAAATGGTAGTATTAGAAAATGGTTTCTTTTTTTTTTAGTTCTTGGCTTAGGAATTAAGTATGATGTGTTTTGGATTCTGACCAAAGAAATTTACAGACCAGCTTTTTTGGTGAACTTTCCATCCTCAGTCACTTTCAACCTACCAAGAGAATGTTGTCAGTAGCCAACATTCTAGCTTCTGAAAAGTGATGTTTTTTAGCTTGCTCATCACTCTACACAAACAAGTTTCTGTAACTAACTTATTTTAGTGACAGACAATTACCATTTTAATTAGTATGCCTCTGTAACACTTCAATAAAAAAAATAAGAAAAAACAAAACCATTTTGTCTTTCACTTGTGTATGTGTGTGTCTCACAGGGATAAGACAGATATAAAAGTCTATCATAGACACAACACTTGGGAAATAAAAGTAATTTTACTGTTAATCTTTTCTCCTTCTCTCTTTTCTACTATGTAATAAACACACAGAAAATGACAAGTTCTCATCTATCTATTTGATACACATGCAACTACCTGCTAATGACAGCAGTAAGAGTTGCACTCTAGAGCATAAGATAGAAGTCTGACAATCAAGACTTTCATTTTATTCATAAAAACAAAATATAACTCAAGTTGGACTTAATTTGCTTTGGTCTTACGTGAACTTGAGAAGATTTAGGAAAAAAATACCTAGAAATATTTTGGAAAATGGGAAAAAACCGACAAAAGGAATGTGATAATTACTCACATATATTGACATGCTCTACAATAAAAATAAATATCAAGCAGTATCTAAACATAGGCATAGCAATTTTTTCCCTCAACTATAACTCAGGAAATCTCCACCCATTTGCAGTCCCTGTTTCAAATACATAGACACACCAAGAGTTTCTGCACAGCTCCCTGCAGCCTCTTTGAACCCATCTGCTGATGTCTGAGCAGCCAGAAGACATGGTTCTACAGGAGTACCAGAAAGGAGCAGCTCTAACCACATATGCTATATATTTACTTATGGTGTTAGATAAGCTGAAAAGAACCTTTTATTTTTGTTTTTCTCTGAGAAACATCTTTCTTATTATTTATTGTCTCATGGCAGAAACAATGAAAAGAGCTTGCTTTTTTTATGAATAGTTGGTGACTGAAATATTTGGTCTACATGTTGTTCTTTGCTTAAATGTATATAAGTAAATGATGAGGCTTCAATTAACAAAGAGAAATATAGCTATCAAGAAAAGAAAGTAAAGAAAATAAAAAGGA
>VZRH01004600.1:211489-223107 GCA_013397555.1 Urocynchramus pylzowi | reverse complement strand
GAGGAGAGGAGAGGAGAGGAGAGGAGAGGAGAGGAGAGGCTGCTGACTGGGTAATGGTGAACTTCTTGTCCATCAGTACCCCAAGGCTATTCTCCACTAAGTTGCTTTCCAGATGATTAGACATAATGTGTATGGCAGCCTGGGGTTATTCTTCCCAATTTCATGAGGTTCTTGTTGGCTCACTGTTCCAGCCCCTCTAAGTCCATCTGAATGGCAGCACAAGCTTAAACCCTAAATGCCCAAGTTACCCCTCTCAGTTTTGTCTTATCTGCAAACTTTCTGAGGATCTGCTTGGTCATATCATCAGTGTCATTACTAGTGATGTTAAGCAGTACTGCAAGTATTCATCTCTGGTACACCTCACCAGTGTCCAGCTTCCAGACAGACTTTATGCTGCTGATCACAACTCTGTTCGTGTTTGTTTTTCTGTATGCTGTCACTGAAACCCTAAGGTTTACAAAAGATTGGTTGGTTAAAGACAGGAGCAAATGAGGGGAAAAAAAGGATGTGAGCTTTTTTGATTTTTAAATTTTAGCTCATTTATATATTAAGGCAGAAATAATGTCTTTAATTTAGCTGCTCAAATCAAAACAAATTATTTTGAATTTTTAAATAAATTTCTTTACTAGTTTTATTGTGTTAATTATATGGTAGCTTCTATTAGTGCCAAAATGTTAATATTTCCACAGAAGTAAACACTTCTTTTCCTTTGAAGATATCAAATAGTGGTTTTGAAACATGCTTAACTTCCTTTCTTACTGGTATCTATCTTATTATAAAGATTTATGAAGAGAGATAATTTAGGAACTGAGATAATCTTCCTCTATAAAGTTTATCTTTTTAAATAATAATACTGGCCTTACAGTGACACATGCAGTTCTTGTTAAAACTTGGAACTGAAAACAAGCACTCTGCAGAATGAGATCTTTTTAAAGTAAACAACTGAAACCAGGGAGCTTCATTACATTTAAATCCTGTTTTCTCATTAGGACTACAACTCCTTGCCAGCTGGAAGTGACAAGTGTTTAAGAAAGGAATTTGCTCTGCTACTACTTTAATTTTTTATTTGTCAGTATGCCAAGGCTTACCTCTTGGTTAGAACATGGTGCTAATAATGCCAAGGTTGTGGGTTTGATCCCTGTACAGGCCAGTCACTTAAGAGTTGGACTCGATGGTCCTTGTGGGTTCCTTCCAACTCAGAATATTCTGTGATCAGCATCAGCACTTATTGCAGCCACAGACCTGAAAATAGATAGGACTTGGCACTAGTTACTCTAGTAAAGAATGCCTCTTGTCAAGACTTCTTGAAAAAATTTAGTGCCAGAACAATTTGCCAGAGAGAAATCCATGCCCTTTTCTTGATTTTCTTTGTTTAAATTTCCTATTATTTTCATCTTAAGAAAATAATGAAGAAAATAAACCTTTCCAAAATATGATGAGAGAGACAAGATCAAGCACAACAATCAACTTGAGAAACCTATCCAGTTGATCTGAGGATAAGAATCCTATTTCATAAACAATTCTGAAGTATGTGTTTTTGCAATGGAATAAAGCAGAGACATTTATATTTTTTCACCAGGGAAAAAGAGAAAAAAAAAATAAGGACCAAAGAGCACACAATAGCAGAGCAGACCTCAAACTGATATAGCAAGAAGTCCAGTTGTTTCTGCTGCTACATTTTGATGTATGAATTAAACCGTGATAGAGACTGGAATTTGGATCTCTCACCTCTCAGAGAAGTGCTTTTCTGAGAAGGAGTATTGAGGAATGGAAGCACTGCCATAAGCTACCTCTGTCTCTCCCTGCAGAAGGGGATTTAAGCTGCAATCTCTGTGCTAGGTTCAGTTTCCTAATATAATTGATTTGTCTTCTTCAGCTATATAAAAAGAAACACTGGGTCTGCTTTAGTTTTAGCTGCTTTAACAGTTTCTTCTGCCAAGACACAGGATGCATGAAAACAGATAAAAATGCATGGCAAACACACTGTCAAGTGAGGTCACACGCTACTGCCAGAATAGCCATTTGGTTTGGGAACACTTAGACACAGGATAGTACACCAGGAACTCAGTACCCATCTCTAAGCCAGGCTGTTCAGAAGCATGAAAAAACTAAACCTATTTTTGTGAACTGTTTGTCTGGCACATAGCTTAGTCGGCACTGAGAAACTAGCTTTTTTCTCCACAGGAAATTTATTTGTCCCAGCTTCGCTGGCAGTTTTTTTCTATTCCCTTGGCATGAACCTGCTGTCCACAATTTTATTCAGATCTTAAGGAACATATTATATGGAACATATTATTGTTCTTGTTGGTTAACATGCTATGACAGATAGTATCTGTGAAGTCCTAGCAGCTATAGTGAAAAACAGTCTGAAGTCTTACAATCTTTTAGGACACTGTTTATAGTTAAGTGATTGTCCTCTTATATTCTTTCCCCTTTCCACTTCTAAGGATTTGCTGGTACTATGGCAGTGTTCATTGCTGATCCAGAAAAATGTGCACTGCAGAAGTGTGAGCTAACCAAAATGGTGTTGACATGAAATGGGTACATGTTTTTCACCAATTCATATCACCTAATTAATGATTAATGACTAATAATGCTAATATTTTCAATAATAATAATATTAATATTATTATTAATAATAATAATAATAATAATAATAATAATAATTTAAAACACTCTCCCTTAACAGGTAATACATATAATTTATTTTTTTTTAGACCTGCTGTCATAGGTAAAACATATCTTTTATTTTTAATACATTGGCAAAATCGTCAGTGTCATTACTACTTATGAAAGTGATTATACTGGACTAAGAACAAAGATAAGCTATCCCAAAATACAAAACTTTTCAGTTTTCCTGTGTGACTGTCTAGACATTTCAATCTTTAGTTGGAATGCCCTGTATATTACAGATCCATACATCTCAGAGATGAGTTTTGACAGCTTTGATGGAAATATAACACACATCTTATTCCAAACATCTAGTATGTCATATATCAAATCTCCCTAAACAGGCAGTCAGCCAAACTGATGTACAATGTCCAGCTTTGTGAGTTCCAAACTTGAAGGCAGAAGTCATTGGAGGCAGAGAGTGATGAAGAGAGAAAGAAGTTTACCTAAGTATGTACTGAGAAGAGAATGGATTGTCCAGCAAGCTCTGGAAATGCACTTTTCAAAGACTTTCAGTCTTCACTATGGTTAGGAAAACTAGGTGTTGTTTTCTACAAAGTAGATGTACCAATTGGGAGGACAAACTTGAGAATTTCAGAGTGAAGGTTTACGTGGGTGATGGTGACAATAAAATGAGCACTAGCTTGGAATTTAATGCAGATAGTATAGTATCAAAATAATATTTTTTAAAATTCCAGTTACATACTTCAATAAACTTAGTGCATTTATTTGAAAATTTGTATAATGGATCAGTCTAAGAAAACAAATCTGGAATAAATTTTGAAAGCATAATAAAATAGCATTCAAACAAAAGATGAGTTCAGCATACAACTCACTCACAAAGATTAAAAATATGACTGTAAATGTTTACTACAAGCTTGAGAGAAAAAATCAAATGAGGCACAAAGATGCAACAGTAACCAGAAGCCAATTAGTTGCAGGAGGAAAAGCTAGAAGTGGGCTCATGTGCCCCTCAGTGGAGAAGGAAAGCTATTGATAGTTAATACCAAAAATATGACCTAATTTTTCCCATTTCTTAAAATTTAAAAGCTAACTGGACTCAGCTATAACAATTATTTGCAGTTCCAGAAGGAGAAAATAAAAAAAAAATTATAATAACAGAGCAGATTATAGGGACCAGTTAGATAAATTCATTGTATTCAAGTTGACTAGCCATTGCATTGTAGGACATTTAGGATCTGGCTGATGAAATTCAGAGAAAGACATGGCCAGACTAAAGGAGGTCCAAAGGAGGACCACAAAGATGATTGAACATCTGGAGAACATGCACAGTGAGGAATGATTAAAAGTGTTAGGTCTTTTCTTCCTGGAGAAGGGAAGCCTCAGGACAGACCTGCTTACAGCAGTCCAGTTCTTAAAGAGCAGCTCCAAAGAGGAGGCTCCCTCTTCCCAAGGAGGCACATAGAGATGACTGAGGAAAACAGGTGAAATTCGCCTGGGAATTCGCCATGGGAGCAGTTTCATCCCTAAGTTAAAAACTTATTTTCTATAATAAAGGGTAAAGAGTCCTGTCACTGGAGTTTTCCAAGATGTGACTGAACAGGGTGTTGGATTATCTCATTTTGGCTTCCACTCCAATGAAAGTTTTGACCAGATAATATTTTGAGGCTTCTTCCAACCTGGTCTGTTCTATGATGCTCCAATTCTTTGATTCTATGGTCTTGTGATCTCATCTTTCCAGTGATTTTCTTTACAAACTTTTGAAGGACAGGTGAATTTCCAGAGGACTTGGAAAAAAACATTTATGTTTTTTTAAAAAGAGCATATGGGATATTTAAGAGACTCCTGATATTAATTTAAATTTTGAAAGAAACACTAGGTAGCATTTTAAATTAGAAACAAACAAACAATTAAACAGCAACAAAAAATTCACTCCACCTTTAAATATTTCAAATGTGTCAAGGAACTAAGGAAAAGAAAATAGAGATTTATTAAGAACAAGGCTGGACAAATCCTAATTCTTTTACATGAGAGAGTAACACCATTAGATGGGAAGAGGCACAAAGAAGGGAAGAAATAAATAAAACCAAGACCAAAACCAGTGATGCATGTACTAGGTTATGATATTCAATAGAAAGAAAAATGTAAGGTCCCACATGTAGGAAGGCAGACTCTGAACAAACACAAGATGTTAAAAAATTAGCTAAGTAGAATCCAAAGCTTAGAGCAGATAAAATCTGTAAACAAGATGACAAATGAAATAATGTTGTTGAAAAGCTATGCTGGGCTTTGTAAACAACAGTACAGTATGCAGGAACATAAAGTAATCTTTCTGCTGGCTAAGACACAAATAAAGTAATATAGAAAGATGGGGACTTACTAAGAAAATTGCACAGGAAATTGATAAAAATGATCAAAACAGACTGTCTGAAAACTGTTATCCTAAAGAAGAACAGGGAAGGATATGATAACTGCTCTGAAGCATGTAAAAGGCTTCTGTGAATGGTTAATTTTTTTCATATTTATAGTGGAAAAGACAAAAAAATATAGATTTAAACTACAGAAAAGATACCTATAAATTAAACATTAGGGGAAAAAAGCTTTCTATTGCTAATGCTGGTGAGGCTTAGAAAGGGATTGCATGAGAAGTTGTAGAGTGCTCATTATGGGAGATCTTTAAGAAGACATTAAACAAACATTAGTCAGAAACAGCAGAGACATATTTGATCCTTTTCTGTGTTGGAGGCAAATACTTTTTTGATGTCTTGAGTGACACTGAAATTCAAGAAGTTGTCCTAATCCTTCAGTTTAAATACACCTATAAATTGTGCTGAAAATGGAAAAGAACTGCACATTAATGTAATATTCTGATAGCTTCAAAGGATGATGTTCTTTGCTATACTGTATGTACTTACTTTGTTGCTTGCTTGATAGGTCTTTATAGGGAAAGAAAAAGACTAACATAAAGCTGTAGTGTAAGACTGAACTGGTAATTTGGGAGTGAGAAAGTTCCTTCTTTAATTTATTTGAGTATGTTGCATTTAGCTTTCACAGAGCTACTGGAAATTGTGGTCACATGTTATACAATATATAATATATGTTATAATATGAATGTCCTGCTGCACTTCCTAAATATGTAAATATAGAAAGAGTAAGGGAACTTTATTAGGTGACCTGGTGTTCAGGGATTGGATATAACTCCCAGCTCCCGAGGAAATCCAGTTGCTTATGCATGTTTAGCAGACCTAAAAGAACTCTTCATATCAGCAAAAGATCTGGTCATTCTGGAAAGACTGATTCTCCTCTGAAAAAAAGGGGAAAAAATAAAAGAGTAGAAAGGACTTAGGTATGACACTAGGTCATTTGGGGAACATTCCCTCATCTGGATGCTTTAGTATTTCTTTTTGTTCTTAGTGGTACTCAATTTATTTCCTAATTTTTAATTTTATTTTCTTTCCCCAACTCTCCAGAATGATAAGGCTGAGCTTCATGTGTATGAAGGGCAAGAAAGAGTTCAAAATCTCCAGTGGTTTTGAAGTATTCCTCACATTAATTTCTCCACATGTCAGAAGTTTCTTTAGTGATGTAAATGGGTTTACCTTAATTTGGTTTTCAATTATGTAACAACATACATAGGCTTTTCTACTTTATTTTTAGATATACCTTCCTCCACTTGCTAGCATTAACGTTTTCTCAGACATGCACAACATGTAAACAAGTTATTTTGCATGTGGAATGAAATCTTTTCTGTACAAGAGAAGCTTCTGGATGAAGTTTCAGAAAAGATTAATTGCCAAGGTTCAGCCTTCTGTAATTGAAGCCAATGGGAAAAAAAATCTTATTTATTTTGCTCAGCACTAAGAATGGTATCAAACTTGAAATAGAAAAAAAACCCAAAAACCTATTTTCCCCTGAGATCACACACCCTAATTGCAGGAATGAAGACAAAGTGACACACATTAACTCTAATATTAATCTCTAGAAGCATATCAGGGCAATGACTCCACATTTTAATAAAATACTGATTAAAAATTCTCATCACATCAAAACATAGAACAATTCAAGCAGTTTAAAGTTCTGTGTTACACTTCCCTCAAAGCTCTAACTAAATAGCTTCCCCACTGCCAAAGTAATTATGTGGAAGAAAAATACTTCTGAACATTGTTTTCACTACTGAGTAATTTGAAGTCTGAACTATTCAGAAACACTGTACTTTATTAGATGAGTAGGATGGTTGGGATTTGTGTCTGTTTGTTTTAGTTGTGTGTTTTATCTTTTTGGTACTGCTTTCCAATGCCTTCTACCAATACTTCTCCTTCCACTACCCAGGGTTCAAATCTTACCTTCACTTTCCTGTTCTATCTGAAACACTGTTATAAAAAGAAAAAGAAAAAGAAAGAAAAAAAAAAGGAAAAAAAAAACAAACAAAAAAAGAAATGAAAACAAAACACACCCAAAAAGCAAACCCCCACACATATAAGTTTTTGAAAATAATCTTTTTCTGTCTGTTTTCAGTAGAATCTCAGGAAAGCTGGAAAATCCTCGAATTTCACTATGTGATACCTGTTAAACTGAATTTTTTGAGTGCCATGGTTTAGGAATGGTATTGCCTAATTTAGTACTTCAGCTAAAAAGACCACATGACATTCCCCCTCCCTGCTCCAGTGGGAGCCACAAAAGCTGAAGAGGACTGGCTGGGATACAAACAATTTACAGAAACAGCAACGAGATAAGAAAATGAACAGTAATGGCAGCAATAGTAATAACAAAAGGTATAAGACAAAGAAATTATTTACATGGGAAAAACCCCTGAACACAAACATCCTGGACTTTCCACCTTCTCCACGGGAAGGGAAAGCCCATCTGCCCCGCCCCTGGCACTGCCCTGCTGTCACACCAGAAGCAGTCCTGGCCACACGCCCTCAGCTACCCCCCCCTTCCCAAAACCAGGACAATGATGTATCACTTGTGGCTGCAATGAACGTGCATTTTATGAAGAAATGAACAATAAAATTCCATTCAGTAAAATCTCATCTACCATAAGGTTTTTAATAATTTCTTCTCAGCCCTTGTGTGATTAAATTGCTACTGTAGATCTGAAGCTACTGTCACTGCTCTCTGCCTTCAGATATTTGCACAGGATAATGTAAACAATTTGATAATAAAGCCATGCACATAAAAAAAGTATTCCCCCCAGCTAAAAAATTATTATCCAGCCACAATATATAATATCCAGAGTTGTCTTTATGAAGCTGGATTAAAAGTGATGATCACAAACATGCACATTATTTCAAACACTTGTGTCACATATCTGGGTTTTCTTCTATGTCAGCTGGATAATACTGCTATAACATGTGAAAACATGTGAATTGTATTTGCTTCTTACATTTATAAATTATAAATTTACAAAAAAATTCAAAGCTTTATTGAACAGTATGAAAATTCAGTCCAAAAGTGAGTTCCTTGCTGCAACAAAAATATATTTCTCAAGTAAACATTCAAATATGCATATTCCTCTGTTATCATTTTATGAGACTCTTTTCTAGGAGGTTCCAAATGCTTTCCCCTTTAATCCAAGAAAGTGTGTGATGCAAAATTCAATATTGTGCTAATCCTTACATATAGGTAGTGCTGACTGAAAGATGTAAAATAAGGTTTATATTTTTGTGATTTGCTGCACTAAACTAAACCTCTGGAGCTTCAAAAGAGAATGTTCTCAGTAAATTATTTCTCTGAGTGTCAAAGGTTGGAAGAGGGTATTGGAATATACTGATAATGACAGAAGTTAAATCAATAATTCATACTTTTGTTGATATTAAGAAAATTCCCAGCATAAACAATTCACAAACTAAATTTGTTTTAAGGAGATAAGTCTTCCAAGGCTTTCTATACTCCTTAGAGAGAGATTCCGTCAGAGAAAGACTCAAAGCCTCCACATCAGTTTTGCATTTTGAATCGCTCTTTTAAATAACAGATTATTTCTATCTGCATTGTCTAGCAGCTCAACTCTTTTGGGCTGAAAACAGTTTCTGAGAATAACATGATCCCAGCTCTAGAAGAAAATTACTAAATTTTGCCACTGCTGACATAATTTAGCTTTTTTTTTTCTGCTGAATTTTTACAAGATTTTAGATCAAAAGTAGTAACAGAATTTTTTCCCCCTTTTTATGTACAACTTCATAAAGTGCTTAAGAGGCAAAACTGGTACTTCTGTAAACTAATCTCTTCTTTCAGATCTATATTCTCTCCATGTCATGTGGCTGAAGCTTGGACCCTAAGAATCCAGACTGCATTGTGTGAACAGTTTGCAATACATTAAAATACTGCTGAATAGAAATGGCAGTGGTAAAACTCTCTACCCAGTGTGACTAAATATGTGTTTTGAGCATTAATTTACCAGCTAGTTTGCATTATATTTTTTCTTCTTTTAGTGTACTTTTTATATTGACCTCCTTTTACTTTTTTATTCTATGTGTTAAACTGTTGATTTTGCCACTCAATCTTAAGACTTCTTTTTCTCACTTGTTCTTTTCACACTAAAATTAATTGTAACTCTTTTTAACTAGCATCCTGAGAATTTATTAGCAAATTTACAGGGTCTAATCTGAAGCTCTGAAGCTCTCTCTTGACCTTCAGAGAAAGATTGCTCATCAGTTCCTGAAAAATAAGATTGCAAAAATAATTTTAAAAAAATAAAAACAGGATATGTGTCTATTTATAATGGGTTCACCTGAGATAATTAGTTACTTTTAAAAACCTTGATATAAGAACCTTATCTGAGTTATCCAGATGATTGAGTCTACTACTATGTGAGAGATGCTAAGCAAGATAAACATCTTCCATTCTAATTATCTTGACTATCAGCAGAATAACCAGCAGTTGCAAATCTGTTCTCAGAATGTATGAAACCTCTATTGAATGAATGTTTAGCTGCCAGACAATGACTATAGATCTAAAAAATTCCATGTTCATGAAATAATTGAGGAACACAGAGAAATGATATACCTTTATATTTGAATTTGCTACACCAGGTAAAAGGCCAGATGTATTAGAATCAATTTCAATTCCAAATGCTTGTCTTGGCTTGACCTTGAAAAGACAGCAGTTGAAAACTTTTGATCACAGTACTATTTTATAATTGTAGTGTGCAAATCATTTTGTTCCTGTCACTGGCTTTCAGAAGCCATTTAGAATCATGCAGTTTGTGATACAGAAATTTCTCCATTTTCTACCAACTTAGCAACACAGTCAAGCAACACAGTTTTTAGAAACAAAACAAAAAAATCCTCTGAGAAGTGTTGAGGCCAAAGGTTGTGAGTAACAGTTTCAGTTCAGTTAATTCAAGCTGTTATCAAAAACATCTAAGATTGATCCCTGAGTAAATAAGGCATAAAAATAATATAGGCTCTTATATGAAGTATGAGAAACTTCATCTGGAATTTTAGTAGGAAATCATTATTTTGTGCAACAACATTTTAAAATTAGAAAAATAACTGTAAATTTTCACAAAATTCAAGAAGAGACTAAGGGAAGATCAGAAGGACATAATATAACAAAGAAAAGTATTAGCAACCTTGGTTTTAATAGTTTCACATTAATGGTCAGAAATTAATTTTTTAAAAGGTATGGTCACCTAAATAAAATAATGATGAAACACAGAGAGGAAATTTCTATTTCTTGTAATTTCTAATATGCTTATAAAAGCATATGAATGAGCTTACATTTATATAGCAACTTTCATTCAAAAGATTCCTGAGGCTTTTATCCAATATTTTCTTAGAATAGCTAAAAATTGAGGTTTTTGACTGAGTGTAGGTTGAAAGCTCAAAACGTCTCACTCATAGTAACAACAATTCTTGGATAAAGAAGAAATCAGCAACATATAAAGTGCTGATATAAAATCCAAGGACTAAAGGTCCATTTGCACAGTAAATACATGAGATTTAAAGGGGAGCAGTTCCCTGACAATGCCTTTTACTGCAATCTACTGAAAAACTTGGGAGTTTTCTGAGCCAAACTATCAGTAACCAAAAGTTTTTCCTGTAATTATGGTGTCTTTCAGAATTACAGCATCATGGATATCAGACTGTGTGCATACATTGCATTTCATTCCCTGAGTGGTCTGGAACTCCTCATCCTGTCTCTGAACAGATGAGACATCAAACTGATTTGGGACAAGTGTCTCACCTGGGACAAGGCAATTACCTGAACTCCCAGGAACTCTCAGCAAAGCATTTAACTATGTAATGGGCATTGTACATACATTTGATGAGTTGATTAACCTTCTGCGGGAAGAATTTATCAGTACAAAGAATTTATTGCTTCTGCAGACTCTTTCCAATTAAAATTTTCTTTGTTTCTTCTTTTGATATTTCTTTATTTTTCCAAACTTTGAATAAAAGACTTACACGACCTATAATATCTCACAAAGTTTAGAGGCTTCTTAAAATACCTGTAAATATAAATAAATGTAAATAAAATACCTCTCTCAGTATCAACACCAGTTTACAGTAATATTGATATTAATAAACAGAAACACTTGTATTCTAATATTAATTAAATAATATTAATAAAATTAAAATTCAACAGCAATAATATTTGTAATACATAGCAGCACAATATTTATAATAACTAATGCTGAAATGTAATATTAATCCACATAAACATTGGGATCTAGAGAATGCATTTTATTTTGGACCCATGGTGTCTAAATTTATAGTCCATTCTCTAGTGCAGTATGACTAGAATTAATCACCATTTTAGGTGATACTTAAATTTGAAATATGAACTAAGAAAAATTATCTCTTCCTATCATTCTAAAATTTACAGACACATGAGGATTAAGAATCATTTATTTCAATGGAAAATATAAGAATACTAGTTACATGTTCCTTTCAGGTAATAGCTATGCTTTTTTAATTAATCTGAGGCGTTCTATAAAATGTTTTTGGTAAACTACTTTTCAGCTTTTTTGTATGGATTCCTTT
>VZRH01004600.1:183323-208780 GCA_013397555.1 Urocynchramus pylzowi | reverse complement strand
TTTTTTTTTTTTTTGGTATAATAGCTTTTCCTTTTTGTCTTTGTCAACAGATGTTGCTCTTTTAAGTCTAGGCCTAAGAATCCAATTAAAAGATTTTCAGAGAGTTCCAACTAATTGAGAACATGATAGTTTACCTGATAACACTTCAGTTACTGATCTGTAACAGTCCTGGCCAGCATATAAGCAACATCAACCTACAAGTCACTAAACTAGTCCTAAGAATCCAGTGCTAATTATAATTTGCTACTCTATACATAAACAAATAACAAAATTATATTTCCTTGTCCTTTTCAGCTAATAATATCATACATATAATCTTATTACAAATTATTTATCTATTTTCTTCTGAGTGAAATTTTTTTAATAAGGTATTTGAAATGTATTCAAATACTTCAAGGTATTTGAAACTTTTTTATGTGCACTAAGACAACTTATTTATAATAATTAACAAGCAAATAAATTATTACACTAGCAAAAGCTGGGTGCAGTTTTTCAATGCAGAATATATTTAAGGCACACTAGTTTTCATATCTTATCCTTTCCCTCTCCATAAAAAAAAAAAAAAGTAAGACTGCCAAAAGTACTTGTCTAACATCAAGTAGAATCATTTCTCCTCAGGAACTTTAAAAAGGATCTAATATTTCTATACTGATATTTTCCATTATTATTCCTCTTGTACTCTTCTACTATTGGTTCTTGTTATATATCATTCTTGCAATTAGCATTCTCCAGTAGTTCTGTTTGAAATTCCTTCCTTTCTATTTAATAGTATTTAGTTTTATATAACCAGCCATTAAACCAAATATTCCCTTGACATAGGAAAATGCATCTTTGTAGTTTGTGGTTTGAGCAGCAGTTTGAAAAGTAAAATTAAATTTGGCATCTGGAATTTCTCTTTTATTTTAGAGAAAACTAATGAATCAAAGATGATATTCTGGAAAAGGATCTTAGGCAATGGTTACACTAGCTACTCCTAGGTTTGGTTTTCAAACTACTGAGCAAGAGCTGATGGTCTCCCGCCTGTTATTTTTGTGTATGCATTGCTATCGATGTAGTAGTCAAAGCCCTGAAGAGCTCTTAGGGCTTAAAAAAGCCACTAAAGAAAATCTTTTTTGATTTTCTTTTGATTTTCAAATCAGCTTTGAATCAAGGACCCTCTTACCAACAAAGTAAAAATCCTTGACAAATCCTTGACATTGAAAGACTGAAAGCTTTCTTAGACTGAGTTTACATCAAAATTTAGATCTACTTCATCAAAAGAATGTTATATAAAAAAACCAAACTCAAATCATGGCATATTTGATGCAACAGGGTAATGACAACTTTCTATAGAATTTGAATATTTCAAATACAAGTGAAAAATCTTCAAAGACAGTTCAGAAAAATGGAATTGCAGATACTTACAATAAAACATCATCTACCTTAATGTTTAGTCAGAATCAGGTAGAAGTATGTTTTGTATTCTGATCTACAGCATAAAACAGACAAAATAATAACATTAATTAATTATTTAACTATGACCCTAATTTCTGATACAGTTATAGTATGGTACTTAACAACATAACTAATCTTCAACCAATTTAATTTTTAAAATTTCACTTAATATAAAGTCCTCTAGCTCTCTAGATACATTTCCCAAAGGTTAATTATACTCTTTGTTAAAGTCTACACTGTGTTTCTCAACCGAATTAGTTTCTTTTCAATTTCTACTCACTTATCCTATTGTTGTACTTACTCAAAAATACATTCATATTCAGTTTATTTCAAACAAAATTTTAAGTTTTGTTTGAATTTTATGCATGTACTCATTACTATATTCATGGAATCATCTGAAATACTAGGTAGAAAACATCTGGTTAGTTACAGCAGCCAGCCAAGATAGCACATTTTTAATTAAGAAGTAGTATATTCACCTGGAGTATAAATAATCCTATTTTCTTATCCTAACAATCACAAGGTTAGAACATAAGAAAATGAAATTATTCCCTCATTCATACTTTTTTGTACTTCTGTTGAAACAGGATCTGATAACAAAAATTGTTATCATAGAATATGGTAGAATATGATAACAAAAAATTTCCCCCCTTGTCTCTTCATAAGCTTATCAAATTGTATCATATTACCACCAATAAAAATACTATGTAACAGATCAGCAGATTCCCCTCACTTCATAAGCTAAAACTGTGGGTCTGAAATATGGAATTGTTTTTGTAGTTTTTATTTTTTTAAAAGATAAAAGCTGGCAATAATCCTTCCTCTTAAGACTAATCTTATGACAAAGCCTGAACTTCTCTTAATGGAAAAGTATTGATTGCTTAGAAACCACCTGAAAATTGCCTTTCTATGAAAAAACTAACTTCTCTTACACATACTGAGAAAGCGTCATCATAGGAGAGGTGCTCCAGCCCCCTGATCATCTTTGTGTGCCCCTGCTGGTCTCATCTTTCTCATCATCTCGACATCATCCTGCGGACCCCAGTGTAGCAGACTCCAGGCCTGCAAGGCCTTGGCAGACAGCAGCCTAAAGTGCCAAGTCATGCTGACCAGGACAAAAAGAAGTCCTTTTTCTGTCTTCAGACCCTTGCTAATCTATCTGTAAAGCTATAGGCTACTTCCCTTTGACCCTTACCATTGGACAGTTTCCAATCCCCCTAAACCCTATAAAAACCCCTACTTTTGCCCAGTTAGTCAGAAGAAGAGACGTCCCTGGAACCCTTCGCGGATAGCTGCCGTCAGAAGACCTGAATAAAGCTGCACCTGCGGAGCCCCACACGGCTCCTTCTCCTCTCTCTTTGGATCTGCTACCGCGAGGCCTTAGCAAGATAAAATCTAATGAGCTGAAATCACTTAATAAGCTGAATCACTTAGAGCTGAAATCACTATTTCTTGCTAGGCTCGCCTGTGTTGGGAGCTGCTCTTGGGCCTCGGACAGGCAGTGCTTTTAAGCACTGGGCTAACCGTGCACCCGTGTAGCAGCTGGGAAAACATCCCTACCCCGCAGAGCGTCCGCGGTAAAACCCCAGGATGCAGAACTGGAGATGGGGTCTCATGAGGGCAGAGGAGAGGGGCAGACTCACCTCTTGACCTGCTGGCCACTCCTCTCTTGATGCAGACCAGAATGTGGTTGGCTTTCTGAGCTGCAAACTCACACTGTTGACTCATGTTCAGACTTTATCCACAGAAACCTCCAAGGACTTCACAGAACTGCTCTCAATGACTTCTTCTCCCAGTCTGTACTCGTTTCTGGGATTGCCCTGACCCAGGTTCAGCACCTTTCACTTGGACTTGTTAATCTTCCTTGAGTTCTTATGGGCCCATTTTCGTGTTTGTCCTGGTCCCTCTGCATATCATCCCTTTCATCTGTTGTGTCATCTGACCTGCTCAGCTTCGTGTCATCGGCAGACATGCAGAGGGTGCACTCAATCTGACTCTCTGTGTCATTGATGAAGATATTGAACAGTACCCATCCCAAGACAGAGCCCTGAGGGACATCACTCGTCACCAGCTTCCATCTAGACATGGAACCATTGAGCACAGATCTCTGGCTGCATCCATCTAGCCAGTTCCTTATCCACTGAATAGTCAAAATCCATCCTTCAAATCCATGTCTCTACAATTCTGAGGTTGTTACTTAGAAGAGTTATGTATATGATATTGAGATTGATGATATTGATATTGATATTGATATTGATATTGATATTGATATTGATATTGATATTGATATTGATATTGATATTGATATTGATATTGATATTGATATTGATATGGGAGGAGGTGACTAAGAAGAATGCATGGCCTATCTGGAGGTATGGGCTGGATACATCAGTTTGAACTTGCTGCACAGAGAAATAAAGAAATTTTGTGATTATCCCTGCAAATGAATAACAGCAGTCAGGCATGAAACAAATATGGGTATTACCAGGCAGATAATTCCAGGAAACCATAGAAAGTGGTAATGAGGTGTGTCCAGAAAATGATTTTTCTTTTCTTTAAAAGATTTTTTTGTCCTTTTTTTTTATAGAAATGTCTAAAAAAAATTAAAAATAAATTTGACTTCATCAAACCAAGTATTATGCAGCCTCTCAAATTCATATCAGAAAAAAATAATCAGATGTGTGTAGCTCCTTGCTTTATAAACAGAAGTGTTGTTTTAGAAGTAACACCTACGCTACTATTCCTAGAACACAGATAATAAAAAAATTAGACATTTTATTCAGCAGTATTTCTTCTGGGTTTGAACTGTTTAAATGAAAAGGAAAATTCAATTTTTATAAAATATTTGCATTTAATAGAAAATTAATTTTTATTTAAATGTTAAATTCTTACATATTTTTAACATCCATACTTAATTCTTTTTAAATGCTACTATTTCAGTTTACATTTAGTTGAAATACTATTATTTTTGCAATCTACTCAACAATCACACAGCATTTGTAACAGTGATGCTGTGAAGCATACATTTCGAAATAAATAAATGGAAGCCACAACAACTGAAAACACCCCAGAACTTCCAGTTTTATTCAACTAATAAAAGCAATTTAAACCCACAGCTTTCACACATCTTAAATGAATTTCAATTTTCATGGTAATGAGGCTTGACATAAACAATGACTAGAGATGTAATTATTGCCTACTACACAATAAATTATTTATATATATTAACTGTGTGTTGGAAGTTTTTAGAGAAGCTCTCTAAAAATTCAGTACTATAATTTAAATGGTTTTAGGTCCTTTCCCTGGAGTATGATTCAGTAAGAGTGCCTAAACCCTTTCCCCTGCACACCACTGGCTGGGGCTCTGGAAGGTTCTGCCTTTATGTCTCTGTGGCAGAAAGGAAGGGTGTCGGAATCCAACACATTCCTCTCTGTGCTCTGAACCCCAGACAGGGACCTGGGCGGCCCTGGCAGGAAGCCAGAAACACTTGGGGCTTTGATCTCAGCCCATGGAACAAATTACCAACCTTATATGAGGAATCACAAGTCACAAAAGTTTAGACAACACAATAGCAGTAGTCATAGGGTAAAAGGAGAAATTTTGGGATTTGGTACAGGGAAGTTTAAAACCCTAAAATGGAGGGATTGGGGCATGCCCTATCCTTCTTCCTTCTTCTTCCTAACGTCCATCTTTTAGGTGATGAACCATTTTTAGATTGGTTCAGAGTAGAAAGTCACTGTCTAACACAGGTGTTAGGGATTGGCACACAATTGTAAATATCTAATACGTAGTTCATAGTATAAAAGATAGCACCAGCCCCGTGGGAGGCAGTGCGCCTTGGACTGACCTGCTGGCCAGAGCTCAGCGGGTCAGACAGAAAATATTTTAGACAAGAGACAATAAACAGCACTGAGAACATCAGCAGAAGACTCCTGACTCCTTCTTGGACAGCTGGGTTGGGAAAAGCGGCTTCCACCAACACCTGGGGTCCTCTCCAGCAGAGAAGACCCCGACAGAAGGGTACCCCATAACATACAGCATAACCTACCTATGATGGATCCTACTGCAAAATTGCATCTTCTTTCCACAACTTACTTCCTGCTAATATCTAAACTGAAAACAGAAAACACTTTACGTCTTCCCAGTTTCAAGAGAAAAACCAGATGACTTTCAAAGGGGGTAGGCTGGATACTATTACAATAAAGTTATTTCTAAAATATATAATAAAGATCTGTCCCAATGTATGTACCTTCCACATATTTCTTTTTTTCTTCCCTTTTCAGAAAAATTATTTTGTTCTGTTTTTCAGGTTACTGAAACTGAAATTCTAGATTTACTGCAAAGTTTGCATTTGGTTTAATGTTTATGAAAATGAATGAAACTGAAACTATTTTTGGAAATAAAGGAAACTTACAATTAAAAGTAATGACTTAATCATAATCAAAATGTTTAAAACATGATTAAAATAGTGTATTTAAATGACACTTCAAAGAACAAAACTAAATTCTAGACTGCCACATGACAATATTGTTCTATATAGAAGTCTCACACGTAGCTAAACTCAAATTTAAGTTTAAATTATTAGAGTTAGAAAACTTATGCTCAAAGAATTATAAGTCTCACATACTGCCACTCAGAATTATACCCAGAGCAACAAAAAAAAGGTAAATATTCTGGTGGGAAATGAAAGGAAGAAGACTTTAGTTTATTCTCTCTTCACTAATACTTTTTTCAGTCTTAGACCAAAATAAGCTGTCTTCAGATTTTATACACAGAAGTGAAATATGGAGGACAAGGATTGATTGCATTGAAGTTATAGCTGAGACAAATTTCACTGTCTTTTTCAGAGATATCAAACATAGCATGCTGGTTTAGAGACACATCAACTTAAGAAGTATAGACCTGGACATGCTCCTGTGTAACCTGCCCCAGGTAACTCTGCCTTGGCAGGGAGTTGGACTAGATGATTTCCAGAGGTCTTTCTGATGATCCATGTTTGAGGGGAATGAAGCATTTCCCTTCCAACCTTAAATATTCTGTGATTCTGTGAGCTTGATGACATTCTATATTTGCATGTTGATTTTTAGTTTTGAAATGCAAATTATTTTTGAGTTTTTGTTACATAAGACAACTTTAAAAAATACGTGAACTTTTTTTTAATCAGTTCCTCTTGGCCAGTGTCATCTTTGGATAGTTCTAAGCTTAAAACACTTATCATTGAGTAAATAACACCCAAAATCAGTGCTCAGATTGGTGAGATTTTGGCTCTATCTACACCAAACTCATTCATATGTTCAGGTATTTGCTGGAAAACAAATCAAAGAAAATTGATATGGGAAAGCCTTGTCAAAAGCTCTGAACTGTACATCTGATTTCTTGCAGTGCTTTAGCTTTCATGAGAAGGAACCAAAGAGGTATTCTAAAAAACTTTACATAACTATAACATACTTATAGCAGGAAGCCAGAAACTAACTATAATCCAGGTAACAACTAGTTGGCCTGAGAGTAATGTGAGCAGCAAGGCCACTGACAAGTTTTATAACTACCCAAACTAAAACAAAAGAGTGAAAAAAAATAGTCTGTTTTGTTCCCCTCCACCTTAGGGAGACACAGTCAAAGCCATGCTAAAAGCTGAGTCGGGTGTGGAATCACTATATACAAAGCCAGACAGATCTTGTAGCACCTTCCAGGACCTAAAGGAGGGTAGAAGAGAGCTGGAGAGGTAGTGTTTACAAGGGCATGCCGTGGTAAGACAATGGGTTGTGGTTTTAATCTGAAAGAGGGTAGGTTTAGATCAGATGTCAGGAAGAAATTTTTCACTGTGAGGGTGGTGAGGCACTGGCACAGGTTGCTCAGAGAAGTTGTGGATGCCCCATCCCTGGAAAATAGAAAATGAGCATTCCTATTCAAGGCAATGTTGGATGGGAGTCTGAGCAATCTGGTCGAGTGGAAGATGTCCCTGCCCATGGCAGGGAGGTTGGAACTAGAAGATCTTTAAGGTGATCCAATCCAAGCCATTATTTGATTCTATGCACTTTTAGGTACCTTGCCAGCTACAGTGAGTGTCTTACTGCCTTGAATTCACAGTACTGGTCACTGTTGGACTGGAAGCCTCAACTGATGAGAGTTTGCTCTGCACAGTGAGTGTGAATGTGTGACACACACATGCACTTTTTGTAGACCAGAAATCAAAACCTACTTACTACATCTATTGCATTCAGAAACCAAATTTTGAGGATATTGTTTTTTGCTAATGATTTCTGTGCTTCTGTTTTTCAGATTTCCTGGCTCCTAGACTCCACTGGAAACAAAAAGTATAAGTTATTTGCACCATTCAGTCAACAAATCAAAACAGTTTCTGAAGCAATCACAGAAGTGGGATTCTACATGCACACATTTTGGTACCTCTTGATGGTACAAGAGAATGTACACAGCTTTCTTTAGTGAAACTGTCCCACTCGCTGCCTCTGTCAGGCATGTGATAACAGTTATAAGCTAATATGGTACTTTAAACATATAATGATTACATTAGGATTGTTATCTACATAATTTTAAGAAATGCATGAGTTAAATTGTAATTTATTTTCTGTGTCAAATGTAGGGTAGTAGGAACACAGCAGGGTTCTTCAAGAACACACAAAAAATAATTACATTTAAATGCTTGGGACACAATCAAATGATAAAATCTCCTCATCCAGTAGCAATAAAAGTGAGAGATTACTTATATTAAAGGTCAGTCTATTTGTTAGGGAAATAAAAACATGACTTTTCATTGGGATGGGATTGTCTAAATTATTAAATACTTGGTTAAATAAGAAAAAATTGTGTTTGCTCTCAAATTAAAACAATCAGTGTTCCTATAAATAGTTCTTACTTTGACACATAGCAATGTGACTCTTCTAAGGATGCTCTAGCACTTGAATGATTAATGTGCCTTTTGCATATTAAAAATGTAGTTATGCTTTGTGTAAATTATAAGCTCACATTCAAGTGCAAATATGCCAAGGAAATTTTTTATAGTTTAATCTGCAGTTTCAAATTATTTATTTTCAGTATACAGCTAACAGGGTTCAAACATCTCTTCAGACTTATACAAATATCTGTTCTAAACTAGCAAAGATGTTTGTGTCCTAAACCAAAGAAACTTTTTCCAGCGTTATATATTTGCCACCCTGATTCTCTTCACACATTATTCTTTTGAATTTTAAAGTTCTCATTACTTTCCAAATGATAAATCACATTGTGTTCTTGGCCTTTCAAACATATCTGCATTGGCATATATTGTTTCTCTCCTTCTCTTTATTTAGATTTGATTAAAGACAGTTTTGCATGAATAAGTTCATAGACAAAGTGAGTACTCTCATGTGTATTTATGACTTTGGGGTATTGATCCCTCATATTAAAACCGATGAAACAAAGTGCAGAATTATGATTTATTATTTTCACATGTCAGTAGTAATCATACCCAAATTAAGACAAGATTGAATGTTCCTTAGAAATATAAATACCTTAAGAGTATGAGCAAATAAGTGAAAAGAAAAACAAACCAAAACCACAATGTCCACAAAAAGCCCCAAACAAAAACCCAAACCAAATATTTATTTATTTAAAGGAACATGATTTTAGGGGAGTCAATGATTATTGCTTTGAAATTTAATTTAGTTTTTAAGTTACTTATTTTCCAACCTTTTTTTTAGCAATGTCTTGGTAACTTTCCTACTTCTTTACCAAATAAATGAGTACTTGAAGAAAGATTACATTTTATCAACTAATTGCCTTAATACAACAGGTTAGGCACATTCTGCAAGTAACTTTCTACTTTGGGCATCTCTCATATTGGCATAAATCATCCTAAAGAAAATATTACCTTGGCACAGAGTTAAGTTAGGCTGAATCTGTTCCTTCTGTGTTCAAGACATATGTACTCAAATGCTTCTAAGTGCTGTGGAATAATAGGAGTTAAACTGAAAAAAAGATCCAAAAGAAATTCTGCTCTTTTTTGTCCTTTGTGTTACAAAAATGTTATCAAACTGCAGAGAATATTAATATCAAATCAAAACAAAGCACATGTTCTGTTACATGCATTTTTAAGCAAAAAAATTCTACTGCACAAATGTTTATTGTATAATACCAAAGAAAAGTGCTTAAAACCATCAAAAATGTTCTTACATCTCTAATGTAATGTTTAGAAATTTTACTTGCAAGGTATACTAAAGATGTTAATAGAAATATTTTATTTGATGCTTCAGAGGGAAAACACTGCAAAAGAAAAATTTAAATTGTGTTTCTTAATAACTGAAAAAATATTAAAAATATTTAATGCATGACTGAATATTCAATAAAAATATTAATGTATGCGAAAGTATATGTATATATGCTTTACTGTATCAGCATTTACCACTCAAAGTTGGAGTTTTAATAGTGTAGAATATAAAAGTATGAACCAGAAAGATATGCCATAAAAATAATTTGTTCAGCCCATTAGTCATCAAAACTGCTGCAGGGCAAGTGAAATCTCATAGCTAAAATATTAAGAACAGAAAGTGGCATAAATTGGCTTAGTTGAATGATTGAATTCAGCAAATATTTACTGATGAACGTGGGTCAGTAAAGGAAAGTCTTGTGAAGTCCAGTAGAATGTTTCAAAGATGTAATTTCTGTAACTGAGGTAAATAAAGCCATCTTAAATATTTTGTTATTTCCAAGCACTAGTAAAAAAACACTTGTATGAATTCTTTTGAATATGGCAAAAGAGTAGGATTTAAAACAATAAAATGCTTTCCCTCTATTGTTTTTAAGAAAAAAAAAATTCTACAAAAATGCTTTCTGTTAGCAATTGAGGCACAGGAGGATTTTGCAGGATTCACAGAATCACAGGATTTTGCAGCAACACAAAGGATAATAATTCACATTTTATCAAATCCAGACTAACATTTATACTACTAAAATGATAAACTTGTACTGCAACTAGAGCACACATAATTGAAAAACTCTGTCCATTTGTAAAACATCTTCCTGTAAAGGTATTTCTTTAAACTAGAATGAATAAGCCTATGTGATATTCCCTAGACTGAGGCATTTCCTTTGCCTCTGTCTTCACTCTCAAGACTGATTGTCCCCAGGATATCCAGCCCTCAGAGCTGGAATTTAAGGACAGGGAGCTTAGTGAAGCCCCTATAATCCTGGAGATGGTTAGTGACCTGCTATGCCAATCAGACACCCATAAGTTATGGGTCCTCATGGAAGCCACCCCAGAGTAATGAGGGGAATGCCAAAAGAATTTGCCAAACCACTCTTAATCAGCTACCAGCAGTCCTGGTTAAATGGAGAAGTTCTAGGTGACTGGAAATTAGCAAATGTAACACCCAAACAAGAAGGACTGGAAGGATGATCCACGGAAATACAGGCCTGTCAGCCTAACCTCAGCTCTGGACAAGGTTATGGAAAAGTTCATGCTGAGTGTGATTAAACAGCACATGCAGAACAACCAGGGAATCAAGCCCAGCCAACATGGATTCATAAAAAGAAGGTCCTGCTTGACCAACCTGGTCTTCTATGACAAAGTGACCTGTAGATGAGGGAAAGACTGTGGATGTGGCCCATATAGACTTCAGTAAAGCATTTGACACCATCTCCCACAGCATCTTCCTAGAAAAACTGCTTGCTCACAACCTGGATGAATAGACTCTTTGCTGAGTAAAAAACTGTCTGGCTGGCCAGGAACAGAGAGTTGGGGTTAATGGAGCTGAATCCAGTTGGTGTCAGGTCACTTGAGATGTTCCACAGGGCTTGTTTTGGGGCCAGTATAACATCTTTATTGATGATTTGGATGTGGGGATTGGGACCACCTTCAGTAAATTTACAGATGACACCAAGCTGGGTGGGAGTGTTGATCTACACCAGGTGAGGAAGGATCTGCAGAGAGACCTGGAAAGACTGGGTGGGTAGGCTGAGGACAGCTGCAGGAGGTTCAGTAAGGCCAAGGGCTGAGTCCTGCACTGTTACAGAATAAAATTAGGGATAGGGTCTTGCAGTTGAATGTTTTTTGCTCTGCAGCTGATGGAAACCCATCAGCATTCTGTATTGAAGTGGGACATACAAATTAAGCTAAATAGAAGAGTTTCAAACATAAAGCATTGAGTTCTGCTATAAGAAAAGTGTCCTTTGCTACACTGGGACGTTGGTAATTGTATTGATAGATTTCATTGCCATCTCTTATTTTTCCCACTTTCTCCTTCATTTTCAGGTTGTAGTTATCCTTCTACACTAGTTTGGGGAGTTGGACTTTTTTTGAAAGTTAATTTAGTTATTAATTTGCTTATTTTCCATATTTTTCTTGGTAATTTCATATTAATTTTTCTACTTCTATGCCAAATAAATAAGCACCTGAACAAGGACTCTTTTATCATATGATTGACTTAATATAAGAGGTTAGGCAAATTCTGCAAGTAACTTTCTATTTTGGGCATCTCTCATATTGGCACACTCTTCACTGTGGACTAATGAAGAACAAAAGGATAAGCAATGAGTACAGTTGTATTTGTAGATATGGTTCTTCTCGCTTATCTCAAAAAAATATTCTTTGATAATTTTCTATTAATAGCCACAAAAAGTAAAAATACTATCTTATAGCCTTAAAACATTGAAAACATTTTTTTTTTTTCTATTCTCCAGTGAAGAATTTTATCCTCAGAACAATGATTTTCATTTTTCTTTGTCCTAACACTTAATTGTTTCATTGGCTGTAACAGTCCAAGAAGGTATTTCTTATATGTAGATGGAATGAGCAGTGGACATAAGTTACAGGAAACAAAGCCCACAAAAAATGCAATTCATTCCCATTTCTGTAGTAGTTGCAGAATATTTATAATTCTCATATAGTTGCAAGTTATACCATTATTTTACCAAGATTTTTGTTGCTGAGTTTTTTATGGTCTGAAACTTATTTTCAGCTGATGCTGTAAATACTTCTAACATTGTTGTTGGGCCATAATTCACCCCAAGACACAGAGATGTATTCACATGAACACTGGTGAGAAGAGCACCAATTTAATTTGGCAGCAGACCCTGTGGAAACCTCACAATCTGCACTTCCATGTAGACGTACCTGTGAAAGTTTTTTTGGTTTTTTTTTTTCTTTTTATAAGTTTAAAGCCTTCTATAAAATACAAAAGGTATAAAAATGTTTTCTTAGGAAGGGTTTTTAGAGAGCACATAAAAATCAACTATCCCTGTAGATGGAATGCCACTATGGCAAAGCACTGTGTCAAAGACTTTTATTTTCCCAATTCAGACTGGTCTGGAATGAGAAGGTCTGCCCTAGATAAGTCAGGAAAGATACTAAAATAGGAGTATACTGTTTACAATTCTGGACCAGGAAGAGTGTCCCCAAGCCTGCAGCTAAACACTAGGCCACTTACAATTTTCAAATCCAGCAGCTCATGGTTCAGTCAATATTTTTCACAAAATTTCATTTTTCTGACAATACTGTTTTCAGGAAGGTTTTCTCATTGTTCTACCGTGGGAAAAAAAAAAAAAAAATCAGCAAGATTCAAAGCCTGAAAACTTGCTCCAGGATGACATTGATTTGCCAGTTAATTCTGGCACCACTAGACATTCAGTAGCAGAAGGTTTGGGAGAACTTATAATTATTGTCGCACCAAATACAAGAGTTCAAAAATTATAAATCAAGTCTCTAGAACCCATTGAATGTTTACATGCCACCATATATTATTTCCTCAGTTGTGATTTTTCTGTTTTCTGGTTATTTTGTGTATTGCATCATGGTTTTGAATCATAATTACTAGAAACTGAAGGAAATATTTTAATTTTTAAAGTGAGATTTCTTACAGAGATGACATTATAATTCGGAACTGTGCCTTACAGATTCACAGACATTTTGGTAAAATCCTAAGTCCCATTAAGCTGCAAAAAGGCATCTCCAGAACAGGAAATGACCAAAAGTCAATTGTTTACTCTTGTAAACTCTGGATCAAAAATTTGCCACAAAAGTGTGTCATGTACTGTGTCCTACTTTAATTGACTAAAGTTGAAGTTCATGGCACAGTTATTCAGTATGCATGTTTAACGCTGATCATGTAAGGTTGTATTTGACTTCAGACTCTAAGAGAAGGCATTTATGAGAGGCCCTAAAACCTTAAAACTTCTCACCCCTTTGGGTGTGTCAATAAACATAACACAGGATAGAAGTTAATTTACACATAAATTACATTTACACATGTGTAAACTCATAATTTTCTTTGGAGAAGCTTAGAAAGGTTGGCTGTAGAAATATGAATCAAAGCAATGAATGTGAAACTAAGCAACCAAACTTTAAAAACTGCAAATACTGATGAAAAAAGCTGGTTATGAAAACTTCATCTTTCATTTTTGAATTGACTATATCTTACTCTGTTTTCATGGCAAAATGATGCTATGACTGGCATATAAATCAGTTTCAACACAGTGAGGCATTTTTAATAGTCATCTGCATCGTGTGATTGATTCATGAAGTAATGTAAGGCTTATTTTTCAATTGCTAAGCAGGTAGGACCCCACTTCACGTTTTGAGTTATCATGAAATTTTCATTTAATTTCTAAGAATATAAATATGCACTCTTTAGTTAGATTGAATTGTAAAAAATAAAAAGAAAATAAGAATTGAATATAATCAATTTCACAGATAGTGACAGGCAGTAGAGATTAGATCATTTGCCACAACTGATAATACACAACTACAATAATTCTATAAAGTGTTCTTCTTCCCGGCTGACAGCCATGTAAATTAAAATAAACACATGGAACATAATTATAGACATAAACCAACTGAAAAAGAGACTGTGGTTTGATGCATGAGTCTTGTCACACACACAATCAAGGCAAGGCCAGATGCACTTAGAGTAACCAAAGAGAGGCTAGACAAGGACAGTATCATTGATCCAAGCAAGGGGAAGCACTGGAAGCTGGTGCTAATTGAAAGACCTCCTGACCATCCAGGTAAATCACTTCCTGTATACAAAAACTGAATGTCCCACAAGCACATTTGAACTATCACATCCTCCTGAAGATCAGTCAGGCAAAATGTTATTCTACAATACACCTTCAGGAATCCTTGATACACACATGTGCCACACCCAGCAGTAGCTCTCCTGCACATGTGGAGGAAGCAAAAAACATTCATTGCCTCCTCATCTGTGATGACAGATCTGAACACAACACATTCCCTAACATTGTCACCCATCTGTATGTTGGGCTCCCATGAATGTATCCTTATTCTAGTTCTATTGAAAATAACTCATCTCTTTGCCCACATACTGTATCAAAGCTCCCATTTATCTTTGCTTACTAACAACACATCTGTTATCTTAATTTGCCTTAGATGCATTGGTGCATTCTTAGTGGGGCAAGCAACACGTAGGAGACATTGAATCAGCGGGTCCACGAGGGGAGAGTGGAGGAAAACTATGCCCAGAGCCTACTCCAGAAAGACCCATCAGAGCCTTTCCTACAGCAATTGTATGCATGTTCTTAATTCTTAACATTCTGAGTTTAAATTTATCGATGCCTCAGAAATTCTCTTATGTAACTGTCATTACAACTACACAGATATGAGATTCAGTCAGCCAAGTTCATAGACTGGTTCACAAAAGACATTTGAAAAAATCTGGATTCCTGCAGTTGAAACACCAGGGAGTATAAGTGAGATTAAACTCGTGGTGTGTCCATATGAGTGTGAGAATGAGGTATGACAGAGTTTGAAAGGTCATTTGCATTTCTCTATCCTCTGGTTCAGAGCAGAAAAACATTCTTTCCTTGGCAAATGTTTTGTAATGCAAAATTCAAACTTGTCAAACACAAGCTCCTGTGGAGCCACAAGCAATCCCCTTGAAATATTGAGCCCTAAATAACTGTTTTTATTTCCAGAGCAAGAGTTTTTGTTATTTTCTTATCTTTTATTTCCATCCAGTGGACAATGCAGTGTTCCCACTAGAAGAGATAGTGAGAATGGAGATAAATACAACGAATACATATCTGACTTTTAGAATAGGGAAGACATTGTTGTATGTGTGAGTCCTAGGGTATGCCTTCATTTAAAATGGGGGGGGACAGAGGAAGTGAAGAAAAGTGATTTAGTGTATTATAAATCATATTTAACAACAGTAACTTTAAAAAACAGCTTTTAACTCTAAGTTTTAGATAACTGAAAAAATAAAAATTAGAAAATATTAATAATAACCATGTTTCTAGTGTTAGAGGAGAAATGACATAATCATTTCACATAGAAACTTTCAAACATACTAGTAGTACAAAGCAGAAGAGCTCAGAATCAAGACTGATAACACTTGCACATATTCTATGCTACCATCTGTAAAAAAAATTTCAGTCACTCCATTTCAAGGACTATGGCAGAAAGATGTTACCCCAATGTATTGGCTTGTATCCTTATCCTTATCCATACTTATCTATCCTAGTCCTTAAACTAGGAATTTGATTACCAAGAACAATGTAAACAAGCTATGGACTAGCAAAGCTTGTATAGGAAACTGAAAAAACAGCTGTGACTAGATATACTGCTGTTACTGCTATATTCTTTAATTTTCCAGATTAACTCTGACTTCACATATTCCCTAACAGTCTTTGTCACTTCTATGTAATCCAGTGATTATTTCACATCCAACTCCAATCACAGTTCATGAGTTGTGTTTCTTATCCTTTTATGTATCCTTGATCCTAACTTGGTGAATATATCGCTACAGAATTTTCAGCAAGGCTCTGATGGAATTCCAGTTGCTACATTCTGGTCAAGTGACTTAAACTCATCCAAAGAGTTATGGTAAGCCAATCAGCTGAATGTGGGGTTGCCACAACCTGCACCACACAAAGCCTGGGAGAATTTCTTAGTGAGAGCCTCTTAAACAACAACCTACTAAGGTGAAACCTGTATGTATTTGCCCACCAGGAAAAAAAATGCAAGGAGAAGGAGGTGATGAGAAAAAAAGGGAACATAAAGGAAAGAGAAAGAAACAAAGGGAAAGTGAGAAGGGAAAACAAAACCAAAAAGGAGAGATGGAAAGAGAGGGATGAAAAATAAAGGCATGGGGCTTTTTCATAAAAATACAGAAAAGACAAAAGAAATAGGTAGCAACATGATACAAGAATTGTCTAATGTGTGGATTTGAGATGTGTGATATAACACTTAGCAAGTTTGTTTATGTCTAATTTATGCTCAGGTTGTTACTATAACTAACCAGTTAGCCATGCTCAAAGGTATTAAGCTCTATCTATACAGGACTGACTTATAACCTGTGGAAACTTTAAAGCAAGAAGCATTTTCTAAAAGGAAGCAATGAAGACAGCAGCAGAGTCAGAATCTGGAGACAGGATCTGAGAGATCTTAAGCCTGGGTGTCAAAGCAAGAGCAGATTTAACACAATAGACATCAGAGAAGAGAGATTTGAACATTTCAGAATTGTGGTTTCTGGAGGAAAAAATGTCTTTTTGATCAGTAAAGTCTTATAGGAGGTTTTCTCACTCTGTCTTTAAAGTCAGTAGCAAAGGAGCTTTCTTATTTTAAGCAGGTGGATATGAATTGTAATTATATTTATCTTACATATGCATTTTTTACTTTTATTTTAGAAGTTAGTAGAGAGATAGAAAAGCTTGTATTCAAGGAGTTACTGTAAATGAAGTAAAAAACCTGCTTAATAATTAACAATAAAGAGAATATTCTTTCTCCTTCTTTTTCATATTTTCATTTCCTGATATGGTTCTGGATCAGGAGCTACAGCAATGAAGGCAAAAAAATCCAGGTGTGCTTTTGAAGGAACTGCCATCAAGGTAAACTCCATAAGGATTGCTGCTCACAGCAAATTTGAAGACTACTTGAAAAGATTGCACTATAGCACCATAGAACCGTGGTTTGGAAGGACTTTAAAGATCACCTAAAACCACCCCTTCCTCTCACAGGCAGAGCTAATATCATGAGGCTGAATCCCAACAGGAACCCTATATGCTCAAGTGCTGCAGGAATCTTCAAAGATTTTTTCTTCTAGTTGTGGAAAAAAAAATCATAGAATCACTGAATCACTTAGGTTGGAAAAGACCTTTAAGATCTTTGAGTCCAACTGTTGACCCAGCACTGCCAAGTCCACCACTAAACCATGTCCATAAGTGACACATCTACACAACTTTTAAATACCTCCATGGATGCTGACTCCAATACTTCCCTGGATGGCCTGTTACAATGCTTGACAACCCTTTCAAGGAGGATTTTTTTTCCCTAATATCAAATTTAAGCCTCCCTGAGCACAACCTGAGAGCATTTCCTCTCATACTGTCAGCAGTTACACAGGAGAAGAGGCCAACCCCCACTTGGCTACAGCCTCCTTTCAGGGAGGTGTAGAGAGTGATAAGATCTCCCCTGGGCCCCTGCCTTTTCTCCAGGCTAAGCACCCTCATCTCCCTCAGTTCCCTGATGTTCCTCATCAGGCTTGTGCTCCAGACCCTTCACCATCTTTGTTGCTCTTCTCTAGCCCAGCCCCTCCAGCCCCTTGAAGTGAGGGGCCCAAAATTGAGCACAAAATTCAAGTTGCAGCCTCAGCTGTGCTGAGTACAGGGGAATGATCACTACTTTAGTCCTGCTGGACACTAATAACTACTGATGAACAACTAATAACTTCCTGGCTGAACTTATCACCTAAGAGCAAAACTTAAACAAAATCTGTGATTTTTTCAATCTTTCTCATATAAAAAAATGGATTAGGGGGTATATTAAATTTTCCAATAAGAGAAGAAAAGAGTGAGTTTTCAGAGGAGTATTTAAAATAATATATTATATTAGTAAAATAATGTTGAGTAGTTTCCCATTTGAGAGAAAAGGATAGACCAGTCTTCTCCCAAATGTGTAATTGGTGGGAACAAGAAAGAACTAATGAGATACTTGCCACTCTCTCTTCTTTTTAACCCCTTTCAAAAACTATTTTTCTCTCTGTACTTTTCCTCATGCCAGGTAGGCAAACATAATTTTTGTAAAATTAAGTTTCAAAACCAGTAAAATAATGACTAGATCGCATCAATATGCAAACTTCCTGTAAAACTTTTCACTGAAAGGTAAAGGAAGATGACACAATGAAATTTTAAAAGCAAACCTATTAGGCTAGTTGCAGTGCAGGATTTCTGGGTTTCTGACCTCTATTTCAATATAATTCCAACTTTTTTTGCCACTCTGTGAACATATGCTATTGTTTATGCTGCTTGCAGGCAGATGGACTGTGCATTTGGCTACCTACAGAAATGGATATGTAATAAGAGAAGCAGCTCCTTAAACTTGTACAGATTCATGATTTCTTTTCAGAACTTTTTCCTACAACACCATCCAGAGCTACTAATCAGGTTTCTGGGCTGAATTATGTACAAAATGTGGACTGAATATATTCTATGAACTGATCTATCTATTAATTTACACTACAATAATGATGATATTTTTAATATATATTTTTGCAAGTCTATATAAATTTATGAGCTGAAGAGAGTTCATAATATGTATGATGTAACAAACTTCCTATATTGTGAATATAATAGCTCACACATTCATGAAAACACTGATGAATCACTGGACATGAAATTCAAACTTTCAGAATCTAATCCAAAATTCTCTAATGTTCTGCAATACTTGATTTATATGGTTATCAGCACAAAGTAATCAAATAAAATAGTCCAGCAGACCAATTAATATTAATCAACTAAAAGTATGAAAATCTGCTTTGAATAAAACAGTACAAACAGGATATGAAGTTCTGTTTAAGTCTTTTGTTTCCTGCCTAGGGATAACCACATCTCTGGCAATGCATCCTGCAGATACAAGTGCTGACAAGGCAGGAATCCATCACTGTGTCCAGCCAATTCAGTAAGCCAGAATCACTAATAGCAGATGAATGCTTATGTTAGGCTCTTCTTAAAGCCAAGATTTCCAGAGCTGGCTGCCTAAGGTTTTACTTATCTGTTTTCAGCTTCTGTTTAACTCCATTCACAGTAAGCAATTAGATACTTAATTTTATGTATACTGTTTATAAAATTTGAGTCTCTCTTTTTTGTTCCTTTATGTGGGTTTTAATAAAGGAAAAATGTATGCTTTCCTTATAAAGAAATTGAAAGTTTGCTTCTTGCAAAAAATAAGAATATTTTGAAAATTAACAGTTGTGGTTTTTTTCTACACATTTATAGCATTAACTTAATCTTCACTGCTATGTAAAAATTATTGTGTTTTATCTAACTAAAAATAATAAAGCACATAAAAGAAAAGAAAAATGCATACATACGAAATAGCTGTAAAGACAAAATTAGTTAGGAAAATTGGGTGAACTGCAATTCTTTCTGCAGTGTTCTGGATCCAGACTGGACTTGACAAATTCCCTACTTTTGCCCAGAGGGTCCAGATTTCCATCCCCACCTTCAGGCTTGCCAAGCCTCATTCATCTGGCAGCCCTGCCATGCATCCTTCTGCCCAGCCGAGGTATCACGTCCTGCTGACATGACAAACAGCCATTGCAGCCATTGGTTGCCAAGGGCCTTGGTGGCACCTGCTCAGCCTGCAGCCATCTGACCTCCTTTCCCACCACCCCCCAATCCCCTCCTGCAACCCCACGCAGGCGCAGAGTGGGTTTAAAGCTTCTGATCCCACGATGCAACCCTGTTCCCAGGCAGCAGGTTATATATCAGCCAGCCAGCCTCGCAGCAGCCCTGTCAACCCCTTTTTTGTCTTGCCAGCCCTGTGTTTTGTCCACAGCTTCTGTTCACCTGACCCAAAGAATGTGCCTGCTGAAATAGCACTGCATGCTCAAGTTGCTCAGCCCTGTTGTCAGGTTCACATCAGTGACAAGTCTCATTCTTTGAAATCAGCCATACAACAGCTTCAATTCCTAGTGGGTTGTCATCAGCAATTTGTCAGTCTGTTATTTTCCATTTGGATTGTAATGCTTCCAAACACTGAGCTTTTGCATTTACCTGACTTCTGATTTCTAGATGTCTAACCATGATTTCTCTGTTCTTATTTTAACTGGGATTTTCAGATAATAGCCAATCCAAGCTACTTCATACTTAATAGCAGGAGAATTTTTTCAAAGGGAATTACATTTAAACAATTTTCCATCATTTCTCCATGATGATAGAGAATTAAGAACAAAAGTTTATTCCCAGGGAAAAAAAATACCAATCATTCCTACCTGGAACTGCAAGTTTTCTATTCATGTGAAAGAGGAGATTGATTAGAGATACACAGGCAACAACCACCTGCCTGCAGCTGTGTCATGTGATGCAGAAGGACATGGATTATCCTGGCTGAAGGATGGGGAATCCCTCTTGATAAATCTCCCTTTGACTGATAGTACCTTCAAGCTTTCCATACGCAATCTGGTGTACTGATCACTGCTACAAGTAGGTCTTATTATTGATCACAGGAAGCACTAAAATCCTTGATTCAGCAACAGCTTCATTTACAGGTTTTTATTTGGCTTTATAGTAATGAAGAAAAGGAGAGAGTTAGGGACTAGTTTAAACTGCCTTAATATTTCACATGTAAATAACTGTTAAGTAACCAAAACTCCATTAGGTAGCTAATACTGGACAATTATTTTTATTGAAAATGTTCTCACTACTTTGCAGTCTTGTCAAGGCATTCAGTACAGACAGCATTTTAAATCACCACATTTTTCCAACAAGCTATTTGAAATCTGTGGCAGCCAGATTTGATTGATGCAGTGTACCAGAGAGCATAACTATTGCAGAAAATGCCGTTTCAGAGTTCAAAGCAGTAGAAAAATTGCTGTTTAATAATTCAGCAGTGAAATGAAAATAATGTAAAGAAGATTAGCCATGGTCTTTTATTGGGTGGTATTCATAGTAACATTCTCATTTCTAGGCCTGTTTTTTCCAAGTTATATTTTTAATCAAATGCTATTAATGAAAGCTTTGTTCTTCTTGTTGTGAGTAAGGACAGAGGGGGACATCTTCTAAAAGAAAAAACTACCTTTTATTCAGCAATAATACAGAAATAAAATTTATTTAGTGTATTATACATTTCTTTTGTTACTGTCATAATGATATGCAAAAAATTCAGCCAAAGTCTATGTCCCTCTAGAAGCTATTGTTTTCATTGTGTGAACTCTTCAAAGGCACTTGTAAACATTCAGCTGCATTCAGCTGTTTTAATATAGCCTAGATCAGAAGGGGAGCTCTAGGATAAATGTTCCATTTCAGTGTTTCTCCCATGTCAAGGGCTTCCTTTACATTCAAGATGAGCTGCTTGGCCAGCAAACAGAGACTCCTACACACGTCCATTTCCATTTCTACCCAGTCACACTTCACCCAGAAATCCTGAAAAGCAAGAAACCCTGAATATTTGAAATATACTAAATTCATGCTCTGCAGACCTTTTTTTTTTTTTTTTTTGACACCTAAAGTAATAGGTTCCTGGGTCAATAACACTTCACACATTTCCAGGAAGATCTAAAAATTATGTAAATGTATATTCTTGAAAAAGCAAAACAAAGTATTATCTCTTCACAGTTATTTTCTCTGCAACTGCATCCAGCAAAATAAATATTCAAAGTCAATTGAGCTTGCTTATCAGGCAGTTGGACAATCTGGTGAATTCTCAATTCTAATAAATACATTTCCACAGTTGTTCTGGAAATTTTTCAGTTTCAAATGTTGATTGATCTGTTTGAATATCCTGGCTATTGAAAATCCCATATTCAGTGGAATTTATTTGCTAAATCCTCTCTATCTTTGAGAACACAAACACAGGATAAAATATATTTTGGGGAATTGCCTCATCTTATACATTTTCCAGCATACCTTACCTGAGCCTTTTCCTATTGCAAATACAAAAAAAACCAATTTCCATAAAAGCAATAATTCATGTCAGAGTGTTTCTAAATTTCAACTGTTGAAAGCATCCAGTAAGTTAATTCAGAAATTATTTTACTTGACAACAGGTTTATTAATTGAACTGATATGGACTAGAATTCCAAACACAGCTGTAACAGTGGAGATTTTTTGCTGCAGTGTATATCCCCTACTGTGCAAAAACATCCCCTAAGATATTATAAGATTAAGGCAACCTAGAGATGTTGTTTAAAGAAAACCGCCAGCAGCCACTGCTCTATTTCCCAGCCTGGAACAACTTCTATTCCAGTACTTTGGTGCTGCTTGGAGATTGAAAGGCACCAGTCATTACATCAGTCACCCTAGACATATCTTTTGGTCATTGTGATCTCTGATTAGAATATCATCCAATTTCTAAAAATCTTCAAATTTATAAAAACATTTTCAGCAGGTTTTCAATAAAGTTGGAAAAAGAAAAATTACCCATCCCCAACTAGCAATGTCTGTAATCTACTCTCTAAAGAATTTGGAAGAATGCAGACTTAGAGCTTTTTTCCCCCTTTTTCTACATTCTGCACACTTTCTTGTGTAAGAAAAAATTAAGAATACAATTTTATATATATTGTTTACAAATAGAGGGGTATAATTGTGGAACACCATTTTGTTTCCTGTTTTATGAGGAAATAGAAGAATAATTTTTTTTTCCACTCAAAATTCAAGCCATTTAACATATAAATTGCAAAGCTATTTTCTCAGTTCTGCAGGCAGCCATGTATGCAGGTAAATCAGTGCATGTGCAACAGTCTGAAAGCATCAAGCAGCAGGGCACCTCACAGGTTAATCTGACATAAAGTGGAATGAAGCAGCATACAACAAATACTTGTTCATAACACGGATGCTATACCATAGCTCGCAGTTGCCAACAAATAACTTACATTTTGTTTTAAAAAAAAAACCCAGTAGAAACCATGCTGACCTTTTCGAACAGACAATATAATCACTTTCTGCTGGGAATATTCACACATTTAAATTTACCCAGGTGTTTATTTGCTGTCCTGAAACCATGCCAGCATGTCCAGCTTCTTTCATTATCAGGTATATTGGAAACACTGCCAGGGCAATTATTTAAGTTTTCAATAGATATGGAAAAACAGCTCAAGGAATTCTAAACAGACCTTGTCAAAGAACATGTTTCTTAGTCATATATGACAAATACTGAAATACAAGAGCAGGGATCAGAAATTACTAAATTAAAAGAATCCCTGATTTAAATTAACAAGAAATACTGTCCACAGTATTATTCACCTGTTATGATCCAGTTATTAAAATTATTAGAGTGATGCCTCTTCCTGAATTAAGGTGTAGACAAGACCATATAGTGAAGTCAATACTTTGGATTTTATTGAACAGTAAACCGGGAGGTAGAGAACAATAGGAAAAAAATAGAAAAGGAGGTGAGGGTGTAGATAAAAAACAGTGGCAAAGACAGATTAAGTAGAAAATGTCACCACTCCATGGATCCCAACAGCATCCTGTTGATCTTCTTTTTCTGGTCATCTTGGTGGCGCAGGTCCCACAAATCACAGAGTTCAATGGATTAAGATGTCTGGCCAGGGGGAATGCCCAGGTACCCCCCTGGCAGGAGGGAAGTTTGACACTGTCTTTTGCACCAGACTGGATCTGTTGAATCTCTGCATCACTTGCAGCGCTGTAGTGCAAGGCCTGAGGAATCAGTCTGGAGAGCATTTCGGGGGGTCTTTGATGGTTTATCACACCTCCTCAGCTGCTTCTCACAGGAGTGTCTGATGTGTCTTCCTGGGGTTGGGGGTGGGTTTACAGGTGAGCCAGTCTGTGTAAGGGAGGATGGGTGTTCAGTGCCTCTGCCCAGAAGTTATGCCACACACCCCAGAACTCTTCTTCTTCCCCTTTAGCTGCGGGAAAGAGTGTGCAAATCTGGCCTCAGCAGATCAGTCTGTAGCCTGTGTCCTCCCCAACCCTGAAGCCAGCTGGGGATGATTTTCAGAACAGATTTGGCTTCCTTGTGGATACATTTTTCTCCCTTAGCCTTGTTTACTTCTCCCTAGACCTGAGATAATTGGACAATAGTGTCACTTTTCAAGTCACTTTCCAAGTCACTTTCCTCAAGTTCCCTTGGGCTGCTTAACTCACAGCCCAAATTTCCAGTGAGGTGGGACGTTCAGGGAGGGACAGGCTTTGGTGGTCACAACTTCTTTATGCATTCTTGCCATAATCGACAAACTGCTCTTCATGACAATGTTTAGGTGATTAACCACAGCATTTCAGTCTCTTACACCACCAAACAAAAATTTTCAAGATTCTAATTAGGAGTAAGCCTTATAAGAAATTAATCAGAGAGCATAAAAACAGTTGTGCATAGATCATAATTTTTTGTCATTGAATTTGTTAAAGAACTACATATTGGATTTTTTAACACAAATTTTTGGAATCCCAAAGCAGTAACAGAGTTCATTTTTTGAAGAATTCCATTAATCATTTTCCCTATGTAAACTTTATAAAATATTCCCATAATGTAAACTGCTTCCTATTTAACGAATATCTGTTTAAATCAAAAGGATTTGCTACTTTGGGATTCCAGAAGAAATATGAAAAAATGTCTATCTAGAAAAATAAAGATAACAGTAATATTCAGAAAGCAGATGCAAAGCTTTTTATTCTGATTTTTATTAAGACAATGCATCAAGATTTTGTAAACCTGTGCTTACTAAATGGACATTCTGCAGCTAAGACTAGGTAATGCAACTGTACTGTGAATCAGCATGTGAATTTAATCTGTGCTGTGGAATACATGGGTGCACATTCTTCAGAAAGCTATTTAAAATGCCTCAGCTTTTACATCTGCAGAAAGAAGTGCTGATTTACTAAATTACTGATAGCTGAGAAATATTCAGTTAATGGAAAAGGCAATAGAATTACAAAATAGCCTTGAAATTACAGCGTCATTTCTGTTGAAAGTGAGAGCACCTAAACAACCAGCCTGCTCAGGAAGGGTCAGCTATAATAGGTTGCCTCAGACCATGTTTCTACAGGCTTTGAATATATCCATCATGGAGTCTCCACAAACATTTTGGTCAACTTGTGCCAGTATTTTACCAATCTCA
>VZRH01004600.1:160229-173574 GCA_013397555.1 Urocynchramus pylzowi | reverse complement strand
AAAAAAAAAAAAAAAAGAGAAAAAGAAAAATCTGAAACATTTCACTATTTAATTGAAGGATGATGTCAAAAGCTGATCAAATTATTATAACAGCTGACTAACTTAGAATAAATTACTACATATATTGGGTGTGCAGGGCAAGGTTAAGGTAGCAGGGGGACTAAAGGGGTGACTTCTGTGAGAAGCTGCTAGAAGTCTGCCCTGTATCCTACAGAGACAATACAGCCAGCTCCAAGAAACACTGGCCACTGGCCTGAGTCCATCAACCACAGCAGTAGTAGAACCTCTGGGATGTATCTAAGAAGGAGAGGGGAAAGGGGAATGAACATACAAACACCACAACAAAAACAAGCTTGCACAAAAGTACTTGCAGCCCCATAGAGGAGTGAGAATATGTGAGGGAAACAATTCTGCAGACACCAATAGCAGTGAAGAAGGAAGGGGAGGAGGTGCTCCAGGTGTCAGAGCAGACATTCCCCTGCAACCCATCATGAACACTGTGGTCTTGGAGGTTAATAATGGAGCAGATACCCATAGAGGAGGCCACAACAGAACAGATGGATGTGTCCAAAGGAGGCTGTGACCCTCAGAGGCTCCTGGCAAGATCTGTAGACATGTGGAAAGAGGAACCCACACTGCAGCAAGTTCCTGGCAGGAATTGTGACCCTATGGGGGAACCACATTGCAGCAGCCTGTTCCTGGAGAACTACACTCTATAGAAGGAACCCATGCTAAAGCAGTTTGTGAAGAACTGCAGCCTGTGGGAAGGACTTATGCTGGAGAAGTTTGTAGAAGACTGTTTCCCATGGGAGGGACCCTGTGCTGGAGCAGGGGAATAGTGTGAGGAGTCCTCCCTCTGAGGAGGAAGGAGTGGCAAACACAAGATGTGATGAACTGACTGCAACCCCAGTCCTTGTCCTCATGTGCTGCTGGGTCAGAAGGCTGTAGGAAACTTGAAAGTAAAGCCCAAGAAGAAGGGAGAGGTAAGAGGAAGGTGTTTGGCAACAAATTAACAAATTTCCCCAAGCAAAGACTGTTTTGCCTGTGACAGTAATTGCTGAGTGATCTGTCCTTGCCCTCATTTGGACCCCCAAGCCTTCCATTATATCTTCTCTCCCCCATCTAGTTGAGGAGAGGAGTGATAGAGTGGCTTTGGTGGATACCTGGCATTCAGCCAGTGTCAACCCTCCACACCAAAATTTCCAATTGCAAGCACAGTAAACCAGTGAGGAATTGATGTCTCATATTTTAGCTTTTCTGTCATTTCCAGCATAGGGTTAAAATTTAAAGCTAACCATGACAAAGTATTTTGGATTCTGGAAAGAAATAAAAACACTCTTTGCATTTTGCTGCACCACAATTTTAGACATTTGCCTCCTAAATGTAATCCACTGTGTCTGTTATACATGCTAACTCCTCATTTAAAGCCCAGAAGCATGTAAATGCATTAGGAAAATTGAATTGCCAGAAAGGCCATATTGAATGGAAGATGCCTGAAGTAGCCACAAAAATTGCTGAGGACCAAGGCAGATGTTAAATTTTGCTGCTCTTCAGAGATTGTGTTACAGAAATATATCTTTTCTCTTTTTGTTTACACCTTTTTGAAACCAGGTGCAGAAGACCTTATTTTACAACAGACAGATGGCAAAACTGGCACTATTTCCTTTGCTGTGCCCTTTTATTCAGTATCAGAACACTCCCCCAAGACCTGGTTTCAGGTGCCAACAACACCCTGATGAAATGAAAGTCACATCCACTATTCAACAGAAGCCTGACCTAACTTTAATGGTGTAGATCACCCCAGACTGCTTAAGATTATCCACCTTCTGTAATATAACTAAATAGCTACAGGAAAGTGTGACACTGGAGATGCTCTTTACTCAATGAGTAACTGGTGGAGTTACCATCCATCCCTGGAGGTTTTTAAGGAAATTTAGTGCCATGAGTTGTGGCATAAATGTATTTAGTGCATTTAGTGCATTTAATTGACATGGAGCTATTTGGTCATAAGTTGGACTTGATGATCTTGGGTTTTTTTCCAACTTAATTGATTCTTTGATTCAAGTGGCTTGACCCCCAAATGGGCCAGAATTACTAATGATCTTTATGTCAGTTTTTAATCATGAGAGTGAAAATAAATGTCAAACATCCTTTGAAATAAGAGAGAGCTTGTTTGTTAGCTACAAAGTTCAAGTAGACCCTGGGAAGTGACTGACAGGTACATTTTGTAAATGGTAGAACATATATAAAACTATAGATATGTTAAACTTGAGGAGGTATTGTGAATGATTTGTTATATAATCTATATTTCATTAAAATTAAATTTTATACAGATTGAAGAAAATTTACTGGGAGATTTTTTTTTATTAAATCTGACTGAATGAATTAAAGGACAGGCTAACATGGGTGACACTGTGAGTTTTTACTACAGATCAATTGAGCAGAAAGAAGTCAGTGAGGCCTTTTACAGACATCTGGAGGTAGGCTCATGACCACAGGCCCTAGTTCTCATGGAGTACTCCAGCCACCCTGATATCTGCTGGAAAAACATCATAGCTGATCACACACAGTCCAGAAGGTCCCTGTCCCACTGATGACAGCTTGACACATGTGGCAAAGGAGCCAACAGGAAGAAATGTGTTGTTGGACCTTGTACTAACAAAGAAGGACTGTCTGGGTATCCAAAGGTTGGAGGGCAGCCTTGGCTGCAGTGACCATGAGATAGGAGAGTTTAGGATCCTACATGGAGGAAGCAGGGCAGTTAGGTAGGACTGCAACCCTGCACTTCAAGACAGGTAACTTTGTCCTCTTCTGGGACCTATTTGGAGGAATCCCATGGGATAGATCTCTAGAAGGAAGGGGAGTCCACAAAAGCTGTTTAATGCTCAAGCATCACTTCCTCCAAGCTCAAGATCAGTGCATCCCTATCAGTAAGAAATCAAGCAAAAAGGGAAGAAGGCCTGCATGGATAAGCAAAGAGCTTCTGACAAAACTCAAATAGAAGACAAAAATGTATGGAATGTGGAAAAAGAGACAGGCAAATTGGAAGGAATACAGAAACACTTGCAGAGCTTGCAGGGATGCAATGAGAAAGGTGGATAAAGTACATCTCTTTTATGAGGAAGGGCTGAGGGAGATGGGCCTGTTCACCCTGGATAAGAAATTATTTTGAAGGGATCTTATCAATGCCTACAAATATTTTAAGGGTGGATGTCAGGAGGATGGGGCTTCTATTCAGTGATGCACAGGAACAGGACAAGAGTCATCAAGCCCAAACGGAACTCAGCAAGTTCTACCTGAACGTGATGGAAAACTTGTTTTGAGGGTGACTGAACAACAGAACAGACTACCCAGAGAGGTTATAAAGTCTCCTTCTCTGGAAGTCATCCATACTCATACCTGGATGTCATCCTGCACAACCTGCTCTTGTGGACCATGCTTTTGATGCCTTAGGTTTTAGCTTTTATATTTTTTAGATTCTGTACTGCTTTAGTGTGTAGTTCTGAGCTTCATATTAAGGGATGGTAAGCTCTCTTCATAGAGTAGCTAGACAAAACAATTCGTTTTCTAGCTTGGGACCAAGGACAGCTGATCCAAATTTCAGGCCCAAGATCATAACAAAGTGGACTGAAGAGAGAAAAACAAGAAGGATGTGACTTCATAACCTAAAGCAATTAACTCCAATATTCTAATGGACCACAACTTATAAAAGTGAGAGAGCTTGTGACCAGTTGTCCATTTTTTGTGGCCATTTTGGGTTCATCTGGGGTGTAGCCCTGGCTGGGCTCTTGTACTGTCCAAGGTGTATCCATTGAGGCCTTTTAATAATTACCTACTTTATTCTTTAACTCAATCTAGCCTCTGTTCTAGGTCAGCCTTGACAAGGCATCACTTTAACAGCAGGGTTGGACTAGATGATCTCTAGAGATCTGACAAACCCAACCATTCTGTGATTCTGTAATTCTGTGACTAATGGAAAGGAAAGAAAATAAAATATTTACTGTCCAGTAACTTCAGGGGAGGAAAGCAGATAGTAGATCCATATTTTATGCTACCTAGGTTATTTATGACAAATGAAAACTTCTTTCTTTAAATCTTTAGAGGAGTAAGATGGACATCTTTTCTGTATTTTCAGTAGAAATCTTCCAGCACCATGTATGTATTGTGCTTTTTTTTCTAATAGATAGTGTATTGTATGCTTAGAAGAATTCCAGAGAATTTTATTCTTGATAGTATAAATTAAATCCAGAGTAACTCCTCAAAAGCTGATGACACTTGGCATCTGTGTCTTACTGGACAAGTGCAGCAAGCCACAGTTTTATGAAAATAAATAGTTAGTGGAACTTGGTATCAATATCATTGGGAGAAAGTGCAGTACAAATGTTTTCACAAAACTGTATGCAGTCAGCATGAAAATGACTGACTAACTTTAACCACATTTTTGAGAGAGTTATTAAATTGAGGAAAAAGTCAGAATAAGAAATCAAGAATTAAAACACCATGTAGGAACTTACGTACAGAAGAAAAAGTGATTATATTTTTAAAGATGGACTTGAATAAGCAGTGGAATGAATTTAGACTGTAATACAACAAACATGTACAAAATAGATGTCACAGTTATAACTATTAGATTTCTGCACTGTAAATGTTTAAAACTTACTTATATTCATCAACTGGGTAAAATGCTGAGTTTAGTAACCAAAGTTTTCTATTTTAGATTGCTGGCATGATTGGTTGTCTCACCCTTCAGTTAAAAGTACAAAACTGAAATAGTCAAGACCTCTCAGTTGCTCCTAAAATATCTCTTTCCTTGTTCCTTCCTCCCACCCCGTAATCCTGAAAATAATGTAATATAAATTGTTCAACTTGATCTCATCGAACTGATTGGATTTTGTGATTTTGCCACGTTTTAAACTTGCTGCAATTAAAAAAAAATGTGTGTGATTTTGTTTTTCTGTGTGTGAAATTCAAAGAGCAGTAAGTGATGCAGGATTTTATATTCCTTGAGTTTTCTAGCTTTATAATTGTGATTATTACACATCATCACTATGAGCTGAGTGAGCAACTGCAGCATATGGTCAGCCCTTGACGCAGATCTGCTCTAGTTAATGTTTATGTTTTACAATTTCTGAATCAATAAAAGTAAATAAAAGAAAATTAAACAACCACAAAACCATAAAGTGTCTTCTACTTCATTATTTTTACATTCATTCTCTAAAAAATTTCTAGAAAGTGAACTTTTTCAATCATTCAGTCCCAAATGTAATGTAAAACCTATGAGTACATTATCATCAAGTGAGCATTTAATCTCTCAGAAGCATGGTAGACTGGTTTGCAATTATGAACCCTTAGCAAGCTCACCTGGCAAATGTGTTCTTCTTTGGATAGTTAGAACAGCTTAAGCTGTCCAAAATCACACACCAATGGAGAGATTAACAATGTTTGCGTCTGTCATTTTCAAATATTCTTTAAATATATTAAAAGCTTTTGAGTTTTATTCACTACGTAAATGTTGTTTGTTTTCCTCTAGATTAGACAATGTTCTGCCATACTAATTGGAGCAAAATAAGATATTTGCTGTGAGTCACCTTCTACTGTAAAATTGCAAAGACTCCTGATATTATTCAAACCCCAAAATGTTGATAGAAAATGCCTGATGCACATCTAACATTCATTCTGAAGTAGATGGACTGACTGATAATCAATTTTTAATCAATGTAAGATTTTGAGATGTCAGAGTTCAATAGGATTTGGAAAGATATTAAAACAGTCAAAATCCAAAGGAATTTTGAGGCAAAACCGTTTTAATAAGAGTTATATTACTGTAGTGTCTGAATTTTGTTGGTCCTTGTTTTCCTCTTCCAAAATAATATAAGGGATATAAATTGTAAATTTAGGTACCAATGAAATAGGTGACAGATCAATATTGTGGAGAAAGTATTTATCAGAAAATACAGTTTTGAAGAAGACATGATAGTTGGTGGTAGCCACTTAAAATTTATGAAAGGTAATGTTTTTCTTCTTCATTATCTTGAGGTAATTACCAGATGTCAATGAACTTAGAAGGTTAATATAAACAATTAAACATTAGTGTAGAAGTTGACTGCATAAATTGAGTGTCTTGAGAAATAAGACACTTCTTCATGCAAGTCCACCTGAATTATAAATCACTAGATACTTGAATCTTTAACAGTAGCTGGAATTCAGCTTGGGCATTCAAGGTAATTGAGAAACACAGTTATGTTCTACTTCTACCACACTGTACAGAATAATGAAATCTCTTTCCAAGGTAATATATTGCCCATCATGTCTATCTAGTGTCACAGTCAGAAGTAGAGGACTAACAGCTGCTTGCACAGCCAATGCTTCACTCACCAATTTTCTTGAGTACCAAAGGTCAGAAGATGACCAGAGCTACCAAAGGCGGTGATGCTATGAGGGTGGTGAAGCACTGATACAGGTTCCCCAGAAAAGCTGTGGTAGTCCCAATCCCTGTAAGTTTTCAAAGGCCAGGCTGAAGGGAGCTTTGAGAATGTTGGTCTAATGAAAGGTGTCCTTGACCATGGTGGGAGATTTGATTTATAATCCCATGGTGTGATCTTTAACGTCCTTTCCAGCACAAATCATTCTTGGGTTTTTTCAGCCTGGAAAATAAAATGATGAAAAGTCACTAGTTGTGGCCTTCCAGTAACTGAAGGGAGCCTACAAAAATGGTGGAGAGCTTTTTTCAAGAGTGTGTAGGGATTGGACAAGGGGGGAATGTCTTCAAACTGAAAAAGAGTAGGTTTAGATCAGATACTAGTTAGAAATTCTTTTCTGTGAGGGTGGTGAGGCACTGGACAGGTTGCCAAGAGAAGTTGTGGATGCTCCATCCCTGGAAGTATTTAAGGCTAGATTGGATGAAGACCTGAGCAACATGGTCTAGTGAAAGGTGTCTCTGTCCACATCAGAGGGGGTGGTACTAGATGGTCTTTAAGATCCTTTCCAACTCAAACCATTCTCTGATTCTCTGATTCACTGATTCTATGCTCTGTAACTATCTAGAATTCTGTGAAAAATAGTAAAGGGAAAAATGTAGCCTCCACCTTTTGTTCCATTATTTTACACTATTTTTAAAAGTTCATTGGTTAATGACATGAAACAAAGAAACAAAGGATTCAGCAATGAAGATCATCCTGAGTTATTCGAATCAAACTAGTTTTCTACAAAAGCATATTAATGCTTTAGTCTATTTTATCTCTTCCAAATAAGGAGTCTTATGAGTCTTAATACTACCTATATTTGTTATGTTGTTCCTAAAGATGTTCCTCAATGAAAGCATTCACCAGTTTATGTCATGAAATATTTACTAAACCATACCCATTTACTAAATCATACTGTTCTGAGCACATCCATGAACTTACTTCATGGTTCATGGATAAGCATTGGCTTTTCTAAGTTCATAGCCATCTCCTGCTGTCTAAACTAAACTAATTATATAGTATCACATTAGCTGGAAGTTAATTCTTGCCATTCAATAACATTTCAAAAGTTCTTAGGGAAAATAAAAACAGCCCTTATATACAATAGCCCAAGAGAGGTGTTGGTTGCTTCATCTCCACCACTCCTGGCTGGGTAAATGGTGAGCTGAAGGTGTGTTTCCAGAAGGCCTGTGCACAGAGAGCACATGCAGGTACCACATACATACCTACACACATGGCCACACTGGCAACCCACAGACACACAGAGCACTGCACAAACACCCTCATACCTCTTCCCCCTCTGGCTGAGGAGGTAGATATCCTCTAGTGAGAATAAATAGAGTTGTGTACAATTTGAACTCCCCTGAGCCCAGCTGCTGACACCCAGGCCTCCCTTGCTGACACCCTAGCCACATGGGCCCCTATGACACACTGGACCACCCCAAGTGCTGCTGCTTGCAATCACTCCAGTCTCTCCACTGGCTGGCACTGCAAGCACAGAGACCCTCTGGCCCATGACCTGATTACAGTTGTCACACTCATGCCCCCATACACACACATGCACACAGAATAGAAAGTCCCTCAGCCAGGAAGGAGTTAAAAAATAATTCAATTGGAAGACAGGACAGACTGTGCAAGTCAGGTATGGCTCATGGTCAGACAAGTGTATTGACCACCAAACTCAGTATATATGTCTGGCTCTTTTTAACCCCTTATCCTCTCTTTTCCCATATTATCCCTCCCCAAATAATCCAAATATATCCCTTCACCCGCCTTTGGCCCCCTCCCTAAACAAACCCATAATAACACTTCAAAACTGTTCTTCCCTTTTATCCTGTAACATGTCTGGCATTGACTCATCAGAATGGTTTTCATACCCAGTCACTGGGGCTGAGACAGTCTCAAGACTGTCCTGGGAGGCACTCAAACAGGGTGTCCCCTTCTCTGAGTCCTCAGAGTCCTCTGAGACTCAGTCCTGTCTGCCATAGTGCCCTTGTGGTACTATGAATTCAAGATGATAAGTCTTATTATCTTATGGGCTTATGGTTCCTCTTTTGGGCCTGGCAGTAGTCTGCCAGGGTGTTATTGGGGTTTCCCTGTTCCTCTGTGAATTTATAGATGAGCTTTTAGCACACAGTCTAACATAAAACATAAACAAAGTACAAGATACAAGTAAAATATTTTAAAAGGCAAACCCCTGGAAATAATTAATTTGGAGTACTCATTTATTGCTATTGTTCATCTTCACTTTGTTATTCAACAACTGTTGTAATGGAATAATCCCTGCAAGGGAACAATCATCCTCTTACAAAGAAATAGAGATATGTAGAAGCACATCATATTAAATTAGTCGGAAATAAATAAAGAATGGTTTGGAATTATATTTTCTCTCACACTAAGCTCTGTCACCTCTATCTAAATGAGATAGAATTTTCACCTGACACAAACATTTGAGCTCAGGCCAAAAGGCTTTTAATTTCAGTTCTAGTTAGGATCTATTAATAGAGAACAAGTTTAGTCATATCTCTTATATAAGATATCTTCATATATATTTTCCTTAAAGGTTAAAAATAGTTCATTCTTATTTGGCACCAAAGGTATGTTTCTTCAACATAAATATGTCTGTCTATAAACTACCATATTTCAATTGGCTTTAAGTCATAGCATTAACTATGTTGCAAAACTCAGTTCTCCATATAACAGGTTCAACTGAGTATAAAGATGTTGATTTACCAATGCAATGAAAGGCAGTGTTCAACTCTTAAAAATGGGGAAAAAAGGTCTTGAGGATGAATAAATATGCGGCTGAGACATGCAGAGATCCAGTGCAATAGCACTTAGCACTCTGAAGGAATTCCTCTGATCCACTGTGGAAAACTACAGCATCACCTTCTGCACTTAACAATTATCATAGCACCATTTTATAGTCAAGGGGGAAGAATAGGCACTCACTGAAAAATAAGTCTTATCCTAAAATTACCATATAAAACTTTATATAAGGATTCTTCCTTTGACTGTAAATGTAACCTAGTGACTTACTTATCTCTTGGTATCTACATTGCAAATATCTAAAGATGTATGATAAATTTAAAATTTAGATTGGGATTGATCTTCCTAAATAGAGGTAACAGGTGACATTTCAGACATTTAAATCTTCTTTGTGAGCTTGGGAGGCACCACAATAACTTACCATCCTTGAGGGTCTTGGTGTCAGGCTGCTTGTCATCAGGCAGTGTACATTACATACCTTGAGTTAAAACATCTGTATGTCTCTTTGCAGATAACAAAACATCATCCTTGCTATCTTTTCATCTATGATTTAAAATAGAAAAAGTGAGATTCATTTCTCATACATTTTACAGGAGGTATATATATTACATATTTGCAATTAACATCAGAGAATCTGGAGATGCTAATATTTTAATAAAAAGAAATTATTTGTGGGACCTTATAAATAGTTTAACACTTTCTCAAGTATTGCTAGCACTAAATGGCAAAATTCAATGTGTAAGACTCAAGATAAAATAATTTAACTTAATGGATATTCTCATACCAACAAGTATTGATGTGCTTACTTTAGGTGGTAGAAGCTGTTACATTTTCTCTTTTTGCCAGAAGTGACTTGAATGTATTCATAAAACAAGTCTAAACTATCTTTCAAGTCTGAAAACTCAGCCAGCTACTGACATATCATTACAGATAAAATCCTAAGATTACTGATATTGATACTGATACACTCATACTCAATTTAAACATTATTTTTTTCCTATCTATTTTCTGCCTGTGAGACAGAGCTCTGTAATTCTTCTGAGGACAAACTATTCCAGACTCTGACACTTGACTTCTTATGTCCATATATTACCTAAGAAAATTATGACTATTTAGTGTTGCAGATGAAATTGACCCTTAAATGAAAGTCAAAATTCTTGAAGGATCAAATACGCAGGTGTATGTATGATGATATATTAAGGTTATATTAAGGCAAATAATAATAAAAAAGGTTATTTATCTCACTGCAAAGGACAGGTACATGCAAATTAAAAACTTCAAATTTAAAACTAAACTTCCATTATTTCAGTATCTTGTTCTGCCTTGTATTTAGAATTAGGCTTGCATCCAAATACAATTTGGGTTTTAAATATGAGATGTGAATTGGGTCTGGAAGTTGTGAGGGTAGGGCTGGTGATGCTCTGGCTGCCCCCCAGCCCACGTCTTTCTGCTTGGGATGACGGGACAGTCCTGGCTGCCAGACCCAGCCCTGCTGTCCCAGGGGAGCCTCTCCATCCCCAGGTGCTGAGGACATCTGAGCCCATGTGCCCTGACACACCTGTACCTTGACATCTGCCTTGACTAAAGGCAGTATTTCACAGTTCAAACACCTAAATGCATATCAGTAGAGTATAAAATTTTTATTATTATTATTAATTTACATTGATCCCATAAATGTCATGTAAGCTTTATGGAACAGATAAAAAGACATGGTCCATGAAATGAAAAGCTCACCATCTAATTTTAGAGAAGAGAGAGCCAGAGTAAGCAAATAAGTCATACTGCTGAAGAGAGTCATCAGGAAAGGTTTCCAGCTGCAAAAAAAAGGTAAGCTGGTGTGAAGCAGCACATGTAGGCTAGGAAAATGACAATATGAATTTCCTTAAGCTGAAAAAATATACTGCCCAAGGCTCAAAAGGAATAAAAAAATATATATTTTCATGTGTTGGCATTGAAATCAAGCAAATGAGTCTTTGCATGTGAATATCATGCATAAAAATAGGATTAAGGGAATACTGATTGTATCATTCTGACTTCATAGATGTGCGAATTAAATAATGAAATGCAGCAATTTTATTTTAACAGAAAACACACTGTGAGAATACATGGAGTTCATTTCAGACAAATCCATTGGAGGAAATATGAAAATCTTACACTACTGGCTCTCACTAGGCACCTACATAATGCCACATTTTTCATATCACACATTAAATAGTTTTTGGCAGCTCATACTAGGCAGTGTTATTAATGAAAAACTGTTTTAAAAAATTGGCAGCACTGGTGTGAAAGTGAAACTAATCATAATGGTGTGCTGTGGGAATTATTTCAAGACTGACAGAATTATATTTGTTTCATTAACGGAGAGTCATTTTAAAAGGTAAAAATACACAAGAAACATTTCTTGAAATAAACGAATCCAGTAACCAATTAGATGTGACAACAGCTTCCTGTAAATTTGTAGTTTTATAGATACTCCATATTGAGCAGCCTATAAAAATATGACATGGACTAAAGCAGTTGGATGATTTCCAGTTACTATTCCAGTTTTCCAAACACTTTTCTTAATGCAGACAGTCCCTTACCCTTATTCAGACTGTCTTTGATTTCTTTTGTACATCATATAAGCATCAAGCTCAGTTCATACTTCAGGATAGAGATCAAAGTTCTAATTCTTTGGAAATATCTATGGACTTGCTTATATTTATGTACTGAGGGTAGTATGTCTATGCTTTATAGGTAGTACTCAGTGCATGAGGAGCAGATTTACAGCAATGGTGCAAGGCAAAGCAAAAACACCACCAAGGAGTACTGAAAGCAGAGATGTTAAAGACAGGAGGGGCCATCCAAGCTGTCAATTTTTCACTGCATGTTGCCCACTCTGGCCATTTCTTATAGGTTTTCTCTTTTAACAGATGACTGTAGTTTTTCTTTCAGATCTTTATCAGATCAGATAGTTTTCCAGTAAAAGAAATCATGAACTTCTTGAATCTTTGCCACTATTAACTTTAGCATTTCTATCTCAATAAAGCACTCATTATATCTTAATAAAATACTTATCAGAGTATTCTGGATTATTGTCCGGAATATCACACAACTCATGGATCCTTTTAGCCACATCTCAGCTGTGAAGTTCAGATTTGCCTTAGGCCCCAGGCTAGACAGTAGTCTTTTTGAAACTTGAGGCTGCTGTGGATGTTGAAAGTAGTGTTTCTCATATCTTTTTGTTATGGGAATGTGTTGCAGTGGAATTTCTTCTGCAGTCTTCTTCTTGGGGGGAGAAACCTGAAGCTAATTGTCCATGAGTGCTCCAAATGAAACTTTTTGCACTTGAAGTTGCTCAGTTCCTCATGTTAACTACCACATTCCTGTTACCACATTGCTGCCAGCCTGCCCACAGCTGCAAGGTGGAGCAGAGCAGCTCCTTCTGTTGCTGATGCTGCAAGAAACAACCTTAATTCAGCATCTGCTTGCTTTTTGGCCTGGCCAACTGCAGCCACAGCCCTTCCTGAGTCCTGCAACGCTGAGCTGTATGGGAGGCTTTGCTCTGTGTTTGATGGGTTAAGATGATATATGTTTCACACATGTTTTCTTCTGTGTCTGAAGAGACTTTATTACATCTTTTACTGTACCTCATGGTTTTTATGTTCCTTATGATATTTTGTGCTGTCCAGATGACTTGAATCCAGCACAGTTCTCATATGTAGCACTGGAGACCTACAGTATAAATCATGACTCCGGGTGGTTTCCAGAAAATACTAAGTCCTTCAAAGGCTATAAAGGGATATTTTAGGGCATGTCTCTTTGGCCATCTAATTTTTTAGATTTCCAAAAATTGGCCATTTCTAATTTTTTGATTACTGAAATAATCAAAATATAACACAGGTTTTAAGATGAAGACTATACAAACAGTACATGTTTGTAAGAGGAGTTTTGTCCTTCTCTAATATGGTAATATTTCAAGCTAAAATGGTATGAACTCCTGTCGTGGATTGTGAAACCAATACTATTCTATTTACCATCTGTATGGTAGTTGTCTTCTGTTAAGTGGGCAGTTTTCCTTATCTCTTCCACAAGCACTCCTCCCTCCAGGCAGACATCTGCTGATAACAGGCTAT
>VZRH01004600.1:120572-143710 GCA_013397555.1 Urocynchramus pylzowi | reverse complement strand
AAAAAAAAAAAAAAGTGAAACCAAAGCAGTAACTGTACCATCTCAACAGACAACCCCATAAGAATCTTTTCCTTCAAAAAATAAGAATTTTTTTCCATCAAAGATGCCTTAAATTGGTATTTCAGAGGAGCGTTGAGACTAGCTGTGCTCTCAGTTCTGCTGATTTGCACACATATGTTTGACAAGGCATTGATTCTAGTAATTCCTTTTCACCCCAGAGACAGTCACAGACAGATACCCTTGTGCTTTGGAATGATGTTGCAGTCTAGGAATTCACCAGAAGATGTTGGTCTGACAGTGAAACCTGAGGCACATACTTTGTGAAGAAAGAAAGGGAGAAACATTTACAAAATAGTTTATTCCCAATGAATTTATAAAATGCAGGCTTTAAAAACTTAGAATTCTTTGTTGTTTTAGAAGCCAGCATTAAGGAGGCGGTGGCAGAAGTTTTGGCTAAAAACATTGGCTGACTTGGAACCCAGTTACAGATGTACTAAAAGATCCTCTGTACTTTTTGTCCAGTAACTCCTTTTCCATCTTGAACTGGACATCCAAAAACTGGAAACAGTGCTTCTGATGCAGTCTCACCAGGGCAGAATAGAGGGGGAGTGTAACCTCCCTCAGCTTTGTGGCCACACCCTTCCTAATGCACTCCAACACCCAGCCACAGAACTTCTTGCTGCTGCTGCAGTCTGCCTCACTGACTGAGTTTGTTCTATTGAATTGCTTTTCTCTGTAATCATAAATGTCAGCTAGATTACTCTTCCTGATCATGTTGTCGATATGCCTGAGTTTTGAAAGGCTGATGCTTTAAAAAATAGGGTTTTTTATTAATTAATTTTAATTTGAAAGGCAATAGATGGCATCCCAGACTTCTAGTACCTAAAAGAAGTCTACAAGAAAGATGGAGAGGACATTTGACAATGGCATATAGACATTGGCCAACAGGGAATGGCTTCAAATGGAAAAAGAGTAAGTTTAGATTAGATGTTAGGAAGAAATTCTTTGCTGTGAGAGTAGCAAGGCACTGGGAGATGTTTCCCAGAGAGTTTGTGGAGCCTCCTTTCCTGGAAACATCAAAAGTCCCTGAACAAAATCCTGAGTAATCCACTCCAGGGAGCCCTACCTGAGCAGGTTCTGTGGTTCTATGACCATGGTTTTCAAACTGCAAACAATTCCATCAATTTGCAACTAAAAGTATTGTTACTGTCTATTTATACATGTATTTTGAGAAGCCAGCTTACCATTAAATCACTTTGTAATCAACATACTGAATCAAATCCATTCATTCTGCAGAAAGATGGGCAATTCATATATATATGTCAAGTCTTGCTCAATACATTTATGACATTGATTGTAAATTTTCAAATTTTATGGGGATTCATTTCTATTTTGGTAAGTGAATTTCACTTCTACTAGGAACAATGACTAGGATTAAGAAAATCTTCTGGGTGGTTTGTGTCCAGTTCAATATAGTGACACAGAGGGTGCAAACTTCTAACTCTATTAACCACCTCAAAAAAACAAATCCATCTGCAGCGAGCAAGTACCATGTCTACAATTAAACCAAATTCACATACTTTTTCAATTTGCTTTGGTCATGTAAGCTATATCTCTTGTAAACTCAAGCAATTTTCTTAAAGGCTATATGAGCTACCAATTAAAGCAAAATACTTCTGTTGATACAGTATTCCAGACAGCAATTCAAGTCAGCTCCCTTTACAAGCAGCAACAACAAGCTCTCTTTGTTGCATTTTCAGCTACAATTGTACTTGAAAAATGCTTCTAACTAACTACTGTGAATGGCAGTAATATTTTGAGACAAATATTTGTGGATGGCAATGAAGAGACAGCAGCCTTCTGCTTTTTGTCAGTGTGATTCAGCCTGGAGGCCCAAGTGAAATTTTAGCTTTATTTGTATAGGAGCACAGGCAAATGAAAGAAGTCTTAAAAAAAAAAAAAAAAAAGTGTGTCATGACTATAACAAAACACTTCTTGGCACATTGAATCTCTTTTTCTATTGCTACATATATCCTGTGTATGGGTGGATTTGCCTTACATCACACATGATTTCAGATAAACCTTTGGATTTTATCACTGTTGTCACATAAAAAAGTTCCTAAGAAAATCACCGAGAAGTAAACTTCAGATTTATGTATCTTATGTTCTTGGCTGCATTCTGTGCTATTGCAAGGCTAAAAGAGGAGAAAAAAGAGAATATAAATGTCACAACCTGAGTCTGAGACCAGGCTCTTAGTGAGAGTTTTCTTAGGTCTTCAAGTTTAGACATAGTGAATATGGTTAGAGAACAAAGTAGCCATGTATATTCAACACCACTGGGCTGTTTTATATATGAAAGAGCTAGATTTGGGCAAAACATGTTCAGTGGTCACATTTTCAGGTATTGGGCAAATGGGTTACGGAAGACTGACATTACTTCACCAAAATCCTGTACAGAAATGTAAACTCCTCAGAAACTGACCAAACACAAATTTTGGAGTAGAAAAAGTATCAAGTGGGTGCTTAATCATCCCATGACCCTGCAAAAAGTATATAAAGAGAGGGTTTAAAAAGAGAATAGGTGAAGTAAAGAGGGGGAAAAAGGAAAAGTGAATAAATTAAATAATGAAAAATATCAGACATGTAGTCCCTAAATTTGTGTTTCACTGCACATGATGTGAATTTGCTTTTTTTAAGGCAGAAATATCTATGCACTATAAATTTAACTAACTCATTTTATAGTGGGTTGTTTGTTATCTGACCTGATACAGATGTTAACTGAGAGTAAAAGACAATGAATTTGCACAGCTCTGTGCAAAAATGAGTTTTCTCTTTGACCCAATGCTTTAACCCAATGCTTCAGAAGCAAACACATATCATCATTTTATCCCTTTAGCACTGAGAAAAAATACTACATTGAGCATTCCTATTATACCCAAAGTAGTTAAAGTAAATTCCACCTTTCTGGAAAACTATTAATTAAAGAAAGTGAGAGTATAGTGATCACTCTTTAATTAAGAAAAGGTAGTACTAGAATGCTCTCTGTATACTTTACAAAAAAAGTATTGTGGGAAAGTCACACTGCAAAGAATTAAATATATTTAGACTCAAGTAATTAAATTCCTGTGAACTACTTATAAAAGGAGTATCCAGCAAATTTTCCCCCATGATTAATATTTGTACATGCAAACAGAACTAGTAAGACATGTCTAGAATGTCTGGAAGTATTAGGCAGAGGGAGTTTTTTCTGACTAGCTATTTCTCTAGGGTTCAGTGTGAGCCTTATTTTCTTCATTAAAATAGTTAGGTTCTAGTTAAACAACTTTAAATTCACTTTCTTAAAACCTTCTCTTTTTTTTTTTTTTTTCTGAATTCTGAAAAGCAAATGCCATGTTTATGCTAAAAGATAATCTTGATGAGTTACTTAAATTTTTCCCTCCAAAGTGTACCTCCTTACAAAAAAAATTCAGTTATTATGCTATATATTGAATTCTACATGGTTTAGAAAATAGTTTCTGTGGTGTACTCTATGATTTACTGCCTTAGAGTTTGAAATTCCTGCAAGTCACAAATCCATATCATGTTTACAAAATAAATTAATAACTATGATGAGAATCTCTTAATAACATATTGTATTATAATTAGCTGTTTGTAATGAATCTGAAATAAAAAAATTTACACATGTTCAGATGAAACTATCTGACCTATAAATGAATTAGAAATAATTTTGAAGTTTAAGTAGCCATAAACAGCCATAATGAGTTGTTTTTTCATCAGTTATGTGAATAAATAATTAAAAAATTTAAATTTCATCACCCATTAAAGCATTAATTCTTATTGTCCACAAATTTTAGCTCAGTTTTCACTTTAAATTCTGTTTTTAGCATGTTAATGATTTTAGTTAAACTCATATTTACAAATGCAAATATATCAACCAGTATGAAAACCCATCTCTACCTTTTAATCATATTTCTCTTATTTGTCTCCATGTGAATAATTCATTAATTGTAACACACATTCCTGTGGCAGTTTTGGTTCCAATGGATCCTCATCTTTACAAAATTGTTTGAAATTCTTAACCTACTTTATCTCTATAGCACCATACAAATTTACTGATGTCAAATCATATTAAATCACAGTAGGCAAAGTCATAAACATATTATGTCATCAGCTAATGTGTTTAATTTAAAATATCTTCAGTTTGCAATTTGTCAGTTGAGGGTTTACACGAGTTCTTTGTGGAGCAGGAATTTGACATTGAGTTATGCTTTTACATTGTGTAGTAATGTAAAATGTTCAGAGCATTTTTTTCCATTTCAGGCAACTGGCCATGATGAATCTATTGACACTGATGTTCTAATACAGCTCATACCTGCCAGACATTTTAATCCTATCTGCCTGAATTGAAAAAACATTTAAGAAAAAGTATTCATCTTTATGCTGGCTCATACTACAATTATTTCAAGGGTGAGAACTTGTAACAATGTGTTGCAGCCTGAGCATTATGTGTTAGTCATCAGCTTTGATCAATGTTTTGGAGCTTCACTGCTGATGGAAGGCATAAAAAGCAATTATATAGCGTTACCACTGAGGTGCTATTCCAACTTCATGGTTTTCATTCTTTTTCTTCTTTTGCTCTACAAACTAAAGTTTTATGATATTTAATATCCTTCTACATTTTCTCAATCGCTCTTTTCTCCTTCAGTTATAAACTATAAATAATAGTGCCTTAGTTACTTAATGCATTATGTGAAATATATGTATAACTTATAGAAGACAGGTACATGCTTCAAAATGGTGAGGACATTTTTGCTTCTTTGTAAGGACACCCGTATCCTTCTCCTCAGGGCTGCTCTCAATCTCTGTCCAGCCTGCATTTTTGTTTTGGATTGTCCCAGGTTAGCTGCAGGATCTTGCACTTGGCCTTATTGAACATCATGAGATTTGCACAGGCCCATCTGGATGGCTTCCCTTCCCTCCAGAGCGTTGACCACACCCCACAGCTTGCTGTTGTTGCCAAACTTGCTGAGGGTGCACTGGATCCCACTGTCCATGTCACCAACAAAGGTGTTAAACAACGCTGGCCCAATACCAACCCTTGAGGAATGCCCTCAGAACATGCTTAAGTATTCTTTGTTTTGCAGTTTTAGGGTGTGGCTATCTTGTCCTTATTGTTTTGATTACTGTTTTGTATGACATGTATCAATCATTGGGGGGTTTTTAGTTTTCTTTTCAGTGTATTCTTCAATCTGACATAGTCTCAAACATGCTTTTCCCTTTTAAATTATTTATTTTTCCAGAAATGTTGACATTCACACCATAGAGTGTCTGTCAAGCACTGTGAGATTTGGTATTGTGAAATCCTTCTTTCCCACCCCACTCCTGCCCATAAGAGTGAGTGAAAAGATAGGCATGACTTCTGTGATGAACTTCACTTTATCAAGAGGAGAAATTAAAATTATAAATGTACTACAACAAATGCATAATTGTTAGGCATCTAAGGTCAAGGCTGACCATTACTGAAGACTCAACTCTCAACATTGCTAAAAAGACATTTCAATTAGGAGTACCCCATTAAGCTGACCATATCTAAATCAATAGATTTGGTTCAGACCAACTCTTCAGACAGTATGACAAATCACTCCAACTGTGTGTCAAAAATGAGTGCATATTTCTAAGAGACTTGGGAATTTTTTCTGCTCAGAATTAGAAGTAGGGGTTTTCCTTGTAACCTAGATCCTCTGGATGTTCTCTGTGCTATGTCCCTCAGAGCTGAGAGATGTCTCATAGGAATCAATCATAAAGAGACTTTAGGAGAAATTACCATTTCCAATATCCAAACAGTCTTTATAACTCGACTGTACCATCATATATTTTATGTCCTGCTTTATGTCCCCTAAGATGTAAGGAAGGTGAATCTATTGTGAAAAGAAAAATCACAAGCTCAAGCATTAGATTAGAACCTATATTCTGTAGTTGCTTTGAAAAGATTAACATGATTTTCACATACACATCTCTTGGGTTCCATGTTTTCTTTATGAAGGAGTATAGGATTCAGAAGCAACTCATAGAGGAAGTGATTTCTTCTTCAAAGCATATGTACATTTATAGTAAATCCAAGAGAAGAAAACAAATCAAAAAAGGGATTTTCTAAAGCATTACTTGATATAAACACTTTGGAAAAAATGTAAAGAAAATCCACTCCAAAAATGGGATATACTATTCTTAAAATTAATCCACTCAGAATAGAAACCCATTATTTGCATAATTTCACATATATTTCCTGGATTTGAATGTAGTAAGAATGAGGAATTTCTGCTCTATTTAAAAGAGATTTATTTACTGACAGGAATCAAGTACAAAAATGCAAGAATGCACAGATCATGGAAATGATGTAACAGAAAAATTAAAATGTTAAGAAAAGTGGGTGTCAAGGACTTAGAACTAATTTTTAAAGAAGAGGTTAAGCAATAAGATAATCAATGAGAAAAAGATCAGGTGGAACATCCTTTAAAACTGTAAAATTTTACTGTTCACATGTTCCATATTAAAAACAAGTAAGAGTAATGAAATCACATAAGAAAAAATATGTGATTAAGAAAAAATTATTTCAGTTTGAAATAACTATATACAATATTAAGACTATTACATCATTATATTTAAAAAAAATAACACAGGGATGGATTTCAAACAAGAGTACATTTGTTTCTGAAATGGAGTCAATATTACTGAAAATATCACAAGAAACCAGCAGGTATATATGTGTGTTTAAAAAGTACAACTTCACTTTAAAAATTCAATTTAAGCAGTGAAATTCAGTAGAGCATCATTGGAAGGAGTTAAGAAGATGAATTAAACTTCAAAAGTTCATGTGTGTTAACAGACAATATAAGAAAGGTTTAATTTACATCATTAAGGTTTTTCTTATACAAAATCTCCTTATGACAGTTATGATGTTTTAAAAAATTCAGTTGAGATATCAAGATTAGTAAATTTTTTATGAACATAAGAATAGGTGTTACATTCCTATTTCATTTACATTAAAATGTAGGTTTTATACACCTTTCTTTATATCCCTAAGTGTTGAATAATTCTAAACATTAATTTAAATTACATTTCATTATTAACACAACAAGCAATGATTTTCCATCAAAAGTGCATTGTTAATACATATCTGTATTTCTAATCTTACTTTCTGATAGGTATACATTTGTTAACCGTAGTGAGTGAAAATGTCATCAATTTAAACAATTTTGTTCAAATGAAGAATGCTGGATGTAACTGCTAGTAACTGCTGAGTGAAATCAGCTACTATTTTAAAACTTGGGGTTTATTTTGAGGTATAATAATGGTAAATAACTATGTCTACATAAAGTAAGTTTGAATAAACATCACTACTCTTTTAGAACAAATGGATTAGGTTTTTAAGTTTTGCAAGTTATGAAGCACATTTTTAAACTGTAAAGATACAAACCACAATTTTTATTTTATTCTTAAACTCATGTCATTTTAACACTTATTCCATAATTTCTATCCAAGTGAAGAATGGGAGGGCATGAACTTGGAAAAAAGGCAACTGGATGCCTCTGGAAGGAAAATGCCAAATTATAACAAACATCTCCAAGTTCCACCAGCTGCTGCTACTTCACTGGGAATGCTCTTGTTCCAGGGAAGAGGTGTTGCCAGCCATATCTGGAAAAGGCTGAAGGAATAGAGAAACAACATTTTGTAGCAATTCTTTATTGCTAACCAGTGTGTCTTAATTTTATAATTTCTGCTCTTTGAAATTCAAATAATAAAAGCAATAAATCTGCCATCCATGTATGCCAATACCATACATCATTGAAAACCTCCATTTTGTTACAATACAGTTGGGAAAGTGTTGTCATACAAGACCAGCTACATAGTCTCCTAAGAGTAATTTCCTGTCAGAGTATAGATGAGATATTGTGGGTGATAAATTGCAGTCAACCCCTTAAACCAAATTGCAATTCTTATTCTATGGATAAATACCCAACCTTTGAGTTTATTATCTGACACTGCACATAGGAACAACTCAGACAACACTACCGACACATTTTTAATTGAAAGCCTCCAGAGGAATGAAATAAACTTATACAGGGAAACAACATAGTGGAAATCTACTAATTTCTTATTTAGGTTCTCTTGACTGTTTAGTCTTAATATTCCGCAGCTGTTAGTGGAATTATAAGTATATTGGTAGTCTAGAGAAATCAGATTAATGAAGAGATATTAAAAAAACAGTGTCCATATATTTGTCTAAAAAATATTTTTAGACTCCAAATGCATCTATCAACTTCTACAGCTTATACAGTGAATAATAATAAAACTGAATACTCCTATGTTTTTGTACTGGATTTACTGTGCAGGGGAGTTCATTTGGGTCTACAAATCTTTAGACAAAAGTGTCATCTTCTAATAACTTGTCTTTCCATTATTTGAATGGTATTTCAATGGTTGGAAGGGTTGGTAGGCATATCCTGTCAGGAGTAGCTGAGGACTTTGAGCTTGTCTGGTTTAAAGAAAAGGAAGATGAAGGATGAGCTCATCATTTGCTACAGCTCCTGAGGAGGTAAAATGGAGGAGAGGCTGACTTCTTTTCTCTGATATCCAGAGACAGGTGTGTGGATTCAAAGCTGCATCAGAGAAAGTTCAGACTTGATGTGAGGAAACCTTTCTTTACTGAGATGATCATCAAATACTGGGAAGGGCATCACAGAGAGGTGATCAGTGCCTGTTAGTTCTCAAAAGGCACTTGTACAATGTCCATAATAACATGCTTTTGGTCAGTACTGAAGTGGTCAGGTAGAAGAACTAGAAAATCATTGTGGTCACTTCCAGCTGAAATGATTCTATTCTATTTTTGAGATAAATGTGCAGTTTTCTTAAATTCAGAAAAAGTCTTAAATGAATACTCATATATAAACTCAAAGGTTCAAACCTGGAGTAATGTAAAAAAATCTGTTATCAATTCCTTCATTCAGGTATTCATTAAGACTTTTCATAAACTTAGAGGCTTGACTAAAAATGTTTTAAATTTTGGCCTTGGCTAAACTTCCCTGTTAGAAGAGCGGACACGTTATTTTCCCGAATTTTAGCTGGAGATTTTGGACTGGGTCACAAGGCTCTGACACAAGTGTTAGAACAGCCTCAGTTTGTAAGTTATGCATCTTCTGACATATAGTAGGGTCCATAAGGAGAGAAATGTGTTCTTGTGGCAGCTACAAGTTACCATATAATCTTCCCAGAAAACCTAAATTTTCTTTATGGAGTCAAGTTATGCAGACTGTTATACAGTCAAATATCCTGCAAAAACTTTTCCCATGTTGTTCTCTGGAATATTATTGATCAAGGTTCATTAGATTACAATGGCCTTCCCTCCTTGACATTTGATCACTGGGTTTCATTACAGTCACTGCATTAATGCTTCCTCTCAAAAGGACTGTTTGCATTTTGTGAGATATTAAGAAATTCTTCTAAGTGATAATCCCTTGTTCTTGATACAGCTGTTGCAATAGGAATTATCTAAAGTAGATTAGCTGGTTGATAAAATTTTATATTATCCTAGAAGCAATTATGACACTTTGATTTTCTTCTTTTTATTAAAGATGAAACTTGAAGATTTAAAAAAATTCTTTAGCAAATAGTCCTGTATAATCTTATTTTATTCACCTTCTCTGAACTGATTTTAAACAAAGAGTAGTGTTTTGTTTATGATTTGTATACTGCTTTCATTTGTTTTTCTTTTTCTGCCTCCCTATGATTCTGCACAGTTACAACCTTGATTTACAGCTGGTTTGCCTTGATTAAGTCTTTTTAATATTCTAGAATGTGTGGTCCCAGAGCTCAGACATTTTTTTACGGCAGTGAAATTTGCCAGCTCAAATTCTCCCTTTTTTTATTGCATTCTGCTTTTAAACACTTGCTTCTGGGAAATGCTTGGATGCTTTTAAGCAAACTTCATCACATAAAAGACATTTGTAGTAAAAAGAGTGACTTGTCTCAGCAGGAAATGCAATTTTCAAAGACATCTACCATAGGAGATGTCCACATTCAACTATGTATTATGACAAAGAATTTGGTTTCTAGCAGCAGGAGTATCTCTGAGCTATAAGAAATCACAATGCTCTTTGAAACTGGAGAATATGCAATCTGTCCTATGCTGAAGATATATTTAAGAAGTGATTAGGCTTCTTTGTATAAACGGGTAGCTGAAACAATGGCTGCCATCACATAAAAGTTGAAGAGTGTGAAGGTCATGAAAAACTAAGTACATGGAATAAAAACTGGTTTCAGTAGAATATAATAAAAATAATGGATATGGATATGTCTGAATGTGGGAGCAATGTTAATAGCAGTAAGAGAAGAAAAATAAGATGAAAAAAAGTACAGTGTTCTGGCGGGAAATACATTTGAGTTGCTATCCAAGAAGATTATTTTGGTTTCCTTTAAGTTAATATTCAGAAGAACTGAATATTAACAGAATAAGAAGAAGAATTTTGTAACATTTTATGTATATAACAAGAACTCTGCCAAACATATTTAATCACTAATATCTTTCTTTCTTCAAAGGGGTCTTAGAGCTGACATTCACAAGTAATTACTTCAGTTGATTAGAGCATGATGCTAATAAAGCCAAGGATGTGAGTTCAATCCCTGTGTCGTCCATTCTCTTCAGAGTTGGACTCAATATTCTTGTGGTCCCTTCCATCTCAGAATATTCCCTAATTTTAATGAATTAAGCTGAGTGAGGGGCTGTACTAGCTCACAGAGTGCTGAACAACTGTTCCTATGGTTTAATTTTTAGGGCTCCCACTTGCATGATTTGTCCCACACCAAACCTCAACCTCCCAGGCAGTGACTGAGTGTGGCTTAGGAGAATAATGGGCCAAAGCATAGGCAGCATGGATGAAGATACCGGGTTTTTACCCTGGAAAAGAATATAATCATATGAAAATTACTTATATTGGATCTCTGTCAAGCAAGAGGGCCTTTTACTTACTGTAAGAGACATAAACTATGAGTCTTATGAGTCACCTGAAATCTATCATTATTTAGGTGCAAGGTTGATAACTGGTTAATGCCAACTAGTTATAGCTTTAACACTTTGTCTTTTCCAAAACTGTTAATACTACACATTTAATGTATAGAAATTTTTTTTTTTAAAGTTTCAAGTAATAATTGGCTAATTGCAGGATCACAGAATCATGAAATATGCATGTTGAAAGAGTCCAACTCTTATCCCCTCACAGGACCCTCCCCAAGAGTTATACCATGTGCTTGAGAGCACTGTCCAAATGTTTCATGAACTCTGTCAGGCTTCATGGTCACTGTGGCTGAGACAGCTGCCAATCTCCATTCATTCATGAGATCCACTCTGTTCACCAGCAGCAGATCAAGGAGAGCATATTTAGGATCTGTTCCATAAAGCTGTCATCCAAGTTTTTTAGTAATCTTCTTGTACTAGCTGTGTGATGCTCCCAGTTAATTTCTGGCAAGTTAAAGTCCTCCATAAGGACAAGGGCAGTTGACTTGGAAGTGTCCCTTAGTTCCTCAAAGAATAAATTCATCAGCATCATCATCCTGGCTGGGAGGTCTACAGCAGACTCCTACAATGACATCTGCATTATCTGTTTGCCCCTTGATTCTCACACAGAGACTCTCAGTTGTGCCATTGCCAACTGTGAGCTCCATACCTTCAAACACTTCTATTACATACAACGACAACCACCCAGCCTCTTCTGCCTTGGCTGTCCCTCCTGAAGAGCCTGTAACCATCCAACAGGGCACTCCAGACCCAGGACTCATCCCACCAGGTTTTGCTTAGACCAGTAATGTCAAATCTCTGGGACTGGGACAAAGCTGAAGCTCCTCCTGCTTGTTCCTCATGCTATGTGCAATAGTGTAGAAACATTTCAGGTGTGGTACGTTGATGCAAACACCTCATGAAGCAGACTGAGAGATCCCATTAGTGCTCATTTCCTCAAGTTCTGGCACACTATCCCATCACCCATCACTGGTGATCCTGAGTTTGTCCCTTCCCCCCTTTTAAATCAACTTTTAAATGAATACTTCTGAGGATGACTGTGTTATTCATCCACTTTTTTGCAAGATCTATTAAATCAGCGTTTCATTTGTAGGTTTACAGAAGTTTGAAATAAACAAAAAAATAAAAAAAGATAAATAGCAAGCAAGCTTTTTTTCTTTTTTTGTGTGTGTGAATTCAGTTGTCCTCAAAATAGCCTCATATTTACTTTAAGGTTGTTTTATGCTGCAGCATTCCTGAAATAAATCAAATCAGTCCTCATTTCTAGCAATCAATGTATATAATTTAAACTTATACACAGAATGCAGCACCCTTTGTTCCAAAGAGATCCTAAACAAATGATTGTCATTGCTGTGACTGTGGAGGTGTCATACAGAAAGTCCTTAGTCCTACCTTACAAAATTAATTCAATCATCTTTCTTGGTCTTGAACTGATGTGAGAGTCTAATGATTACACTTACATTTTAGTCTAACCTGTCACTACCAATATTTATCCTGACATAAATGTTAAATACTTTGGCACCCAAAACATTTTTGACTGGCCATTTTCCAGTGGGAAAAAAAGTATAGATGCCAACCTGAAGAATGCAGAAAAAAGAATGGTATCTCAGAAGAACATTCGAAAAAATGCAGCAAGTTATTGCCCAACTAGATAAATGCTTTTCCTAAATTTAAGTTTTTTCAATGTCCCTTACTACATTCATCACTCTGCTATATATAGAGCTGCCTTGCAATGAGGCTTTCTTAGCTGGATGACCAGAAGGGTACAGCCATCCCCAGTAAAGCTTCATATATCAAAAATTCTGGTGATGACTGCAGTAAAACTCAGAAATCCAGTTGAATATATTTTATATATATATATCATATGGTGATGAGCAAAGTTCTTAGAAGGCATTGGCATAAAAGCAAAGAACACAAAAAATTGTTAATCTTCAAACCAAGCAGTCAATGCCTGGCACCATAGTAAATCCATTGTTTTCCAGAAATGCTCATTTGTAGCAATGTATCTGAACAACTTAGACTACAGGGTGCACCAGCCATTTTGCTTGTAACTGGTCTTATCAGGATTTTCTCAGGGCCCTCTGGAATTCATCAAGGTTACTAAGACATAAACTGTGCTAAAATAAGAAAGCAGAAGGTGAGAAACCAAATTCCAAGACCACAAGAACTCGATAACGGGGCAGCAAAGCACCAGGACTGTAACCAATCACATATTCTGAGAAGTACATGCAAAACTCATGGACAAGCAAAGGCACCAAAAAGAAATGCGTGATTAGTGTGTGCAGTAAAGTTAAATAACGTAAACAATAAATGGCTTCTGCTTAATCATATTGGTTAGTTGTCCAGGAGTCCTGAATTTCCCACATTAATGGTGACCAACGACGTGATGCCGAAGTGATTACAATGTGCAGAAGCAGACTTCTGGGGCTCAGAAGCAGTGTCTGCAGAGTGAGAAGTTGGGAGGCCCAGTTGGAGCCAGCCACGGCTGGACCACGGTGGGGCAGGGACAGAGGACGGCCCCGCTGAGTAAGAAAATTACTCCAGGAAAAATACATTTATGCTGCAGCAGAAACGCCCCACAGAGGTGAGCAGCCAGGGCTAGAGGATGGGGAAGGGACTGTCTAAAGAAGAGCAGGCTACTCTAAGAGTCTTCCAGCATATTCTCTCTAAGAGAGAGGTTAAATATGACTCCAAAGTCTTGAAAAGATTATTGAGATGGGGTCAGGAAAGAGAATTTTTTGCTACTCCCAAGAGCATTTTTGAAACTTCCAAGTGGGACAAGCTCAGGATGGCCCTTTGTAATGCAGTCAGTGATGAGGTAAAAGAAACTAAAGGGCTGAGTACAACATGGAAATTAATGATAACAGTTTTAAAATAACTAAAAGCGGAGAGAACAGCAGCAGCTGGGGCAGTAACAGCCCTAGAACCAGACTGACCCCACAACGGCCTTCCCAGTGTTTGACTGAGAGTTTTTCAGGGGGGAGGACCCAGTCATGCCCCTACCTTCTGCACCCGCAGAGCTGGAGCTGCAGGCGCAACAGGCAGTCTCAGACAGTAACAACACAGTCCTACAGCCTGCACTGGGTCTGCAGTCTGCATTGCAACCAGAGAGGGTGGAGGAGGATCTGCTGCTCCCTCCTCCAGCACCAGGTTTACACACAGGGTGCCCAGTGGTATCCCCTGAAATGTTAACAATTGCAGCAGGGGGGGCGAGTATGTCCCCTGCTACCCCCTTTGCTGTTTGACTCACTGCCACCCAGCCACCATGGCAGGTTTTTGAATGCAAAATGCATAGATAAGCAAAGGCACCAATAAGAAATGCGTGATCAGCGCGTGCAATAAAGTTAGAATGTATAAATAGGTGCATAATGTAAACAATAAATGGCTTCTGCTCAATCATATTGGTTAGTTGTCCGGTAGTCATGAATTTCCCACACTCATTGGCATTTCTACACACACATTTGTCCTGTAGTTTGTGCATAGAATTAAACTTCAGCCAGTTCTACTGATCACGTGGAGAACAAATGTAAAGTACAAACATATCTCCACCAGAAGGAGAGGAGGCCTAGTCAAATCAGCCTCTTGCCCAACCACTTATCCTCATTATCAGTTCACTTTTGTGTACGATTCTCTAGGTATTATATCCTGCTAGTCTTCCTGGCTATGTAAATTTTAAGTCAGATCCATAAAGTTGATGTAATTGATGAAAACAGTTAGAAACGGCTAGAAGGCAAATAAGATAGTAGAGGTACTAATTTTTCTTTCTTTTTCTTTATTAGATTACTACACAGCATCTAAACACAAAGAAGGCATAGAGTTATTATGAAGTTCCATGCAATGTTTAAAACATATAATGTGTAACAGTGTTTCTTTCTCTCTCTTTTTTTTTCTGACAATGAAGCACAGAGAAATGACACATTTCTGACCCTGAAGGAATCCAGGTTAGGGAGGCAACTGAAGACAACCTATGACATTGGCAAGATGAACTCTTTAGACAGGAGCTCTGTTAAATTGGAAGACAGTACTGTTTCTTTTAAGCATATTCTTAATTTAAACAGATGTCCTTTAAATAATTGACAAACAACCTTTGAATTTGTATAATAAGGAAATACATACAAGCAGAAGGTATTGCGTTGGAAATTAACAGAAAATGTCATGCGGTTCAGCATCTTACACAGTACAAGTTATGACAAACTGAAAATTTTTGCAGCCTGCCACACAAACCAAGCAATAAGGAGAGATTCAAAATAATTACACTTATTTGATATTAAATATGACATCACATTGTGTGTTTTGTTCTGACAGCTAAAGTTCTGAGCATCTGATTAAGGCCTCTCAAACAAGTCCATAAAATGTAGATCCCTGGAAAAGATAATTCCAAATTTATATTATTGTGTTAGCCAGGGGCATCTGCAGTTCAGTCAGCATTATCATTCCGGACCAGCAAGAGTTGCAAGCCCCTTGGCTACTTTTATTTTAACATGGGGCTTTTATTTAATTAATAGAATCACTAAACATTTGTGTTTCAGTTCTGCTGTTACCTTCTGACAGAGCCTACAGAGAGTTTGAAATTCCCAAGAGGGTTTTGATATTGTCTAGACCTACTTAAAATATATTGAATTCAATATATTCAAAAAAATAAACAAAAAAAGCACATGAGGTATTGTTTCTTGATGTTGCATGCCGATCGTGGAGGGGGGCGATCCTCAAACGCGCGCCAGGAGCGGCTGTGTTCCGCCTCTGTCGCCTGGGCGGAATTGCAGTAGGCCGCTGGCTGGGGTCCCAAACCGGCAGGAGCAGCCGATAAAATGCAGACCAACCTGAGGGATCCAGGGTAAAGGAAAATGGAAGGGCTCTTTGCTTGCTTCTCTGAGCTGCTTTGTTCCTTTCCCGCGCAGCAGGAGTGGGGACAGCCGCGGCTGGGAGCTGCCGTGCCACTGAGGCGGTGGCGAGGCGCTGGAGCCGGCTGGCCGAAGGGGTGGCAGAGGCAAAAAGGAAGAAACAGAGAAAAAACGCGGCTTTTATGGAAGGGGGGAGGCATCCTCGGGTGGAGATCATAGGAAGGGTCCAGGGAAATAAGTGTAAACATCAGGAAAGCCACATGCCAATGGCAGAAAGGGAAATATCATAACTGACAGCGAATTTTTTGGGCAAAGCGGTGTAACAAGCTATGACAGACAGAGAAAAATCTGGAATTATCATAACTGCCACAGGGAGACAGGTAGCAAACAACCCCAGAGAGAGACCAAACGTTATCTTCAAACTCCCTCTGCTACAGGCAGGGATAGACAAAACATCCCCAAATTGCAGGCAGGGAGACTAAACAAAACTCCCACTGCTACAGTTTCTTTCATTAACATTACAGGCTAGAGAAGTTCTACTGCCTATATACAGCCTTTAAAACACCACAAAAATTTTGGATACTGGACTTCAAATGTCATTCATTTGTTAAAGTGTCTCCCTTCCTTAATATAGAGCAAGCACATAGTTTTCTCTTCTTACATGAATCTTCTAAACATATAACCCTTCTAAACATATAAGCCTTCCTTCCTTCCTTCTAGGCAAGGAATATTGAAGAAATAAGCAAAAGAAAGACTAGCCCCTTAGCTCAATAACTACTCCTCAATTCCTTTTGGAATGGTTTCGTATATAATTGGTTTAGTTTCTGACACTTCACTGACTAAAATGGATGCTTAGTTCTGGATTCAGGACCAGAATGTAAATATATATTTCTAGGAAAGTGTCATAAATATTATTATATATCCCTGGGTTGGTACTTCTTCACTGTTCTGTTACACTTATTACCTCTGACTATCACATCTTTAGGTATTAACTGTCCCAGGCAAAATCCAACAGGGTATTTTTGTCTTTCTTATTCTTTCCTTTGTCACACTTCTTTGGAAAAGCATTTTTTGGAGGGGGAAGAATTTCAGATGAATAGTAAGCAATAGGCAGTGTTTCTGATGAGTAACTGGTGCAGTAACACTAATCAGATTGCTGGAACACTGAATCACCTTTCTCTTCATCTCTCTCCATCCTTCAGATGCTTTAATTATCTAAACAGCAAACACTGTGAATCACTCATAGGCAAATAGGCATTTTAGGAATGCCCATATTAGTATTCCTTATGTAGCGATTGTATTGACAGTAATAGATTTATTTCAGTCACAATCAAATATGTAAAAAAAGACTGTATGGATATAGCTGAGCACAACATTTCAAGAAAATGCAGACAGTAGCCTTTCCCGCGCAGCTCCGAAAAGATTAAACTGAAGATTAATCTGAACTTTTAAAACAGTTAAAGATTAAACTGAACTTTTCAGATAAAGCAGTGACAGGCATTTTTAAAAGACCTGAGTTTAGATGCTAAGAATTCTGATCAGTTAGTATTTGGAAGAAGTTCCTGAATTGTTCCTGATACAGTGACTCCAACAAACAAAAAAAAAAAACAAAAACAAAAACAAAAACAAAAACAAAAACAAAAACAAAAACAAAAACAACCAAGAAAAAGTGTTGGAAGAGGTTACAAAGAAATAATTAAGAGCTATAATGTGAAGGAAATATACTAAAAACTAGGTGGAGAGATATAAACCTACACACACACACATACACTAATGTGCTCATTAATCCTTGTGAAGTCTTAGTGTAACATCACATAAAATGAATGTTGTATCTGAAGTATGAAGAAATGAGGAATGTCCAGGTCCAGTTTTCAAATACAGTTTTCTAAATATAACTTCTAACTGTATATTTAGGCATCAACCACATATGTTGGTCATAAATTAGTACTGACTAGCTAAAACATATATTTGGATAACTAAAGAAAAAAACAAACCCAAACCTCCTCCTCAATTCCCAAGGGATATTTGAAAATCAACAATAGAGAATGATAGGAATTTAATTTCATATAAAATGCAAACAAAGTACAATCTGGATTTTAGTAAATTTTGCTTAAAATAAAATACAACTATTAGGACCTTACATTAGAAAGTGTCAGTAAAAGCATTGACTAAGAATATCTCACCCATCCTCATTCCTTCTAATTATCTTAAGGTCACTTATAAAGAAAATAAAGAAAAAATATTAACATGAAGGAATGCTATGAATTTTAGACATTAATAGGATGTCTTATGCAAGAAGTATTTGTAAAAATGTATTAAAAGGTTAATATATCATAATAAGGTTTCACAAAAAAGAAACCCTAAGGCAAAACTAAATATGATTGCTGATTTGGCTCAAAACCCAGCAGAAAAACTGACCTCACTCAAGCTGCACCTCTTCCCCTGCCCTTTTCCAATAACAGAGGAGATACTAGGACAGATCTCAAGTTGGAATCCCAATTTTACTAAAAAACTGAGAATAAACACAAAAATATTAATAAAAGAGGGCACAAAAGAGTGTTCTACCCACAAGAGAATGTTCAACACCCAAAAAACAAAACCACTTCTGAGAGAGAGGGGGAGAAGAGCGGTAGACCCGCATTGTTTTCTAGACAAAGGCAAAATGCCTGTCCCCAGGCTGCCCATCACATGGCACCCAGGAGAGCAAGGGCAGCATGCTGGACAGGCTCTTCCTCTCCACCTTCCTCTCCCCCGTCCGCAAATACGGGACACCAGGGGCAGAGCAGGAGCGGGAGAGCTGGTTCGGATAAGGAGTTTTGCTGCCCAGCTGCGCTGCCCGGCAGGGCTCGGGTCCCAGGCTGGGACTGGGGCTGCTCAAGCCTGTGGTGGGCAGCTTTATCCCAGCTCCGAGAGCCAGGCAGTCCCGATCCCGGCCTGCCACAGAGCTCCCACAGAAAGAGCCTGACAAATACATGGAGGCCCTTCCAGCTGCCCCCGGCTCTTCCTGGTGAAACCATGGCCCACTGAGACGTGTGTGGTATGGAATTAGAAAGGGCTGGAAATACCACCCCTCTTTCCCTCTGTAACCGGGACAACTGCAATAGCCCTTCACCTTTTGATATTGTAATATGGTTTTCTGTATTGGTTTTATTATTATTTGTCTCAAAGTCATAGATAACGTGAAAAGCCTCTATTTTGTCATCTTTGAGGAACTTCACTTGTCTGAGAAAATTGTTTTTCGAGTGCAAAGATTTCATCTCTGCATCTCTGCAAGTTTTTGAATTTATCTCGTGCATGATCAATAAGGCAAAAATTAAAAGACACTACAATTTCTAAACTGAATCAATTGTGTACTATAGCATTAAAGATTAGTCTCAATCTCATCTTGAAGTGTTCCAGATATATCAATTTAGAGTATATTTAATTTTATAAATGTTGCTCTAATTATGTATATTAATTCTGGTGAAGCAGAATTGTAAGCACCTAGAAAGCTGTATCAGCAAGGGCATCATGTGTTTGAAAAAACAATACGTGACACATCTGGCTGAGTTACAACACCAATATCACTTAAAAGATCTTGAATCAGTGGGGAATTCACAGCATCTCATCACAGCCCCAAAGGCATTAAGAGCTTCACCTGGGGCCCTCAGCCACCCTTGCACACAGACCTAGGACATCATTTTATCTCAGCTTTGGGGCTATCACAGCTCCCCAAACAATACTGCAGAAGCACCAGTCTGCAGCCCTGTCCTGGTCCCCTGGATGTACCCCCCAGCACTATGATTTGGCTTGCCTTGATTTCTTCTCCTTCTGCTCGCAGGTGAGACTTGGAAGGACTCCAGACCTGGTTCATCACTTGTCCTGCTCATGGACCCTGTCACCTGTAGTCAGCTCTGCCCCTGTGTTCAGGCCTTGCAGGATTTTCCCCCATCATCAGCAGGGGAATGTCCTGTGCAGAGCCAGCCTTGGCTCCCAGATTCCTGTCCCTTCAAGTGTAGCTGTCCCTCAGTGCTCTGTGGCCTTCCACTCTTAAAAAGTCTTTACCATCATGTAGTCTGAATTCCTCTAGTTTTAGATTTTTTTTGTAACAGTTTTCATTGTACATTAACCAGCTAAGCCATCTTCTTTTCTGTTACAAGCAACTACAGATCCAATGTTTGTTTTTACTACTTCCGTTAAGTAATAATGCAGAGGTAGATAAATAAAAATTGGTCTGTTTTGTTCCCCTTATGTGTCTGTTTTTATTGAAAAAGCATGCCATGCTACAGATTTTGTGGTACAACCTGAAACAAAATGTTAGGAATGTTACAAAGAATTGAGTTCTGCTTATGGCTATGGATGAGTGAACAGGATTGTTTGAGGACTTTCCTACAAAAACTTCTGAAAAGTATTATTTTCCAATGACACTGTAAGGATGAAAACCACTGTTGGTTCTGCTACTGCTATAGACAAAGGGAGTTAGTGACACACAAATGCTACACTTTGGAGTCTGTACTAAGCTAGAAACTAAAGTATGGTGCTAGAGGGCACAGACTTGCTAGAAACATCACATTTTTGCATGAGGCATAGCAACATTAAATCAATGACTGTGAAACTCTCAGCTTTGTGCAGACATGAACAGCCTTTAAAAAACCTTTGGAAACCATTTACCTTCTTATATTGGAAATATCCATTTCCATCTTTTTGCTACGTTTCTGAAATTTTGGAATATTTAGATGACATCTTTATTAAGTGAATTTCTAACCTTACTTAAGACCATTAATTAAGATTTCTTTACAACTCTCTCTCTGATACTGAGCTGTTTGTTACAACCCAAAATAAGTCACATATGTTCAGTACAGAGATAAGGAACCTCTCATAATTGAGCCAAGCAGGTGTGAAAGTTGTGCTGTGCATTCACGAGCATTTTCTCTGCAGAGCAGCAATACAGGCATGTTCCTCATGCAAGTGAGGCCCTGAGTCCATATGTGGGTCCTTTATTTAATCAAATTATATTTTTTTTCTGTAGAAAAGGTTCTATTACCCTGAAGGGACTGTGGATTCCCAAATGTGAGTCTCTGGGGAGACAGTACAGACCAAAGCATGGAGAGCCTTGGCAGTGCCCAGCAGGCATGACACTACACCTGGCAAAAACAGCACTGAAGTTTTTACAGTAGGGGTGAACACTGAGATGGACCAATTCATCATACTACAAATCATCTTTGGTGACAAATTTAAGAGGGAAGGAAGAGCACATTAGGAAAAGCTATGCTGGAGACCTGTTGGCAGATCAGACAGCCCAGAAATGGTGACAGAATTAAAAAAGAAAGAAAAAAAAAGTGTTGAGAAATAGTAGTTTCACATTAAATTAAATAAATTGAAAGGAGAAAAAATCAGCAAGCTTCACTGTCGTTATCTGTAACTAAGTTTTCTTCTATGTATAATCATCAACAACATGAAGGTCATAGTGGAAAAAGGCAGGAGAAAGGGATCAGTGAACTGATAGCATAATGTTATTGTTATAGCATGTTAAGAAATGGTCATCAGGCTTTATGATGCTTTATATTGCATTATTAACATAAAATAATTTGGGGGAATCATTTTACAAAATAATTTCTAAAAATTTGCTTAAATATGTCCAGTAAGGACAGAACTCTTCTCTATTTGAAATCACTAATGGTAGGTATGGGAAATGCTCTGTTTATTTTAACCAGAGACACCAGGTCAGATTCATACCTCTGTAAAGTCAATAGAAACACTTGTTATTTGGCATTATTTCTGCTAAATCATCTGGCTTCATTGCTGAGAAGTTGTCAGGAGAGCCCTCCTTGATATATTTTCAAAACATAAATTGTATTTCAACTGACAGTTGATGTTAGTTTACATATAGCTACTATTTTTCACTCTGAAAAATTGTCTATAGTCTGGTAAAAATAGAGCAACTTTATCTTTTCCTCCATTCCTAACACTCCCCTTTATGTTGCAATTGCCAGTGATCTTTACCCTTGCATTATCTAATCCATTAATGTAATTAAGTTAAATTTACAATATATTTGGCTTGAAATTTCCTCTTCTTTACTTTAAAGAAGTGGAAAGATTTGCTTGTTCAACCCTTATATTTCTTCTCTCTTACCCCTGGCAAACTATTTTATTTATATAGATGTTATTATCTTCTACAAACTCTCACTTTTATGCATAGAAATTAATGGCTTTTACAAAAGCAGGATCTAACATTAGAACACTTGGTTACAACTACCTTCTGCAGATCAGATGAAAAAACACCAACAATGGTTGCTGACCATTAGTACTATCCTGCTGATCAAATCATTGTGTATTTTTGCCTGCATTCACAGGGTGTCCTTTTAAAATAATAAAATTTAAAGAAAAAAAGTTTTAAAATTTCTGGATTTTCAATATGATTTCACTTTGTTAATTTTTTCCATGGAGAAAGAAAATATTTTAAGTAATGGAAAGATAGTGATGAGCCTGTATTAAAAATGCACATCAGAGTTCCATTCTCCAGTAAGTTCCTTGTATTATTTCTTAAAAAATAATGAAAGAATTCTTGATATACTGTAGATATTGTGAATGTTATACATTTCTTGTAAATAATGTAATGATAAGCAAGAATTAATTAGATCTACTAACATGGTTTTACTTCTTTTTCTTTTATTATTGACATATTTTAGTTGTAATTATAAAAACCAACCAAAATTACTAGTATAAATAAAAAGAGAAATTTATATAAAAATTCAGAATTATTAAATTAATGCAGATTTTTAAAAATGCTGCAAATTTCAGGCATTTCAAAGGAAAAAATAAATAAGTACAACATTTTATTTAGCAAAAAATTTTCAAAGGATTGTCATACTAACAGTGGGGAATTTTCCATTAAACACATACAAACAATTTGATTTCAAATACAAAATGCAAAGTTATTTAAATAGGAGGACTGTCCTCTTCTAGTGCCCTCAGTAATGAATAGTCTTCAGCAGAAGAAATTGATTGCTTTATTAAGAGAAACAATAAGTTACCAGTTCATGCTATTTTGTGAAGTTGCTTCATAACATACAGGTTTTTTTGAGGATGGACTTCACACATAGAAATGTTTAACCAAGGAGAACCTTTATATTAGGTGAGATTGTGGCACAGATGCACAGTATGTAGTTTAAAATGAGAAATAAATCCTTTATATGCTTATACTGCTGTTCTACTTTCAACTGAAGAATTTCTTTCCTTTTTTTTTTTTT
>VZRH01004600.1:65340-120547 GCA_013397555.1 Urocynchramus pylzowi | reverse complement strand
TTTTTTTTTTTTTTAAGAGTTTAAAAACGATACAAACAATACCTGCTTCAATGAAAATTGAAACCAAGGTTTATGTTCCAGAAGATCAAACCGACCCCTTGGCAGCCAGTGTTATGAACCTTGATGTCACAGTTTGCATCTTGGGATTTGGCTTTGGTTTTAGCAGTCTTGACATTTCTGACATCCAGTGACATTCAGCACAGCTTCACTGAATTATGACAGAAACAAAACTATAACTGAAACTAAGAGCACATGCCAATCACTTACTGCCTTTTTTACCAGTCCACCTTTACATGGATTTTTGTCATTAAAATGGCACTAGTTGAACACAGCCACTGATGCAAACACCATTGCATTGGGTTTGCATGGCAAAGTTTTGTTAGTGGGGCTACAGGAGTGGTATCTGTGAAGGGTGCTGGAAGCTTCCCCCAGGTCTGACATCAGTGACAGTGTTAGCACCTCAGGAATAATGTACTTAAGAAAGGAAGGAAAAAGCTGTGGAACAACAGGAGTGAGAATATGTAAGAGAAACAGCTCTACATACAGTGAGGTCAGTGACAAAGGAGGGGAAGGAGGTGCTCCAGGTGCCAGAGCAGAGATTCATTCCCCTGCAGCCCCTTAAGGATCCCACATTGAAACAGGTGGATGTGCCCATCCCACAGATGGGCTGTGACCGGGTGGGAAGCCCACCCTGGGCAGGCTCCTTGCAGGGATCTGCAGAATTGTGGAGAGAGGAGCCCACATTGGAGCAGGTTTGCTGGCAGGAATTGTGACCCTGTGAGGGACCTATGCCGGAGCAGCCTGTTCCTGAAGGACTGCACCCTGTGGAAGGGAATCATGCTGGACCATTTTGTGAAGAACTGTATCCCATGAGAACGACACCGCACTGGAGCAGGGGAAGAGCATGAGGAGTCCTCCCCTTGAGGAAGAAGGAGCAGCAGAGAAAATGACTGATAACTTTAGCCTCCTGTTAGAGCCCCATCCAGCCTGACCTCAGATGTTTCCAAGGATGGGGAATTGACGGTTTTCCTGGGCAACTTGGTCCAGTGTCTTGCCAGCCTCACCATAAAAAATGCCTCATTGTATCCAGTTTAAATCTACCCTTTCTGTTTAAACCTTTTGTCCTTTATCCTGTTATAGAGGTCTTGGTATGAAGTCTCTCTCTGTCTCGCTTGTACTCTTCCTTTATATATTAAAGTCCTCTTTATTCAGACAGCAGTAACATAAACATAAATACAAATAATATTTTGCTGTTTAGTCTAATGCTCAGTCCAGTTGATAACGATTCCACATCACAGTTTTTCCAGAGATCTGATTCCAGGCTTATGGTTTTGATTCTTTCTGTCTTCCATTATCCTCCACTTCCATGTATAGTACGTAAGATTTATGTATCAGAAATTAATAGGTAAATAATTACCATAAGAAAAAAAAAGTCATATTAGCATAGGAAAGTTGGTCTTTAAGTTTCAAATTAAGAATGATAGGTTTAGAGTTCTCCACAATGAACAGAAGGTGGGTAGCTGAAAAACTCAATTAAACAAAAGACAAAAGACAGATTTTTAATTTTTTTTTTCCAGGAGAAAAGATGAGTGAGAAAGGACAAAAAGAACCAGAATATAACAGAAAACTATCCTTAAGCTCAGCACAAAATGTTTTCATGCTCACACCTTCTTTTAAGCTGATAGAATTTATGGATGATAAGCTTGATTCCCGAGGACAGTGTTTATAGAAGTAGTCTACAGGTTGAGTTTCAAGAAGTCCATTAGACTTATTTATTCTGAACTTGAAAACCATCTGAGTACTCAAATATTACTGTTTAGACCTTATACGCAGCACTTATAAATAAATAAGAAGCTTAGAAAACATATATCTTGCCCCTAAAATTACTTGCATTTTAATTTATCTGGAAGAAAAATGAATAGCCAAAATAGCAAAATCAAAAGAAATAGTCTACAGTGAATATTAGGAAGAATTGCACCTGTAAAAGAGCAAATAAATTAATTAGAAATAGTATCTCTGTTATTTCTCAGAATATAGCATTATTAATATCTGCATTGTCCCTGTCCCTCCACACTTCATTACAATTTTAAATTTCCTAGTTAAATATTATTGTACGTAAAATTTTTTGCAGAGATTGAGTAGGCTGACAAGTGTTACATACTAGTGATAAGCATTTTAGAGATGCAGGGTAAGCATTGTGTTCAGCAGTTGGATATCAAAACTAGAGTCTACAGAAGAGAGCCAATCCATCTTCTTGCAGTAGCTAAATCCCACTGTTACCTCATTCCTCTCAGTGCAATGATTAATGCCTCTCCTGTTTATCACATGCATCCAAATAATGATACAGACCTATAAACAAGTTATGTGAGGGAACCTAGAGATGTCCTCTGCTCCATATAAATGTCTATCTGTTTAGCTAATACATAATGGAAGGCAGCTTACTCCTGAATTGAAGCTGCTACTGAGAGCTTACAAATAATAATGCAGAACTCTGATGTATATTTATTATATATACACGATTAAGTATGTTGTATATTTGTATATTTACTGACTGAGCTCATGTCTATAGCACCACATTCTTCTGATTTAACATGGATTTTCTTAAGGGTTCTATGTTACTATGTAACACAAGTATGACTGTACAGAAATAAGAACAAACTAATGTGGATCTAGAACAACATGAATTAATTGATATTTGGTAAAAAAATACAATCCAATCTAGTTGCGCAAGTCCTGCAAAAAGGCAGATGGTATTTTTATTTCTTTTATTTACCCATAAAATGCTCTCATTTGTGGTTCATTACCTCTATACTTACCATCTAGGTTAAATTAATAGATTTGAATGCCTTTTTTACAGACTTTGTTCTCATTGTTCTCTATGTTTGTTTGGGTTTTTTTGATCTGTAGTAATTCTCTTTTTGGTATTGGACAAGACATTGTGCTGTCTCTTTCATGTCTCAGAAACGTGTTTGATTAATATCCAATTCAGCATCCAGGAAGATAGATTTATATATAATAGATATATTTAAATGATAAAAAATAGTTTACATACTAGAAATTACCTCCATGACCATGGAAAAAAAAGGCTTCACTAAAATGTAGTAATACTTCCATGTATTTGGTAAAATACATGTCCATGGTCTCACACAGTCTGTAAATGCTGTCAAATGTTTGTCTGTAATCTGATGAGTAAGTGGAGTACTATATCATATATGTATATAGATATACACATATATAGGCATAGATATCGATATAAATATTGATAAAGATATATTGCAGTTGTTAGCTGCTGAACAGAGGAATAGTAATATGGGGGCATGAGGGGAGGGAAAAAGAATCACTTAGACATTAATTAAGAGAACAGATAAAGAAGAGAAAAGAAAAAGTAATGACATGAATGCAGATAATCAAAGAAATACTTTGGTGGTGTTTCTGCCCTTTTAAATCTAACCAACGCTTGAGGTTCCAACACCTTCCATTACAGTTTTTTTTTTTTTTTTTTATGTATGAATCAACATGCATATTCTCCTTGTAAGCACCCTGCTGCAAATTAACAAGACTTCCATGACAAAATGTCCCTATGAGCAAAGTGACACTATTGTAGTACAAAAAAGGTTGAGTCTAGTCTCTCTTGGACAAAACTGTTAGATGCCATTTATTCTCAAAATTATATTTACCATTTTACATAAGATATTAAACTTTCTTAGCATCTGGTGATAACACTTTAATAGAACCAGACTGCATAATTTACATCAGTTAACTACTGAATCTCATAATTTTTTTTCACCCTTATTATCATTATGCTTCCTTTTCTCATATTTCATCCTGATATGGTTGACTTGTATTTTATGGTGCTGGGGAGCGACATTCATCTTTATTTTCTTTCCTCCCATCCTTTTCTTTCTTACATTTATTTCTTTACCTTCTAAATTTATCTCCCACTTTTCTGTTCATGTTGTGTGTATAATTTATCAATTGCCTAATAATAACAAATGAATTACTGTAAGTATAGAGATTTGTGTCCCAGACTTGTTGTTGCACAGGTTTATGTTTCCAGTTCCATCCCAAAATAATATTCCTGAAGATTTATATTTCTTACATATCACAAAAGAAGTCTGAATTGGCTTATTGCTGATGTCAAGCTTAGTTACTGATGTCCTCTCGCATAGCTTCCACTTCATAGACATTATACATGTCTAATGATGCCTGCACTGTCATGAATAACATGCTTAATCTCAGTTTAAAGGATACTTGACCTCAACTTTGCCTTAATTACAATTATATTACATTACATTTTATTCATTTATACAGCACTTTCAGTATCAAACACTGAGAATGTGTTTCATTTTCAAAGGCTAGCATCAAGCTTCATTACTTTTTGCCTTGCCAATGGCTAGTAATTGCTTGATTAGTGATACTTTTTAACCGAGCTGTGAACTTTTGTCTTCAATTACTAAATATGCTATCACAAACCCTCTTCTAGGACTATCAGTATAAATTACTTCATTAAATACATGGAAATGGATGAATACTCATGTATAAATATAAATATTTAAAGTTACATGGTGAAATTCTGTTAGCAACAAGTGGTTGCATATATGAATAGATTTGTGTCTTGGTTTTGGCTGAGATAGTTTCTTCTCAGAAGCTAGTAATGTGCTGTGCTTTAGACTCAGTATGGGAATAATGTTGATAACACAATAATCTTTTGGTTATTGCTAGGCTGTGTTAAACCTAAATCAAGGATTTTTCATTGACTCATGCTCTGCCAGTGAGGTGGTGTACAAAAAAAGCTGTGAGGGAGCATGGTTAGGATAGGTGCCCAAAACTGGCCCAAAGGATGTTCTGTACCATAAAACATTGTGTCCAGTATATAAACAGAATATATATCTGGAAGAGGGACTGATCAGGGTTTGGGACAGGGTCTGGCATTGGTCAACATGTGATGAGCAATTTTATTGTGCATCACTTGTTTTTCCTTGGTTTGTTTGAGTTTTTTTTCATTATTATTAGTATTATTATTATTATTATTATTGTTATTGTTATTGTTATTATTATTGTTATTATATTTTATTTAGTTTCAATCATTAAAATGTTCTTGTCTCAACCTACAAGTTTTGCTTTTGATTCCCCTTCCCATTCCAGTGGGGATGAGGGGAGGGTGTGAGCAAACAGCTGCATAGTGCTTAGTTGCCAGCTGGCTTTCAACTACAGCAATCCTTTTTGGTGCCCAATGTGAGGCACAATGGGTTGAGATGACAGATCTGACCATACTGTATTAAATGAAAGTTGTTATAAACATTAAGTGTATTGGTTCAACAGTTGCTGGTTATAATGGTTATTCATTTGCTCTCACAGTTGTGTTTTAGCCCAGGGTTTTGTACTGTAATAGCAGTAGTATCTTACTTCCAGTATGTGTTCCCTGTGTAAAGCTTATTGTCCTTGGGGCCTGGGCTAAGATTATCATTTATGGGTGTTTTGTAGTATTGTCTTATGATATGCTGGAGTTGCTGGTTGGTAAACCAGTCTGAACACAAACCAGTCTGAATACAATGCAATACTGAATACATTCACCAGTCTGGTGAATGTATCCAGTATTGCCAACACCTCAGCACTTTGGGACTCATCTACTGAATGATCTACTGGGAATGATTAATAATCATACTTGTGGCCTTTTCTCCTCAGAAAGAGAGCTGGATATCCTCTAACACATAGCTTTCTATATTTTGTAACACAGTAAGAGAAATAAACACCATACATTTGTTTACTCCACAAGAATTTAAATTTATTATTGTACTGGATAACCCAAAATTTTTTTTCATTCCATAACTATCTCTGCCCAAAAATTGTTAATATCTCTTAAAAGCTCAGAGGTGTGACCAGAACCATAACTGTGTGGCAGTCAGAGGTGACAGCGGCCTTAAAAGGCTGGGGCACCTGAGCTGACTCCCTCTTTTTGGCAGCCTTTGCTGAAGGCAGAGGCACTGCATTGAAGGGCATTGCTTCCCATGGGTTTCTGGGCTTGCAACTTGGAAAAACTGCATTTCTCAGTTAGAAACTGTTCTCGGAGTGAACTTTGCAAACTCTATCAGCAGTGAAGCATGAGCCAGTCCCAGGGGGTCATTTCAACCCTGTGTGAGCACCTACAGAGGGGTTCTTTCCCCCTGACACACCCCCAGAGCAGGGGACACCAGCACCAACACCACAGAGTCTGACTGACAGCAGGAGGAAGCAGTGGGCAGAGGTACTGACCCCATGCACGCTGACAAGCCTTCATCTGCTACTAGAACTTCTCCATAAATTCCTACAATCAAGGAAGGTTTTGCCACCACCTTGACCCTTGGTTTCCCAGAGCACACAGTCACCCATGTCTGTCAGGGACTGAAGACAGGTCTAAGGCCTGTCATATTTGGTCCGTGGTTGTGCACGTGGACAAGATAATGTAGAAGAACTTATTGTTAGCCGGTCATGTATCGGTCACCTGGTGGGATTTATCCTGTGAAAGGGAAAAAATGCACAACAAAGCCATTGTGACCATGGGCCATTGAGACCTCATCTCACGCGTTGGCCCTGTGTGAGATGATGTTGAATCTGGCCACTCCTGAGGCGGAGATATAAGGTGTGGTCCCGGGGTGGAGGGGTGAGGATGACATCAAGCACACCGTTTTCATCCAGTGGGTGCCCTGAAGGTACCTGTTGCTGTTTCACTTATTACTGAACTGTTGGTTTTTTCACTTACATTTTCTCGTAGTAAATGCTTATTGGTGAAAAGGGACTGGTTGAAACTAAAGGGAGGTAACTCATTTTAGAGTGTCCACATCTTTAAATTGTCTTAAACCAAGACAATGGTAAATTAGATTCTTTCATACTTGTGTAATTATTGCTTTGAATCACACACACACACACAAAAAAAAAAAAGGTATGTGAAAATGGAACAAAACTTATACAAAATTTTAACTTATTGTAAGAGGCTAGCCAATAATGTAACCCATAAAATGGAACGACTATAAATAGACTAATAAAGACTACCGATATAAACTAATAAAAGTGAGCTTCTCTTTTGGACTTTTGCAGCCCAATATTAATTTTTTTAAAGTTAATATATGTAGTTTTTCTCTAGTTCTCTGTTGATAGAAAGGATCTTCTCAAATAAATAATTTTAACTAATTTTCATGAGTCCTCAAACAACATCTCACTCAGCAACTCAATATCCTTCACAAAAAAATTATATTTTTCTTTCCTGAAAGGTGTTTTAAAAAATAATAACAGAAGTTTCCTTCCTTAAGCTGTCAGGGAAATGTTCATGGTAACTGAAATCCTATTTTGAATGAAATAATAATGCTTCTTATCATAATTCCTACATGAAGATTACAGTAGGAATTATATATAGGTCAATGTTTTATCTTTACAAATTTAAAGACAGGAAACAGAGAAACTGAAAAATTAGTCACAGTACAATGAAACCAGTCACTAGCCAAAAAGATATAAAAGTCAAAATTTGCATGGGTATTAAAATGCAGAAAAACATTGTTTTCAGAAAAAAAAGTTTGTGCAGGTTCTTCTATGCAATTTTATCCAACCTGTTTAAATGGATAATACAATGTGTATGTCATTACTTGCATAACTGGCAAATTTAGTGTTATTTAAATATTCTCAAATACAGTGATAATTTACAAAGCAGATAAGTCCCAGTTCTGTACCAACAGATAAACACCTTTCTATGTTCAGATAAATCTTAAATCCTATGTAAGAATTCCCTATCAACTTTCTCATAAACACTGTTCATTCATTTCTGAATACAGTCTCTTCTGTACAGTGTAGTGTGAGGCTTTTTGATATGTTTATTTGTGCAATATAGTTCACTGATTGGCTAGTCTTATAGGCAACAAGTGAACTAATTCTGAAAGCAATTTGGATATCTTTGTGTTTGGACTAAGTAATATTGTGATCTTTTGTTGGATCCAACTAAAATCCTTGAAGGGTTGAATTCACAGGGTATGGTACTAATGACATGGTACTAATTTTTGGTCACCTTAAAACTTGTCTTAATTCCCACTGTTCTTGTTATTTTGTGACTAAAACTAGTAAAAAAAGTCCCAGGAATAAGATTAACAAAAACCAGAACACTAATTATTAGCATCAGTACTTATAGATTCAGTATTTAGATATATAAGAATATAATAAAACATCTCATTCCTCAGAACTTCATAAGCACACCCATTTCATCACCATAAGCCATTTCTTATCTTCATGTTTTCTCCATGGTACCTTTGTGCTACACCCACATGTGTCTGTGAACAGGCTTCACAAAATGACTAGAACAAGGAGTTGACTTGAAAAATAACACAGCAAAATACAATTAGTCTCCACAGAATTTCTCCAGATTTTTAGTTTGTGCAATTTATAGTTAGTTCCATGCTATAAAGCCTGAGAAATCCCAAAATACAATATAATAAAGGCATTAGAGAACTTTTATGTGTAACATGAGCCCATGTTTCCTCAGATGAATAAAGGATTTGAGTTTATATCCTCCATGTTTCATCTAAATATTCTTTTCTTCCCTAGAGTAGGTGATTGGTACAAATTCTTCTCAGAACCATTTTACTAAATATTTTTTCTCTATCTGTTTCCTTTGGGTTTTTACTGAACCCCTGACTCTTTAAAGAAAAGAGATCAGGCCAACCCCAAAATAATCTATTTTCCTAATAAAAACAACAATGAAGACAACAGCATTCACAATCTATTTAGTTCTCCTGAAATCAACAAGTTTTTTTGTTGGTTTGTTTGTTTTGTTATGGTAATTGTTATACATGTAAAACATGCAGTCACGTCAGAGAAATTTTTTTGTCATAGCCTGACCACCAAGAATTGCTCTCTGTGATAAATGTAAAGATGTGCTGTACTTTTCCAGTAGTTGTCTTTACTGTTTAATTATTCGGAGTATTTTAGGGAAAATATTGATTGCCGAAAATCTATACTGCTATTAAGAGACTGCAATGAAAACTGAAATTACTTACACTGAAATGTTTATTCTACTGAATTGGTGTCTGTATAAAGTAAACAAGTTTTCATCCCCGCATTATTTTAAATAGTTTTATCGTCATTTAAGATAAGCCAGTCCAATCAGATATAAATAATCTGTTTTACCTCTGAGGGAATTAAAATAGCAATTATGCAAAAAAGCAAACAGGAAGAAAAATCAGAAAACTCAGCCAGACCACTATTTTGTTCCTCAAGGACACAAATGTGTCAAGGACACAATATGCCCCTGAGTGGCATATCAGGTTTCCATGCGGTAGAAAAATACCCTTTTTCTTACCAGTATTACACATGAGATTGATTTGAAGATTCATATTCCCATGTTAGAGGTTGCTGGATTGGGTAGCCTGATGGAGATGAGGCTGCTGTGCTCCCTGTTTCCAGAGTCCAGCTGGCAAAAAGGCTCATCACACAATCTCCAACAGGAGCACACACACTCACACCGCGCTCACAGCCTGCTACACGAACTGCCTGTCACAGGTACACACATCCAGCATGCACACAGCTGGCTGCACAGACAACACAGAGGGAAAACTCTGCCTCACCAGCACCTATGCAAATTTTCAGAATTAACACAAATATGAACAGCACAGATGGCTTGATCTTTTTCCTCCACAGGAGCAGGGTTAGAAAAGTCTGTTGGCAGCATGATAGAAACCCAAAGAAGTTGCTGACTGGGAAAAGGCAACACGCCTTTACTAATGCTTGACTCACCTGATCAACTTCAACAGCAAAATAGCACATTCTGTCAACATGAGTGGAGCACTTGCTTACTTGGACTTGAGCAAATCATTCAACACCATTTCCCACAGCCTTTTTGTGGACAAACTGCCAAGGCACAGCTTGGATAGGTGATCTTTGATTTGGGTATGGAATTGGCTGGCAGCCTGTTACCAGTGAGGTCACCCATGGATCAATGCTGAGCCCCATAATGATATGTATCTTCGTAAATTATCTGGATAATGGGATTGAAAGCAGCCTCACCAATTTTGCTGATGACACCAGACTGGTGGTGAGGCAGACAAGTGAGAAGGAAGAAGTATCTTACAGAGAGACATGGGCAGATTGGAGGAACAAGCAAGAAAGAGCTGTATGAGGTTAACAAAAACACCTGCAAGATTCTGCCCCTGGGATGACAGAACCCAAGAGCCCAGAACAAGCCATGGTCTGTGTGCCTGTGGAGACGTGTAGCAGCCACAGGGCCTGCAAGGCCTCCCTGGAGGTCAGTTGCCTAAGATAAGAAATGCCCAGTCATGATGACTGGACCAAAGAAACCTGTCTTCTGCCTTTGGACCCTCATTATCTCTCTGTAACACCACAGGTCATATTCACCTTGACCCTTACTATTGGACTGTTTCCCAAAACCACTACACCCTATATAAACCCCTATTCTGCGCTGTTCAGCAGAAGAGCTGTCACTGTCTCCCTTCACAGAAGCTGCCAATAAAGACACATCTGTGGAACCTCATACAGCCTTTTCCTCTCTCTCCCCACGTCTTCTGAGGCACTTAGCAAGCAAAGAGCTGAAATCACTAAAGAGCTGAATTCACCAAAGAGCTTCATCTCACTTAAGAGCCAAGCTGCTTGCTTAGATTGCCTGTGGCTGGGAGCCTGCCTGAGGGACCTGGACAGGTTGTGCTTAGTGGGACTTCGCTGTCTGGACACCTACAGCAGCCAGGGTCAGACAGACCCCGAAAACCTCAGGATGTAATAGAGCAGTGTCACTGAAAGGCACCTGAGGGTCTTGGTGGACAAGAAGATGACTGTGAGTCAGCAGTGCGTGGCTGCAACAGTGAAAGCAAAATGGATCCTGGGCTGCATCTGCAGAAACATTATTAGCAGTGGTGGAGATGTGATCATCCCACTTTACCCACAATTTGTAAGACCACACTTGAAGTACTCTGTCCATTTCTGGCACCCGAAATTTAAAAGAAGATATGGACAGACTGAGGAGAGTGCAATGGAGTGTCACCATGAAGATCAAAGGAGCTGGAGAATCAGCCCTAAGCAGAACCAACTGAAGAAGTTAGGTGTTTTGTCCCTGGAGAGAGAAGGCTTATGGGAACATCATAACACTATCCCTGTACTTAAAGGACAGTTACACAGAGGGATGTCTCTCTTCATGACAGAAGCCACGCGAAAAAGTCCATGCCCAGTGGGTACAAGTTGCTGACCAGGACCAATTTAATCTTGATACAAGAAAAAATTTTGCAGTGAAAATAGTCAATGACTAGAACAACCTCCCCAGAGACATGGTAGAGTCCCCATCACTGGAATTTTGCAAGACATGATTAACAGGATGCTAGATAATCTAATCTAGGCTGAGGAAATGTCATACAATTATGTCAAAAATTTCACTATGAATATCCTGAAAACCAATACTTTCAAGTGTGAGAAACAGAAAACACTGGCATTGTTAACATTTTTGTGTGAAAGATACCTTGAAATAAAAGTTATTTGTATTATATATTTGCTTTACGTTATTTTCCATAATATTTGAAATTTGATCATGTTTATTCATTGGTATATATCACATCATGCTAGATTACATTTTAATATATTTATAAATTTTTCTGATTTAAGTTTATTTATAGCAGGAATAAAATGCAATGTATTAAAACTATTGTAGACTTCTGTTGAAAAGTGTTGCTTACAAATTAGAATATAGACATGACTCTACTAAGCTGTTTGAATGGTACCATATATGTTGACATGTGAAGTAAATACTGTATCGACTTCTTGCTGAAATCACTGACTGCACAGGATTAATGAGTCATTGCTTTATAAAACTGCTTTCTGAGAAATAACAAAAGCTACTTAATATTAAGCTACTGCAAAAACATGAGAATCTTCCAGATAATCTTTCCAAGCCATCCAAAGTTTCATTTGCTACTAATAAAAGGAATGACAAATAAAATGTTTCCCAGATCTATAAAGAACTTTTAGTGAAATTAAAACTGAAACAGAACTGAGTGCTTGATATCTTGATAAACCTATTTTCCTCAATGTTTTAGCCCAGTGGATTGCTAGGAAATTAAAAGATTGGGAAAAATATTTAAGATGTGGAAAAAAATAAGAAAGCATTCAATAACCAAAGGTATTTTTATATGATTAGCTGTCCAATTTAAGTCTAGGCACGAGAAAGAGATGGGAACATACAGAGACCAGCTTTGTGTAGCCCCCCAAGTATGCCTCAGTTTTATTGAATAGTGTTTCCTTAGAATGTCTCTGCTCCCTAATCATGCCAGGGTCAGTCTAGGTTGTCCATCCCCTGGAAATGTGAAAATTTGTATCCGGGTATGTGGACAGTAAAGGAGCCAGCACATACCCTGAAGGGAGAGGCAGGGAACCAAGGCAGTCAGGCTCACTGGGTCAGTATTGACTCAGCTTCATACCCACTGCAGGAAAAGGTTATGTCCCCAGCTCTCCTTCCAACAGTCAAAGCCCAATGGTTTAATTAAATATGAAACTTACAGATAATCTAACTTTTAGGTGAGCAGAATACCATCTTTATGCTAAGCCACTCCAAAAAACTTGAGACAAGCTTTATTAAGAAACTGAACTTTATTCAGATACATTCTTGAGATGTCAGCTGTCCTCTGCAGTTGGCTGTCCTGAGTTTCTGGATCAATATGGTATCATGCTGGTGATATTCATTAAAAGATTAAGAGCCTCTGAGGAAAGAAATTACCACATTTTACAGTGTTAACAGCTATTGCATATGTATAATGTAATATATGATTATTCTGGATTAATATACAGTATTGCAGAAAACTAGACTACCCAGCAAAAAGTAATAACAACAGATGCAGAGAATGAATTTAGTCATGAACTGCAGAACATGGGAATTTAAATCCAGCTTCTGCTGAAAGATCTCCAAAAACCTTAAGGACCTATTAACTATGGATTTAATACTTATGCCTACATATTTTTCTTTCTAAGTAGGACATTTTTTTCTCTCTGTAAAGCATAACTTGATACTCATGGAACGCTGTGGCTTTACACAACATGTGAAATTTTAATGACAAAAAACATGATTCACAAATTAGACATCTATGCAGATGTACATGATTTATGCATTGAATTATTTCTGTGTTACACAGAAAGGACAAGCAGGTCCTTTTGACCCAAATTTGACTTTGATTTTGCTGGTTTAGCCATGACCTAATTTAGAGCTGTCTCAAGCATGTTTATAAAATACTCAGCATTTGTACCATATGGTGTAGTTAGAGGCACATTTGAACCTTCCCTAGAATTAGACTTCAAACTCTTTGTAGTGTTAACATTAAAACCTAACTTTTTAATTTAGTAAATACTATACAACATAGATGTAATCCTAAAAGCAAAGAAATCCACCATTAAATCTTCAAATTCTCTGAAAAACAGTCTGATGTCTATAAATAGCATTGTTCATGAAAACACAAGACTGATGTGTCTTAATTTATGTCTGAGTAATTAACTATGCATATAAATAAATATATGATTCTGCCTTTGACCTAGGAATTGCCTGCAAGTACTAAATCACACATTGTCTTTAACCAGCAATTAGATGTATTTACAAAAACTCCAGAAATGAATGCATTTAACTGCAAATAAATCCCATTGATGCTAAAACTGTTATCAGCATAAGCAAATAGACAAATAAAATCTGTAGGCTAAAACATATTCTCACATCAATTTATATGTGCTAAGGAAAGAAGACACAGACAGAAATCTCATGAGACTATCCAATTTTTCCAGCTGCCTCTGGCAGGACATTCTGTTCTATTATATATAGACTATATAGATTTAAATTTGTGAGATGCTTTTTACTCCACTGTTGAAAATCCAGTGAGAAGAATCCAACTCATTTCTAAGGAGGATTTGAAGTGCTTTATTTACTGATTCCTGCAAACCCCCTTTTTTTTGGCAGTGAACTCAAGACTACAACAGACACAATTTCCTTGCCAGACTTGCTGGAATTCCACCCTCAAGCTTTTTCATTCAAACATTTTCTTTTTTTCTCAGCTTTCTTACTACTATCATGAGCCACAATGTTACAAGACTTTAAAAGCTAAATTATATGGCTCTACTACTTCTGTTCTGTCTACAAGGGCTAGTATCCCATTGCAGAAGTAAATTAGAATGTTTTGAGGAGGTTTGTTACTGATAAACCTTTTTTTTGGCTATTGCTCTGCTCTTTCTTATTTGCAAGTACCCCATGATTGTTAGATGTTTTCCAGTTACTATTTAGAAATTACTATTAAAAGATGCACAGTTCCACAGATCCTCCTTCTCTGTGTTTTCTTTAAATGTGGCACAGCAATTACCTTTTTGATCTGTAAATTCTCAAAATAACTACTATTTGTGGTCTGATTTTACCAGTCAAACCTTGAACTACATAGACTAAAATCCATCACTCTTACAATATGAAAACCTACCTTGTATAAGTAGTCTCTAGCCTATTCTTGATTTATTTAAGGCTGAGATAGATATTTCTTTGCTCATTTTAACTACATTTATTTCTAGGCTACAGCTGATATTTTAGTCAAGAATTCTAAAAATCTAACTTCGCATGTTGACCTTCTTATCATCATCTGCCAACAGTTTCCTACTCTATTAATAGTGGACCCAGTATCAGTAAACCAACTTTTTCATTCTCTTCATGCCTTTTTGTTATTGCAGTCAGTTAACAGTCAACCCAGTGATCTATTACCATATTTTTGGGAGGGATTAATTAATTTGATGACACGTAAATGTCTATTATGACTTCACTTTGCTGTATAGGTAATGTAATGAATCAGATACTCTTAGAATGCAATTCAGCATATACTACACTGCAGCAGACAGTGAGTAGCAGTTTTCTTCTACTGCCAGGAAGAGTGCTTAGAATTTCCAGCTCCCATGCAAGTCTTTACTGTGTATATCTCTAGTTATGTGAGATTGCTCACAACAAGCCTAATTCATGTAATGTCTCAGATTTACTGATCTATGGGGACTCCTATAATGTTAATGTTCCTTTTGTCCTGAATCATTACCCAGAACATTTCCAAGAGCTTCATTTAAAGTTTCAGTGTAAGAATTTTTTTCTTTATCTTACCATGCTGTGTTAGCCCCTCTTCTGTTGCCTTTCTTTTCTAGCAAACCATACCCCTCTCTTGGGCACAAGGGCACACTGCTGGCTCTGGCTCATGGACAGCCTGTTGTCCATGAGAATCCCCAGGCCCTTCACAAAACTGCTTTCCAGCAAGTGTCTTTTTCCAGTCTCATGATCACCATGACCCTTCCAAAATGACCATGAGTGACATAGATACAGATAGTGTCTGCCAGCTTTCACAACACTCATGCATACATCCTGCCAAGGCCCATGAACCCAGGGCCGAAAGAACAGATGAAAATATAAGAGTATAAAATTATAAAAATAAACTAACCCAGTAACAACTTTAACTCAACGCTGTATTGATAAGAATAGTTAGCAAATGCTCTACATCGTCTTTGCAGGTTTCGTACTTTTAATTCTTCACTGACAAATGTTTTCTAAACAAGTATCCCTTCCATATTTCATTCACCCTAGCATTTGCCCTCTGATATTTTCATTCATGATTAATGAATGGTTACTGAATGTTTAGTGGCATAAAATAATTGTTGGTGTTTAGTTGCCATAGAAATGAGAAATACACTTAAGCAGGTTTATCTGCAGCCTATGCGAAAAACTAAACATGGGGGAAAAATCCAAGCTTTATTTTGTTGCTCCTTAGAAAATCAATATTTTTAATGATTTTTCAGTGTCTGCACAAAATCTTACTAGTTTTCTTCCTAAAGCTTAGAAAAACTGATATTTTGAAATTTATTAGACCATATTTCTGTTACTTATGACTTTGGTGAAAAAATTCTATGATACCTCATTTGGACAATGGATACAAAATATTAATTTTCTTTTTCCACTGGAAAAAACCCCACAAACAAATGGAGTCCTAAAGAAATAGCTTGGTAAAAATTAGCCTGAGGTACCAAGAAAGTAAGAGTTTTAAATTCCTCTCAGTAGCCCATATAGCTGCTTTCATATGCGTTCAAGCAGCTAAGGATGCATGACTGAAGTTCTGGTTATAATGAATTCATTATCTGTGGTACATTAGGTACCACATTTCCCTTTATTCAAATTACACAGATAATTTTATATGTTCCATACCTAAACTCTATGAGCTCTAACTAGCATAGATAATGTTTGCACTGGCATAAATGAATACCTAGCTGTAGATCTTGTCCTTTTCCAGTCAACTCAAATTTCCACAGATTTCCTTCCCTATTGTGTTAGAATTAAATACAGACTAAAGTTACATGAAATATCTGAGGAGACATATCTGAAAAGTAATTGAACGTAGAGTTCATAATTCTGTGAAAGATAGAAAACCTTTTTGTTTGTTTGTTTGATCCTGCACCCTCTTTATAATTCAAAGAACATTTGCAGGCATGAATTTTCCTTTTGAAATGACCTGTTGTTTACAACTCCCAATGAAAATCTTGAATGCATACATTACTTCAGTTGCTGTCAGATACATGAACATATGCCTTTCTCTCTTTTTCTTTTCTACTTGGCATACTGTGTTGGATTTCTATAGGGAGATAAATGCTCTTGACTTGTTTCTAAAAATCTTTTAACACACTTTGGGAAATCTGATAGTAATGTAAACCTAACAGGGCTCATGAGACCAGTGCTGAAAATTTTCTTAAGTTTCAAACTGAAATGGTCATTAGGCACACATTTATTATGTTTATATGACAAACTTATGCAATAACCTTGACACAAGGACTTTACACAAAAATGTTTCAACTTTGGCAGCAGATTAATTCTTCTGATGAGAGCTGAGATTTCTCACTGCATTTTATGACACTTTTGTATTATTTCAACATCTCAGTAGAAAGGTGTCATGTGACTCAGTAGCTAAGGGTCTTGATGCACTGCAAATGTCAATGCTTATTAAATTCTTTTTGATAAATTTACTCTTCTCTGATGTGTAGAGCAGGTATATATACATGAAAAGACCAAAGAATATAAAAAATATTTAAATTAGGCTGCAATTTACATAGACATTCAAATTTTCTAATACTTAAAATTTTTTATTCACCTTGATAGCTGAAGAATGAAGGAAAGAATGATGGGCAGAGATTACCTGAAAAGACTCTCACATTTTTTGATCTTCCCTTGGAAAATGTGGTATATGTGGTAGTAATACATTTCCAGGGGGAGAGCAGGGAAAACTGAACCAAATTAAAATGTAAGCTAACATTTCTCTTCTTGAAAGAAAAAAAAAATTTAAAAAATAAAGATACTGAGTAGAATTAATATGGACAGAGTTATAGCAATGAAAAATTATACAAATGCTTCTTCCTTTTCTCCCTTATTTGCCTTACCTTTGCCATCTTCTGCAAAGAAGTGTTATAAAATTGGGGAAGCCTTTGCATTCATATTAAACTCCCAGTCTTTAAAGGAAGGTAGTTTAGTGTGTGGTTCCAGCCAGGACAGGGTTAATTTTTCAGTAACCAGGAGGGGACATGTCCAGGACCCAGAGGCCATTCTGTACCACCTCATGTCATTGCCAAGGGCAGGGGGAAGGGAGTCTCTTATGAGGAAAAGGGGTATCTTCTGGTCGAGAGAGAGTGGTAGAGGGAGAGGTGGGTTGGTGGCCCTGGTTTCAGGCCAAGGGAACAGTTGGGTAATGCTGGTTTCAAGCTGGAGTGGGTGTTGGGGTATTGCCTGTTGTCAGGGCCTTTGACAGTGTGCAATAATATCTTTTTCCTTGTACTCTCTGCCATTAATATTATTCCTGTTACTGTTCAGTTTTCTCTCATTGCTCTTTCCAGACAATTGTTCTTATCTCAATTTGTGATCTTTTTGTGCCTCCAATTCTCCTCTCCAGCCCACCTCCGGAGGGAAGGCAGCGGGGGGATCAAGTGAGTAGTGCATAGTTCAGGAATTGTCCATGGGAGTACTAACCTGGATGTATCATTCCTAAACCATGACACCTTACCAGACAAACACAACTAACAAAACTGTGGAACAAATACTAAGCTACACTTCCATTTAATGGCAGTGTTTATGCAGGCAGCAGTGCAATATCTGGCAGGAGTAATCAATCTGTATCTATTCTGAAGTATACTGCGAATCATCCATCTATTTTCTGCTGGAGTCTTCTGTAGTCTTCTGTAGAACTTACTGACAGCTCTGCCTACAATGTCATGTATAGGTTCCATATTAGGGTATGATGCAATTTTATATCAGTAAAAAGTCATTTTCAAAAATAGCCTCCTGAACTTTCAAAAACCCTAGTTTTGGGGTGGGAGAAGTCCAAGCAAGATCAGATGTGACTTTTACAGTCTTTATATAATTTGGTCACATGAATTCTTATTCCAAACATATTAACAATTTTCTCTGACAACAACAGAGCCCAGTATATATACAATTTATATAACAACACATGTATTATAGCACTATAATATAATAGTACAATAATGTGTATAAGAATCTTGTGATATTGCTGTGATATTGATATCTATTTTGTTTATGACTATGTACTGATACGAGCAACAACTTAGTTGCTTTCTGGATGAAACACTGTGCATATATCTTGCCAAAATAAATTCTTGTTTCATTAAGATTTAGCAGTAGTAACACACAGTTATTAAAAAAACCAAAACATGTTGTATGTAGTTACAGTGTAACACATGCAATTCCTGGACACTCTGTGAAAAAGGAGTTTTCATTACTTGTCTACTGTTAGTCTCGTGCATCCCCAGAGATGAAAAAAGATGGTTCTGTTTCCTTGGTACAAAAACATGCCTGTTCTTCTTTCAGGACTAGAGAACAGCTTCACAGGCAAAATGTCAAACATTCTTGGAATAACATCTATTCATAAATTTGCTGCCTCAATCATAAATGTCTGCTCCAAACAAGCACTGCTAGACTCCTCCTGGAGGGTCTACCCAGGAGCAAAGAGTACAGAAGTGTTTTTCTTTGCTGTTTTTCAAACCTGTTAAAGTCAAAGATTGAAACAAACATTAGCATGCTAATGTCGCTGCTAGTTTGGCAGTTAATTTTCGGCACCATCTTGCTACACTTATTTCATTATCCCAACTGACATTTTATTCACTTAGTCACAATTACACTGCAGGAAAAGTGCAACTGTGCTAACATAACTTGGAATGGAAAGACATAGAGCATCATACATTTCTACCTATTAACAATCAACAGTTGTTGGCTTTTTCCACAGTGTTAAATACAAAATCTTTAATTCCTAAATTGTATAATATGATTAGTCTTTGCAACATTTGCATATTGAAATGGATGGAAAATAAGAATAATGAACTATGCTGGGAAATCTAAATATAAAGAATAAGGAAAAAAGTTTAAACTTCTTTATTCTTTTAATCCTTTCAGGATGTAGCTTCTGTATAAAATGTTTTGTTGATGACAATATATTTAATTATGTAGGTTTCAGCAGAGATTTAGACATGTCCAGATCAGACTCCAAAAATTTTCCATTAGAATGCAAAACCTCAATTAATCCCATGATTACAGATTTTTGTAATTTTTAGAGACATATTTCCATTTACCCCTTTCTCAGCTTTTTCAAGGTTCCTTTCTGCATAGTCTCCAATATAATTTTCAGCTTCTAATTTCAAAATTTTTCTTCATATTAATACCCAGTTTTTATTCAAAAAGATCTTTAGAAGCCATAGAGTACTGTTTCTTTCCTATTGATCCAAAACTGGAACTAAAGCAAACATAATGCCAGAAAGAAGAATGTGAATGAACAAGAAAACCACAACCAAACCAAAAACAAAACAAACCTCCCACAACTTGAAGAGGGCTTTTTCCCAAACAGAATATTCAGTCAGTTCATCCCATTTCATTTAGATTGCTATTACCTAAACCTTCTGGCAATTTGAAACTATGTCAGCCATTGCACATTTTCTGTGCAAACCTTTAGATGACCTACTCACAATCCATAAAACCATAATGACTCTTAAGAATGTGGACTCTTTTCTCCTCCTTGCATCAGATATGTACTTCTTAGAACCAAAACTGTATTTTCAACACTCAGTAAATGACCTGTTTGCTGATCTCCCACAGCTTCTACTGATGTCAAGGTTAGTTACCCTTTACATTGTCCTATTTCTTTCTCCAATACATTTACATGGCAAAGCTACAACTTTATGACCATTAATAACAGTTACAACTATGCAAGCTAACATAATTACAATAAAATTGTATGCTTCAGGGCGTAAACTGATAATCTGTGGGAGTCAGGAAAGAACTTTTCTTCTCTCATTATGACATTAAACAATGGACAAGAGCTTTATGGTGGCTTTTGCTGTTATTTGAAGCATCAAGTACAGGCAGCTGCTTATGGAATCAGAATGCCAGAGTAGGTTTAATAAGTCAGTAATCCAACATCACCTCTTTTATAGTCTGATAAAATCTCACCCATTATGTCTCTTACTATAACAAATAATATTGATATTAGAATGAATATAGAGATTATTTTTGTTCTGTCATTCCTATGCCAAAAATAACCAAGAGGTTATTTTTATTCTGCTATTCCTATTCCTTAGCGTTTCCACTGGCAAGGTTGATTTTTTTGTTTGGTTGGTTTTTTTGTTTGTTTGTTTGCTTTTTTTTTTTTTTTAATAAGTAAATTTCAAGTGAATAGTTCTGGAAGAAAATCTTAAAATGAAAGGTGAAAAGTTGGTGGGAGGCAATGAAACTAAGAATGCTGATTAAGTGTGCATGATAAGTCTGTCAAATTGACTCCTAAAAACGTGCTTCAAAGCCATGTTTTCCTTTATTCTATTTCCCTTAGAATATAGGAAGAGAGGAAACAGAATAAGGTACATTTAAAAAAAAAATTATTATAGAAACCATGACAAAATGAGAGTTTAATACAATAAACACACCCTTAATAAACTTCTCCAGTTTTTTGGAGGATCTGTTTCCAGTGACAATTCATGATTTTGGACAACAGGGAAAATAAAATTAAAACTTTTAGCAATTCTAAAATGATTTTTTTTATTCCTTCTAAATTATTATCCTACAATATTACTTCACAGCTTTGATCAAATGGTCAGTGAGATAAAATATTAAGTTCAAATCAGTAGATTTTCTTCTTAGAATCAACATTGTTAACTTGATATTCAGACAGAATTTTTCAAATCATTAACTACCTCTTCCTGGTATCCTCATTAGTTCACTGTCCCTTGGGATAAATGCCTAGTTGTCTTTATTAATGACAGAGGAATCAGAGAGAGATTAAAATCACTGGGCTACAGTTAGCCTTTGGGAATATTTCCATAGATTCTTAATTTTGTTGTTGAAATCGGGTTAAGTAGATTCTGATTTTGTATATGAAACACAGAAAAAATTATTATTAGAAAATAAAGCACGTTATTATTGCATGTGAATCCATAATAAAACAGTTGTAGTCTTGGAGGGGGAGATGATCAGGAAACTGTTACCTTGGTTCCCCAGCAGCTTTATCTAGCAGAGAAACTATCCAGTACCAGACCATTTACCTCTCTCCCATCCAGAAAATTGTTCCCATATCACAGTTTGATGTTTAGTTTCCAAATGAGGAATATATTCAGTGTACTTCTCTCAGGTCTCTTGAGAGTGCCATCATCATTCTCTGTCTTCAACATGTTATAATTTCAATTTCAGGTAATGCTTGAAAGAAAAGATAAAATGAGAGTTTGCTTAATTTCACTGACCTATCTAAGCACCCAGATCTCAAATTTCTCTGATACATTAGCCATATTATTGCTATCAAGGTTATCTCTAACAGCTCTTTCCAATCCACATTTTTTTTCCACGTCAGGCTGCCTGCATGAAAAAAATTCATGCTTGTAAAAGGTATTAGTGCTTCTAAAAATGAGAGGAATTCCTGGTTAAAAACCTGCACAAATTAAGCTCTCATGATAACCCTATTTTATGTTCCTTTCACTTTAAGAGAAGACTGGGGTTTCTTTCTCTCTGAAGCTCTGCATATCTGTGTTTTCAGTAATTATTTTGGCAAACAAAACCCTCTTGGTCAATATTCCAGTGGACCCACCAATGGGAATAGCTGTTCTTTAAAACTTGAGAACAGAGATATGGGTAATTCACAATCTTATACACTCAGGTATCTGTACCTTATAGAGTCAAATCAAGAAATTGCTACAATGTGTCTATAATTGGTCATACCCAATCCACAGAACCCAAATCTGAAACATTGCATATTTATAAAATCCTGTATGCTATTATTCTGTGAAAAGAAAATCTACTTTTTTTTATAGATAGGCTTCAGAAAAAATTACAATGTGCTCACTAGTACTGAAGAAAAGACAAGGATTAAATTACCAAAACCTTTAAATATATTTCCAAATTCTGGCCAGGGTGAAGGCATTTACTTTCAGCAGAATCTCATACAGATTTTTTTAGGCTGCAATCTTCATGAAGATTGTGTGTATCTATGTATAAAAGAATAATATTCAGATTAATTTGGGAGTATAGAATTTTTACTGCATCTAAATCTGTTCACTTCATCTTATTTTACTCAGCTTGAAGTTGAAGCAGGATCCTGATTTAGTTTTCACAACTAAATTACAAACATAAATCTGACCAGACTCTAAATTCAGGACCAGGCTTCATGGCTTAGGTATATTTTTGCTTTAAAAAACAACAGAAATCATTATCAGAATACAGAACATTGAAACACATTATCTATCTGAGTCAGTTATTACTTGAAGGAATATTTTATTTTAAAAAATCCCTTCAGAATAATATCTGAGAGATTGGATGGAAGAAAACATAAGGATTCTCTTTTGCATGTTGCTTAATTACCCCTGCTTCACTCCAGAAAAATGAAGTACTCCCTTTAGGATGTGATCTGCAATGCAAGCTATGCTAATCATGAAGGTTACTGGTGCTGATCTTTAAGGCAGGACTACAAAATTTTTTCTGAATTAAAAAAAGCTGAAATTGAAATCATATGCATCTTAGGTCTCTAAAGGTTTGATGATTAGTTTATTTGGTTAGAAGGCATTGCTACCCACTTTATATCTTCACTTACATTTTTTTTCAAGTCAAGTATGTGTACCTTGCAAGTCCACCTTGAGAAGACTGCACAACTGCTTTATCTATAAATTCATAAAGATGCTTATAGATTTGTCATTATATCTATTTTTACAACATTAATTGATGCATAAGTGTCCTGACTGTTTTTAGTCCCAGTGAACACTAACAGCAGCTTACATCTGGTACACTGATAGATTTAGAGGTCAAATACTTCCCCAGAAAGGTTCCATCATTGCATAGAAAAGTGAGAAAAGGAACAATGCTGCAAGTAGCTGTGCTCTAGCTCAGGTAGAAACTACTGTCAATCTTCCTTTGGATTAAAAAGAACTTTCTTTGCCAAAGACAAGAGCTGGAAAACAGTAATTGTTAGAGAAATTAAAATACATATTATGCATTGATGGTTTGATATGAATACTTCAAGAAGAGCTAAAAACTGACTCTAAGGCACTCAGATCTTTGCAATAAGAAATTGTATTTGCCTGGAGAGTTTGTGGAGTCTCCCTCACTGGAGATAATCAAGAACCATTCGGACACAATCCTGTGCAGTGTGATCTGGAATGAGCCTGCTTGTGCAGGGAAGCTGGACCAGATGACCCATTGTGCTCCCTTCCAACCTTACTCGTTCTGTGATTCTGTGGTTTCAGCAGGAAATTTCCAGTGTACAGATGTAAAGGCTTTTGAAGTTCAATGAGAAAAATTATAAATAAACAAAGTTTTAAGACACTGGCAGAATCATGCATGTATAAATAAAAACTATTCAGAAGAAGATCCAGTTGGAGTAAAAAATGGTAAATGTGATTTCCAACATAAAATGGAGGCAGTAAAATATACAGCAAATATTTGATTGAAAAATATTTTAAATTCTGAATAGTTTTTCATTTGCATATTTCAATCTATAGCTAGTTCAAGTTACTATGCCTGGGAGCTGGCCCACTGTGTTTCCATGCATTACTACAGTATAAGCAGTACAACCAAGTGAAATGGAGTCTTCTGGAATCCACATAACAGGCTGGGGAACTATGGAGGGACCCAGCTGCCAGTGTAATATTAATCATCAACATTTTTCCTTCATTTTTTACCCTGGTGTATCCTGTAAAATAAGAACCAAAAAAACTATTACAATTTTTAAAATCTGCTCATTTCTATTTCATAGAAGTCTTGTGATCACATAATAGGCATCAGATGTAAATTTAATAGGAAACAGGATAGATTTATTCAGTTAATCTGATTTTACTGTTGCTATTCTCAGTCTTTTCTCTGTGTGTTGCACAAAGAAATAATATAAGAATAAAGTTGTTCTTGTTCAGTGTAGTATCCTCTAAAATGGAAATAAATTCCTCAATGTTACCTCATTACAAATGATTGTTATTCTCAAACAGTAAATGGACTTGATATCAGATCTCTTTTTAAATGTATATCTTATGAATGCAAAATATAATTAACATAGGGATTTAAGGTCTTTGAGCATCTGTCTTTCAAATGTAATGTAGATTTTTGCATTTAAATATAATATAATTTCAGTATTTTTGTCATGTATGAATGGAAGCCACCCACCAAACCTTCAAATCTGCACATTTTTACTTGATTTTCTATGGGTGTGCATTGATGCATTTTTGTGTCTTTATTCAAATACCTGTATATCTTCTGCACTAAAGGCTGATTCTATATTAACTACAACAATTACAGACCTTTTACTAAGGAAATCAGTCCTATGGGAAATTATCAAATCTCCACATTATGTTTTTACATTTTGTATTTTAAAGAAATAAAAAATACAACAACTTTTATACAAAAATATTTATTTGTTTTTCCTACAAAAATCAGCAGAATGAGCAAGAGAAAAATAACAATTAAAATTCCTACTCTCTTCTACTATCAGAAGTATATTCTAAAATAAAGTATTCTACCTCTGGCACTGTATCATCACCTTTCTGTAAGTGGATATATTTAATAGATACATTTAATTAACTTGAAGTCAATGAAAGTATTCTTATTTTCTTTAGCCACTTTGTGTAAGGCCCAAAAACATTTGTTTCTGCCATTTCACTTTTTTGTACATTTAACACATCCAGTTTACCTTTAGAACTTAATTGATTGCAACTAATATTAGCCTTTTAAAGTGTTAGGAACTTAGGATGCTGCTGGGGTCAGTTAAGACACCTGTCCATTGCAGAAAGGTTAAATGGGCTTGTCTCTTGCTCCCAAATACCAGTGAAGCCTAGACAAGTATTTGTCACTAGATTTGTGGCAAGTAAAATTTATTAGATGGATCTCAATCTGTTGGTTTTAGAGGCTTCTGCATATTTAGAAATTACATATCCAGATCCCCTAAACATACAGCCCAAATTTTGTATCTCCTTAGTAAATTGTACCTTGATGATGGATAGCACTGAACTATTGAATGGGTAATCTGCTGTACATGCTAAAAAAAGTATCTTATTATTCCTAAAGATGGTCTTTTGATTAACATTCTAGACAGACTCAAGCAATCCTTACATTCACAGACAGCTTCACTGAACAGGAAGAGCCTTTTGTTGGTCTTTAAAGCAGTGTTTTAAAAGAATTTCCCTTCTCTCTTTCCATTTCTTTTAACACAGAGCTCCATAGAAATTCAAATCCTTTGGCTTGTGGCATTTTTATTAGTGCCTATTAAATTAGAACCAATCACACTTGGTAATATATTATCATGCATAGTTATATTGACATGTTCTCTGGTTTTTCAGATATAATTTCAAAATTATGTTAAAATATCTACATTTATTCATTAAAATTAGAATAGAAGTCATCTTTTATACAACACATGTTCTGTTATTAAAGCACACAGCTAATGCTCCTCAATTCTGTAACAATACATGTCTTTTTTCTTTTTTTTTTTCTTTTTTTTTTTCTTTTTTTTTTTCTTTTTTTTTTTCTTTTTTTTTTTCTTTTTTTTTTTCTTTTTTTTTTTCTTTTTTTTTTTCTTTTTTTTTTTCTTTTTTTTTTTCTTTTTTTTTTTTTTTCTAGGAATCAGAATAGAAAGTGAGAAAGTGCAAATGATGTATGAAATGGAAAAAAAAATCCAGTCCAATATGCAGACAGAATATGGACAATGTTAGGCATTCTTAAACATTCTTAGACATCCACAAGAAAAAAAAAAAAAAGTGTGGAGGGAAAAAAAATTATAGAATAAGCCAGAACACTTAAAGAGACAACCAAAGCCCATTGTAGTCACAGAAAAAGACTCTTATTAACCTCTGTAGACTTTGGATGTAGCGATTCTAGATGGCTTCTTTGAAGGGGTATCTTTTTTTTATCCTGTCTGTCAGACTTCTTTCTTTGAATCTTTAAAGCTTCTTGCAGTCATACAGCTCTAATACCAATGTTCCTTTAGACACTGTATTTCAAATCACCTTCAACTGGAATATATATATACAGGAAATTTCATAGAAAAATGACATAATCATAGAAAAGTCCAGGTTAGAAGGGAGCTCTGGGATCAGATGTTCACCTTTCTGTTGAAAGGAGGCATTAAATTAGACTATTCATGGCTCTGTCAAGATTGTCTTGAATATTTCCAGCAAAGAAATTGGACCACTCCTCTGGGCAACTTATTGCAATATTTTGTTATTCCCATAGACATGATTATATTTCTTATATCCAAATGGGATTTCCCCCTGAAGAAACTCATGCATGTAGTCCTGCCACCATATATTCTTGCAAAGGAAATATCCCCATCTTTACATTAATGATGTTCAAGGTGTTGGAAGGCAGTGATTAGACTCACACATGTCCATCAGCAACCTCCTCTCAGAAGGAATGAAGCAACTTTCTTCAACATTTTCATGCATCAAGTTCTTCAGTCCTTTAATCATCAGAGTGGTGGGGACCCACTGGGCCCTTTCCAATATTACAGTTTTTCCTCTTATTTGAGCTGGGGGAAACCACAGCTAGACATATTTTTCCAGGTGTTGCCTATGATGTTCCAAGTAGCGTGGACTTACCACACACCTTTATCTTCTGGATTTTATCTTACAGATGCAGCACAGGTTTGCCTTCCTTGCTGCCCTTCCACACTGCTAATTAATGTTCAGAGTACTCTAGAGATCCCAAAAGCACTTTAAGGCTTTGGATCTTGTGTAGTTTGAATCTTAAAGCATTTGATCTGGAAAAGACCTTTGATGGTCATTTAATCCAATGCCCTGCAATAACAAGGAACATCTCCCACTAGATCAGATTGCTCAGAGCCCCATCTACACTGATATTGAACGTTGCCAAGGATGGCCATCTGCCACCTTCCTGGGCAAATTCTTCTGGTGTTTTACAGTACTAATGATAAAAAAAATTCTTGCTTCTATCTAATCTGAACCTACCCTCTTTCAGTAGAAAACCATTATCCCCTGTCATATGGCAACAGGCCCTACTAAAAACTCTGTACCCATCTTTCTTATAACCCCCTTTTAAGTACAGAAAAGATAAAATATGGTCTTCTCCCCTCCCTTTCCTATTTTCTCAAGGCTGAACAGCCCCAGCTGTCTCAACCTTTCCTCACTGGAGAGCTGATCAGAATCCTCTTCAAGGGCCTCCTCTGGACCCACTCCAACAGATCCATTCTTTCCTGTACTGATGAGTCTAAAGCTGGAGTCTCAGTACAGCAGAGTAGAAGGGGCAGAATCTCCTCCCTAGACCTGCTGCCCACTCTACTTTTGATGCAACCCAGGGCATGTTTGGCTTTCTGGCCTGTGAGTGCACATTGCCAGCTCATGTCCAGCCTCCCATCCAGCAGCAGCCCCAAGTCCTGCTGGGCAGGGCTGCTCTCCATCTGTATTGATACCTGGAGTTGCCCTGACCCAGGTGCAGCACCTTGGACTTGGCCTTGTTGACCCTCATGGTTCACATGGATCCACTTCTCCAGCTTGTAATAACACAAAGATATCATGTGGCTATAAGGAACTTGAAAAAGAAAAATTTCACAGCTTTGACAACATCCTACTCTCAAATTTTTTCTTTAATATATTCCAATTAAAATATTGGTGAACAGTAGATCTGTGGCTAAAAGGTTAAAGATATAGGAGCTGAAGGAGTTTCCCAGGGAGACATCAAGGCTACCCTCTGTTTTACTTGAACAGCATAATTTCATTATGCAGCAAAATTTGGGCTATTCATAACATTATTTCATGGCATTCAGTAAGACTGGCAAAAGAAAAAGTGGTTTGATACCTAAAATAAAAAATTTTTGCAGACTAGATCACAACTAGTGTAAAATCTGAAAAGTTCACTCCCAAAATGAAAAGATTAATCTCATCCTTGATGTTTTTATGATGTAGATAAAAGATTCATGTGGTTATACCAATATCTTTCTTTTTTCAAGATAGCAATATTTCTCTTTAGAAAAATTTATTTTACTGTACATTTTAATGTCATATATGTACATGATAATATACTTCTCCCATGAGTGTTTTCCAGCTGTTATTTAATGTCAGATCAAGTGAAATCCAGTTCCAAATTAAAAATTTATTCTTTTGCTCTCTAAGTGTAGATTGGTTTATATCACAAATGACAGTCAATATTATATTATTGTACTATATATATGATAGTCAATGTTAACATTATATGTTATAAAAGCTTAAGATGTTACTGGTTTTTTTATTAGTTACTTCATAAACCATGTGCACATCTTCCAGACAGGTATTTTGTGAATACCTTCTAATTGAATGGTGCAATAATAAGAGGCAACCAGGTGATGGGAATATTTTTTCCATGCATTACAAGTTAGAAGCAAGATGCCTCTTGACAATAAACAGGGACTCAAGTAAAGGACTGATTGTTTATTGCACAAAAACATTGTTTGATTTATCTCCAATTATATTTTGGGTATTTAAATATTTACAATACAACTTTAACAACTTTTAGCACATTGTGAATTCAAAATTATGTTATGTAAAGTAAGATGTGGATCTGCTCTATATCACTGAGCACTTTAGGCTGACTACTTTTTCTGTGAGGTTGAATTGTAGTTTAAGAACTTTTATTTTGTTAAGCAAACTTACTTTACAAAGGTACAGAATAAACTTAGAATTCCAGGATTCTAGTCTTAAAAGAAAAATTGCATCTAATTTTATTGATGTATATTATGGCTTGCAATCTTCCAAAATTGGAAATATATGAAAAATCATCCTTCTAATTCTTATTACAGTCAGAGCTTGTATGTCCAGACTTCTCCAGAGGGTACCATACCTTTCTATCATTTATACTGTAATAAAACAACATTGAAAAGTTATAAAAGAGGAATAAATCAACAAATGATAAGAAATGATAATTCTTATGCAAATTTTAATGCAGAAATCATAATTTTTTTTCAAAAAAGATAAGATTATTAGAGTCAAGTTCCTAAGTTTATATTTAAGAGCAATTAAATCACGGGAACTTTCTAAGAGTTTTATTTTCAGGAGCCTTTGTCACTTCAACAAGTGTAAAAAAGAAAGATTAATTTATACAGATTTTAAGACTTTTTTTTAACTTGGTGAACATGTTAAAGGATCAATGCATAAAATGATTAAAAATTGATTTTTTTTTCCCCCTGTTCATCTTTTGTGCAAGGTGTTTCATTTTTCAAAGCTAGTGGGTTAATTTAAGTAACTTAGAATATTATTTTTAAATTTTATTTTATTGATTATTTATAGCTACTTTTCCTGCCTTGGTTATAGAAAAGGCTGTGACTTGACATGGATTTCTCCTGGTTGTATTTCAAGTGGCAAGGAGCCTTCAAATCCTGCACATGACCTTCCCTCTGTAGTACCAGCTGTGTTGGTAGGAAATCTGGGAAGCTCCACAAATGCCAGGCAAAGGAACCGATCTGCATAAAAATAATTTGAAGAGAAAGAAAACAGTGAAACAAAAAGTATATTTTTTCCCCTAATCCTTTCCCACGGATAGTTGTATCGGTGAAAACAACTGGGGCAGGGCAACTGAAATGGCAGCAATGGAACTAGGGAAAGAATCCACATCAAACCATTTCCTGACTGTAAAAGGTTCAGCCCTTTGTGGCAGCCAGTTGATTGCTTTTTCCCCTTGATATTTCAAACTTCCAACAGAGGACTCTATACTAGAAGTGTTACTTGGGCTAGGTAATAGCTATTAATTCAACCTTTCATACTGAAGTGCCATTCAAGTTGGTGCCAGTAAATGCCACATGGGTGTATTAAGGATTATGGCTCTAGCCTGTCTCCCATTTGTTCAGAAACTGTTCAGTCAGCTGACATTTCTGACATATAAATTACTCTGAATCTCAGGAGTTTGTTTGGTTTTTGTTTACTAAACACATTCAAGTATATGCATCCAAGGCAAACAAAATTAAAAGTTAATGTGAAAAAGTCAGTGAGTCATTCACTTTACTGACTCAGCAGCACTTGAGATAGTAAACATTAGTATTAAAAGGGAATAGCACTAGTAGTCCTCAAGTAGGATAAGACATCTATCTACATGTTTCAAATAATGCATTCCCTTATCATGCTCCACCCAAAGAAGGGGAATGCTTGAAAAGGACTCCTGCAGAATCACAGGAAAAAGGAGACACTGAAAAAGTTTACTCTGAAAAAGTGTTTTGAAGAATGAGACTTATTAAGATATGGATGGTAGAATCTTCAAAATTTGAAAGTTTTTATCACAGAAAAATGAAACATTTCAAATTTTCCTAATCATTTGTATTATTTTGCCTCCATGGAGAGAGGACATATGAATTTAAACAGGTAATTAACTTTTATTGACCTAACACTGAGAGGAAGTACTGAATGCTTACCTCTTGCAGTTACTTGTGATTTAATAAGAGTTTGGTGGAAGATTTCAAAGCACTTTCCATAACCAACAGCCAACAGCTTAGCTTTACTCTGCTGCCTCATAGAATTGATTACCTGTTTCACTTTACATAATTTTATCCCATAAAGGGCAACAAGGCAAACATAATTTTTTTCAATGATTTGTTCCTCTCACAAGATTAAAAAAAAAAAAATCCTGCCCCACCCTTAAGGGCTGAGCCATTCAGCTTTACCTCTGCTGGATATTGTTTACAATTTATAGTGAATGAAACCATTATTAGAGGTAGATTCCTGTTGGTTTAATCTGAATTGTGTTTCCTAAAGCACTGATCAGTTATTAATCAGATTCATGTAATCTTGAAAAATTAATTTGTATGCAGCAGAGCCACAAGGAGAGGAGGGTGAGGACAAAAAAAGCAATTTGGCAAGCGAAAAAGGGCAAAGAAGAAGGAAGATGAAGGACTGTAATCATGTGGGAAATAAACACTAGCAATACATGGAAAATGCTGGTAGCAGAAAAATACTATTAGAAATTTGCTATTAAAAATAGTTTTTTTATTAATTTATTATTAAGATTATTATTTAACCTATAAAGTAAAAATCAGTGAAAATATTCCAGAAGTATCTCAGTGACAATGATATAGTGAAAGAATATAAATCAGAAGGAAGCAAGGAAGGATGAAAGGGATGCAAAAATTGCTTTAATGATAAACTTCAATTTAATAATAAACTTCAATTTGTTGGTGAAATAAATTATATGACTGGGTTGTCTGTCATAGCAGATGACTCAAGAAGTAGAAGGGCTTTCATAGTTAAATGTTCTGATCTGATGAATACAGAAGAGAGAGGACATGAGAAAAAAAAAAAAAAAACAAAGGTCTTATGACCAGCTTTGAAACTTGTTCATGTATCGTATTAGGCAAGCAATCTCATTGTACCAGTACAAACATGAAAATTAACAGGTTAAATGGCAGAGAACATTGTACTTTCTTTTCCTAAAATGACAGAAAAAAAAAAGCTAAATTACTGTTCAAGTTGTAAATGAGAATTTATGCCTTTGAATAGGTTGAAGTAGGGGAACATAGAAATTAACAAAGTTCCAAAATATTAGAAAGATAAATTATACTGAATTTTATAAGCTTTTCAATAAGATGTTGAAAATATTAATTTTTGTGGCACATTTGGCATAAGATTTATAATTTTATTTTTCTGTCATCACAGGATGCATAATACTCTTGAGCCATTAAATAGCATGGATTTCTATATCACTTGCAAAGCCCATATTTGTGGGCCTGGATCAAATGTACTTTCCATTTAAAGACTGATTTGATGAGTTTGGGGACAAGGATATAAGACATACATATGTGTCAACAAACCCTCTTGCACATTTCCTTATAGTTCTTTTGTTTCATTTCAATTTATAACTGCTTTACTTTGAAAATTAAAAGGATTTTAAAAATTTTTATTATTTGAGGGTAGTAAGAAGAGTCTGCTTATGATATAAGTTACATTTTTCTCATAGAAATAGGATCAACACAACAAATTAAACTGCTGCATTCAATTTATTAGTACAGTTTATTTACTTTCTTTTTCTAAGCAACAGAAACAAGGGACAGTTGAGTTCATAAGGAATCACTCACAGTTTCTCTTTGTCCTGGAACACAACAATGAGGCTGATCTTCTAACTTGAGTTAGAAGATCTAATTAACTTCCAGCTCCTCTTGAAAATTCACTGTTACAGAATACAGCAAGAGGTGAGCTGAACCACAGACATGAAAAACAGGTTTGAAGGAAGCAGAAAAAAAAATCTTTCTAGTTCACAGAGGCATTAGTTAATTAAAGAAGTTCTAGGATTCTTCTGAAACCTTGCATGTAAGCTAGAACAAGCTGAATCTTCAGCAAAGGAATCCTCCAGGACAGGCAGAGGGGAGGGGAGTTTGAAGTTCTCTAGTCTTTTAGTATGTATTGCTTGAAGTGTCTCATGAAGTCCTCTTAACAGTACTTCTACTAAATTCTTTACTTGTATGATATCTTTATCAGTTCTTCATTAGGAGATGCAAAGCATAGTCATCTGTAATTCACTTATTTCCTTTTTATCACCCTCAGTCTCCTCATTTCTCAGGGACTTTGCTACAGTGCCAGAGGTAAATCACTCCAAATCTGGTGCAGGTCCTTTCTACTTCCACATTTAGGCCTTATCTGGATGAGCTCTAGTAAAAGCAGTAAAACACTTGCAAAAGCAAAACTCATTGTATGCAAAATACAGTGATGATTCAGTCCATTTTTAGCTCTTCAGAAATTACCTTGTAGAAGAAATTAAAAGACACACAAATTCAGAAAACAAAGATCAATATAGGAGACCTTTCTCTCTCCAAAGCACTATAAGAAAAACTGACAGCTGAAGGGAAAAACATTCTTATCAGTGGTCACTGGGGAAATCAAGACAAGGCTTCAGAAAAGGAAACACTATGTTTTTAGTAGTCATAAATAAACTTCCTTAGAAAGAGTTTAAAACAGAGAATCCAAGTGACTTTAAGAGATATTTTAGTTTGTTTATAGGTAGCAAGGGATGAAATAGAAAATTATGATTACCACATCACTGAAAAAGACAAGTCTGTTGAGACAGATATCCTTTCTGATCTTTAAAGCCTTCTCTGTTAGAATATACTGCAGTAAAATTATGGAATTGATAAAATGAGCTGCTTTATCCAAATGACTCATCACTTCACATTTTTTCTTTGTTTTTTAAGTCGTTTTTCCTTTGCTTTTTAAGATGGGTGATCTACTAAAATGTATTGATATATTTATTCTTATTAATGTATATAAATTTAATATCAAAGACCATGTGAATTGGTTAAGAAGCAGTGCCATTTTCAGTATGGATTTTCTTGGTGTTTAACACCAGCAAATCATGCTGTGCTGGAAATGGAAGATAGGAAGCTTCTGGTGAGCTACAATACAATGATTGATTGTACTTTTCTAAAGTGAATACAATTTACCTGCCATGCTAAGATTATTTACTTTGCTATTTACTTAGTATTTTCTTTTTTATCAAAACTGCCGACAGTAATTGCTGTCAATATACAAACCCATTGCTTAAATCTTATAACATAAACACTGTATTTCTGATCACAATTTTATCACCAGTGTCAGCTTTTCTATACTGAATTTGTGCTTACGTCTCTACATTAATTTCTTCTTTGAAGACTGAAGTTCATTTCTTTGTGAAGAGTTTCAGAGATTCAAAATCAGAAAAGATACTTCCTTAGATTTCTAATTGTAACAATTGAGTAAATGAGTAAGACGTACATTGATTCAGTATTAATCTCCTTGATCATATGCAAAACAAACCTATACAGCAACATAGGGCCTCATGTTTTCATTTTGCTACTTGTGTATGTCAGAAGTAATTAGTTACACAGCCCTGCACTGGTTTTTGCAGCCTAAGACTATTCAATTATTGAGGAATATGCTAGTGTTTTGTTTCAGAAAGTTATTGAAGTATTAAAAACAAAAACACATTCATTCAAGAACCACCAGTGAGAAGGAACCATAATCTGGTAAATAAAGAGAAAACTCATTATATAGAAAATTCCAATGATCTTCCTTTATATATTTTGTTATTCCCAAATAGACAATTCTGCATATTTATTTAATAGAATCATGGACTCATTAAGGTTGGAAAAGACTACTAAGATCATCAAGTCTGATCTTTGGCTGAACACCACCATGCCAAGTATTCCTTTAGATGCAGCTAACCAACAGGGCATTTCATCTTCCACAATATTCCATGTATCATCACAGCAGTACTGTTCAGTGGGCAGCATCATGATATTCTGTGTGTAGACAAAGAGATTGTTGTGGTTTTACCCCAGGTGGCAGCTCAGTTCCCCTGATGGAATGGGGGAGAGAATCAGAAGAGTAAAAGTGAGAAAATGCATCATTTAAGATAGAGACAATTTAATTGAGAAACCAGAAGATGCATGTGTAAGCAAAGCAAAACAGGAAATTCGTTCACCACTTCCAATGGACAAGGAGGTGCTCAGGAAAGCATGCTCCAGCATGCATAATGGTGACCTGAAAGACAAACACCATCACTCCAAAAGCCCCCCTCACTCGTTATTCCCCAGTTCTATGTGCTGAGCACAATGCCATGTGGTCTGGAATATCTCTTGGGTCAGTAGAGACCAGTTATCCTGGCTGTGTCCCCTCCTAGCTTCTTGTGTCCCCCCAGCACCCTCACTGGTGTGGTGGCTGAGAAGCAGAAAAGGCCTTAGTTCTGTGTAAGCACTGCTCAGCAATAATGAAAAAAAAATCCCTGTGTTATCAACACTGTTTTCAACATAAATCCAAACCACAGCCCCATACCAGGTACTATGAAGAAAATTATCCCAGAAGAGAGATAAAAATATAAATGTTTAATTGCATGTCAGAAAAGACAGCTATGATAATTAAGACTCTAAATTTTGCTATTTCAAATGCTACATTCCTATTCGGTAAGACTTTATAAATTGAAAGCCTAACTTTCATCTGGTTGTCTAAAATAAAAATTTTTTTTTCAATTCAGTATTGCTCCAGAAAAAAATAAATTATACCAAAGCTTAATTTGCTCATCAACCTATTCATAAAGACTAGTATTTTAATTTTAAAGGAAGAACTATGTCTTCTTTACATTCTCGTAAAGAATCATCATCATCATCATCATCATCATCATCATCATCATCATCATCATCATCATCATCATCATCATCATCAATGTTACCATAGCATTTTGTTCTGTTACTGATTGTATCATTTTTACTGGCTGCTTGAGGAATTCCCCTGTAAATATTCCCCAATATTTCATGCCCTGTGAAATACATAAAAAACCTGTTCACTCAAAACTGGAAAATGAGAATTCAACCTGCATTAAGAAAAAAAGAAAATGAAAAAAAATGCTGCTGTATAGAGTAAAGTAAAATGACAAAAAGATAAACTGTTTAAATTACAAAACACCTATCAAAAAGAAGAAAACGCTTCAACAAAAGTAGACATGAGAATATAGATATTTTAAAAGAATTTCACTTGGAATTTTGCTATTATGAATATAAATATAAGATAGAAAATAAGTTTTGCTTTTCTTTAGCATTGAATCACCATTGAAAAGCAGATTTTAAAATGCAATCTGAAAACCAAGTTATATGCTATCAAATAACATCAAATAACCTTAGTGCCATCATCAAAAACTATAAAATCTCTGCAGATAAAAAGAAAAGAAACAAATGTGTCAAGAGATAGGAATGAGAGATAAGATAGTCTGGAGATTTTGATAACAGCATAAACACTGCAGAACATAGAAAGCCAGTGCACTGTTCCAGGAGGAAGATTCAAAGAAATAAAGGAGGATTTCCAAAAGGAAAGAGGGAAAGTTTGTATGTTTTACACTACAAAATGGATTATAAAATACATCACCAATAGCAGATAGTTGTAGATAGTTGTATCAACAAGACTCAGTCCAGTTCCTTTTTCTCTTTTTTTTTTTCTTGTAAAAATAATACTTATTCAAAATCCAAGTTTTGAATGCTTGGCTGTTATAGATAAGTCATAGCTAAACTCAGACATGCAGACAGAACACCTTAATCAGCATTCAGACTGTTGTACATTTTGTAACCTCTTTGGAGATAAGCAAACATGGTATTTGAGAGCCGTCTATCTGGAACTCAGCTTGAAATCTGCACAGAGAAAAAAATCACTAGAAAGAACACACAATAAGAAACACTCCCCCCCTCCCCACCTTCCCAATAAATAATTTAGAAAATAAAATCCTGGGCAGACAAAACACCATAATTTATCCTGCTCCTACTAAAGCTCTCTAGTTACATACATATTTTATAGCTTTGTCTTAACATGATGTTGAAATTATTTGCTGATTTTGGTATGACTGACCTTCTGGAGTCTTCAAAGCTGCCATATTTTAGTCCTGTTCCTTATGAGTAATTGTTTCTTTCTTCATCTAGAAAGGAAATAGATTCTTGAAAAGCTTGGATTTACCTCTTACTTAAATGCCTGAATTGGACATGTAATTAATTAATTAGTAGTCATTTCAATTATACTAAATACTGCTCACTGCATTAATCATACTGCTCATATTAGTACTTAAAGATTAAACAACAGAACTAGGAGGTATAGAAATTTGAGCAGGTTTCAAATCTCTCAGAGTGAATTTAGATACCAAGGACAGGTTCAATGAGAGCCCCCAAGCACAGAGGAGGAAAAAAAAAAAAAGGACATTAAATGAGTCCAGATTTTGACTTTTGTGTCACTATGAAAATTTTTCATCTGTTGTATCATATGTTGTATCATATCAATTTTTCATCATAGTTGTATCAACAGGACTCAGTCCAGTTCCTTTTTCTCTTTTTTTTTTTTTTCTTGTAAAAATAATAATTATTCAAAATCCAAGTTTTGAATGCTTGGCTGTTATAGATAAGTAATTTGTTTTCTCCATATTATTATAGATAAGTCTTTGTTTTCTCCATATTATTCATTCAGGTCTCAGCTGAGGAGCTAAGTCAACTTTTGGAAGGATACTTTCAGGAATTTTTCCCAATTACTTTTGTGATTATGGTTCTGCTTACAAAGGCAAATATGACAAAGTCAGTTGATAAGAATGCTTTAAAAAGGCGTCATTTATGACTTTCACAACTTTCACAATAATGCAACACCAGACCAGCTTTAGAATAAGGCAGAGCAAAACCAAAGTGGAATGTGATTAGTTCAGTTCTCTAGATGTTTGAATTCAAAGTATATAAAACTAGATCCCAAAAGCTAATGAGTACTAATTTCTTCATTGGAAACTAGTTGATTAGGACTAAATCTTTCTCCTTTTTGTAGATTTTAGAAAGACACTGATAAATCTTCTTGAGATATTGAGCACTGATAAAACCCAGAATAATCACTTAAATGTTCTATTCTAATAATTGATCAATGCTTTCTTTCCCTTGTTTGAAAAAAAATGAGTGTTGCATTAAAAATCTTGTCCTGGACATTAAAAGTACACATTTTATTTGAGAATCCAAGAACTTAGTCAATTAAAATAATTTTAACAGTCTAATCAAACTATGGCAGGTATAAAAATAAAATAGAGCATCATAGCAAGCCTTCAGCATGCAAGGGTGTCTTCCAGCAGCTTGGCTCTGTCAGTTGGGGTACTCTTGGTTGTCTGTGTGTCCTTTTGTTCAGTGATTTCTGATTATTCAGGCTTCCCATGCCCCTTGTTAACTTTAAAACAGATTTTATCTTGAACAATACCTGGTGTGATTTGTGATTTCTGTTTGGGAACTACCATTTTTAGCTCTCTAGCTCAGTAAATATATGGTTGAAATTGTTAGTAACAGGCTGTGTGATGACTTAGTTGGGACCTCCAGACTGACACTTACAAAGTTTACTTTGAATTTGCTTCATCCTACCTGGAAATGTGTTTTTATCTGATTTCTCTGTAACAGCAACTCTTCTAGTGACTTCTAAATGACTCTTCTAATTGGGGCTATACCAAATTTGGTTTCTTTTCACTTATATTTCTATAGTGTAGCTGCAGTTTTTATATAGAGAGAAATAAAAACATGGGGGTGGCAAAGAGGCAGAACACAGGCTCCAGACCTCAGGGCTATAAACAACTCAAATAAATGCAGACATAAGAGTTGGTTTTGGGGTTTGTTCATAAAGAGAACAAAGGAAACCTAAACTATATATATATAAAATGCACCATATGTATGAAATGGTTACAGACCACAGGAGAGACATCAAACTGCAAAGTGGGTTTAACAAAGACATAAAAATAGCCCTAAGTAAATTCAGAAGAGAGAAGGAGGAAGAAACCATCGTAATTAACACCATACTCCTCCATATGAAAGGACTTAGGATGCTGATGACTTGCAACACCTCAATTATATTGAAGCCATTTACCTCAGGATACAGAGAAACAGTGAAAAGATACTCAGAACTCAAAAAAAAAAAAAGGGTTAGGCACCAGGATGTATGCATAATAACTTCATAACTTCAACAGTATTCTAAAAGATTTTTTTTTGATAATGGCATTACTCCTTATATTCTTACTCTGAAAGAATTGAATCTGGTAATAAATAAAATAAAATTAAATTAAATTAAATAAAAATCTTTGAATAGACTCTTAAGCTTTCAACTGTATGAAAAGCAAATTTTTGGCTACGTATATTAAGGTGTTTACCCATAATAAGATACCATAATAAGATTTCAGTACTAGAAGTAGCCTCTGGTATCATTCTCACTCATCCATACCATATATGTTCAGAAACAATTTAATCTGCACAGAATAACTACGTCTTCTCATTATAGGCTAAAGAAAAAATTTTCAGTTACCTGATAATTAAACAACTGCTAATATACCTGAAAGAAGACAAGTACAAACATATCCTGAGTCTCCAAAACCTGTGGCCCCTCTACCTGTAATGGAAATAACCTTATTTACAGAAGATGATTGGATAAAATGAAAAAAAACCAAAAAAACCAAAAAAAAACCATAGGAGAGCTGGATTAGAAAAGTAATTGATAAGAAGAAATAGGAGAAAAGGAGTGAAAGGTCTGAGGGATAGGTGTGCCTTGGGGGTGAGATGAAGAAGCAGTGAAGAGCCTTGTCAGTGGTTCTGGTCCAGAAAGGACAGGTATTAGTGCACTGCACCCCAGCACCATGTCAAATATCACTGCAAGTGTCAGGGAAGAAGAAGGCATCATTCTTCATTCTGAATTTGCTGTTGTCACATGGGGTGTCACCAAGTGCTACATTCATAATTGTCACCTTTGCCACTTTAGGAAAACTTACCATTAATTTGCCTACTTACCATTGTTCAGATAAAAGATCTACTTGTCAAAAGAAGAGCTAGTCACAACTAAAATTAGATTGGGACTTTAATTCTTTTATCCTCAAGTATGTAAGGTTTCTTAGATCAATGTTTGGGTTAAAGTGTATTCCTTGCCTCTCTCCAGAAGAATTGGAATCACGATAAATGAACTGAAATAACTAAATGACAATGTAACCAGTCATTTCTCAGGTATATGAAGCATGCTGATTCTCCAGAGGCTAAAGAAAATGTGTAGATTTATTCTAATACATATATTTAAAGGATAAAATATACCTAAATAAATTCTAGTAATTCCTGCAGCATTTAAGTGTAGCTCAATATACAGAATAGCTCTTAGTTAACAGTGGGAGCTGAGCCCCACTGGAATTCTTTTCAATTCCACTGAAGAGACATATAGTTCTTGGTAGAGATAAATTATTTCATATCTACTTGGAAGAACTTCACAACCTTTTCTAAATTAATTTTAAAAATCAATATAAAAAGCCAGCTGTAGGTCCAAATACTGGAATTGATGTGTCACCAGAAAAGAAAGCTAATGAAGACAAGATACCACTAAAAGGATTCAAGGTGTTACCAATGAATATTAGAGACTCCGGCCTGACATCATCCAGACTTACATCAGCTTTTTATCAGCTCAGGTTCAGACCATGAACTTAGAAGCAACCCAGGGCCAGATGCAGCCTACCTACCACAGGAAAGTGGTTTCCTGGCTCCAGCAGGACCTCCTAATGAGGCAGCCAGACTCCTTCCACAGCTTCCCCAAAAAGATCTTCTGGAGAAGTTACTTTTCTCTGCCAACATATTTCGCTACCTGCATTTCCAAAGGCTGTATCAGCTAACAGAACCAAGCAACAGAAAACATGAGTCACATCAAAATACTCTTTTAGGAATATTTTGGCAAGTACTTTTTTGATCAAACAAGACCAGTGGAACAAACATAACAATTCTTTCACAGAGCAGTCCTGTAGTAATAGCACCTTAAGTACTGAAAGTAACAGAATTGAGATATTAAGTCTTTCCTGCCCAGAGCAGCCTTAAACCTATAGCTCTGCTTTCTGAGAAAGTGTCTGAATTTACAAACAGCAGAGCCTGGGGCTGAGCAGTTAGTCTTCCTGATAGAAAGGGAATACTTTTAGGTACCAGGAAAGCCATACAGAGAATAAGCAAAAAGAAGCCTGATGGCTTCCATATGACAAGGCCTCTCCTGAGATTTAAGAATTTTCTTTTTTCTGACCAAGATTCCCAAGGGTAATCCTGCATTTTCTCCAATTAACTTTAAACGTGAAGTTCATAAACAATCTTTGACATAGAGTTCAGCCTCTCATTCCCTCCCACCTCCACACCCACTTTGCTGAGTGACACAGTAAGAAATTCATGTTGGGAAGTATAAAATCAGATAGAATAGCATGATCAAGGGCAAATTAAGAGTTTCTCATTACAGGGTTTTCTCCCAGGTGACGCTGTTCATTGGATTTGTCTCAAATTCACAAATTTCACTGCTAGCACGTTTTTAAAAATATTGATCATATTGGTTAAGCCCTTTTTTTCTTGACTTTAATAATTATATATCTGATTATAAATAAAAAAAATTAGGCATTATGTCTTTGACTTGGATTTTAGCTTTTGTGGGGGTTAGGGTTTTCTCAGTGGTTTTGGTTGTTTATTTGGACTTTTTTTGCAGCATTCCCTATAAATTTAAGAACCTATTTTGGCATATGTGACTACATTTACAAATTGTATATTTTTTGTATAGAGAAACATTATATTAAAGCTTAGATGACATTTCTTCATTATGATTGTCAGTTAAATTGTAGTATGCAGATGTATTTCAATGGGTAATATGCTTAGATTCCAATAGTCTTTTCACAATATAAGATTTTAAACAAACTTTTCCATACTATATAATGCACTCTATAAATTATATACAATATATATTCATCATATATATGTTTTTCACATAACTGGAATATGCACAATGCATTATATTTTTTTTTATTATTTGAACTTCATTTGCACTTAAAGCCATAAATTTAATTATCTTCTATTCCAGATATAAAAATTAATTGAACATTTCAAACTTATAGCACAGTTTTGGTGGAGGCTTTTGAGTCTGATTTTGAATTTTTGAGGTGGTTTCTTGGTTGCATCGAGGTATTTTAGTTCTGTTCCTATTAGAACTGGCTATACTTCTGAATCAGCACTATCCTATAAAACTGCAAATAGTCAGTTGTAACTATGACTTCATTCACAACCCTGGTTTACCTGGTTTGAATAAAGAAACTCTCAAACCAATGCAGGAAATAACTGGCATAATTTCAAATACTTGCTTTGCCCCATTCAGTTGAACAGGACATACCTAAACTCCATAACCCAGCCACATGTTATATCCTGGGAGCTATGGGTTTCTCTCCATGATCTAGTGATCACATTCCATTGATCAGGAAAAAAGACTGAGAAAAACAAGACAAAGCAGTCAAAGCAAAATCCAAAGGGTCAAAGCAAACAAAAGGTATTTTGTGAATAAGATTCCTTTAATGTGGGAAGACAAAATAATGTAAAGACTTGATCTGAATGTTTTCAGTTATGAAAATATATTAAGTTATTCCAAGGCTTTTTTCAGCTTCACTGTTTCCTGATCTTGAATTCTTTTGTTCTGAAATTAAATATTTGTCTCGGTTACATTTTACATAAAATCAGTCTGCTTCTCTGGAGATCTCTTGTCTTGACAAACTTGTATTGTCTAATAGAGTACATTTTGTTATTATACCAGTGTCTGCTTATAATACTTGTGTCTACCAACTCTAATGATAAATGCATGCCTGCAATCTTCTCAGAATGATGGGTTTGAAGGGTCCTGAAGGAACAGAGTGGAAAAAAACCCCATCTTTAGAGTTAGAAACATAAACAAAAAATCCCTACTGCAACCCTTTCAGACAACAGAAAGGAAAATAAAAAATATGCAAACTAATAGTTAATCTAAATTACTGTTTTATATGCAGTGTGACAGTTACTCTTGGAACCCTAGTGTAATAGTCTTCAGCATTTCAAGGCAATCTTATTAGACTGGATGATAGAATTCTGTGTGCAAATAGACTAAACTCTGATAATCCAACACAAATTCCCCATTTCAATGAAGAAAGTTTCAACATGTGTAAGAAAATGAAAGATTTATTTTTGTAAAGGCCCTCACAGCAAAAATTATTCTGATTCCAGCTATTTTCAACCTTAAATCCAATTCTTAAATTCAGTCCATGGATTGAATATTCTAGGATTATATCCTAAAAGCCAGATTAAATACTCAATGACTTTTACTTACTCCAGTATCTTTTTGCAAACTAATGTCTTTATCGAGCTATATTTAATGCTGAGCAGCTCTTCTCATGGTGGTCTGCTAAAACAGATTGTTTCCTCTTCTAATTAGAGTTTCATTTGCATGAAGAGTATATTTGATTAGAAGCATTTACATCTTATTTTTTTACCATGGCCTTCTGTGAAATTATAATAATTTTCATAGCAATAATTTGAGATATCACAAACAGAAGATTATTAATTCAAGTAGAGACAATAAGCAGATAAGATCCTCATTTCATTCAAGGTTGTTGGCCATATGGAAAATAAGAAAATGGGTTACATAAAACTGCACAGCATCAGCAGATACTGCAGTGAGAGCTCTGAAGACTGATGTTTATCTGCAGAGCAGGTGTCACTACTTTTAGCCTCTCACACAGACATACTGGTAGGTGTTTCAGCCTTGTTTTGGAAGAAGCACATCCAAGAGAGTGTATGAAGGTTGTTGACTTCATTCAACAAGAAAGGGTGACACAGAAGTCAGTTATTGTGTGAGAATAACAGCTTCTCCTGAAAAACATTTGATGAATCACTGTACAGCCTGAGAGAAGTAGAGATAATATAATTTATTTTTTATTTTCAAATTCTAATTTGCAGGAATAAATGTACAGACACACTCTGTAGCACTCTTTATACAATGTTTTGTTGATGAACAATGTAAACATTCTTTAATTTCCTTTTTAAAAGACTTGTTACTTCATTCAGCGTTATTAAGCAGTGTAACTGCAAATAGGACCTTTATTTTCTAACAGGTCATCTGTTTAGCCTGAATTTGTAATCATCTGTCTGTGGTAATATAAATCATTTGTTTAGCTTATAGTTTTGCACTCTTAAACATTTTGTACTGTTGGAAAATATGTTTTTTGTAGTGCCTTTTATTATTCTTGAATTTTAAGGCCTTTCTAATCAAAGATTTTCATTAATTTTGTTTACCCTTGAGGTCATCTGGTAAGAGAAAGACTTTCTTGAAGTTCACAAGGAGCAGACAATGGATTTAAAATATGAATTATTTTATCAAAGGTCTTAAAGTATCAAATTGTACCAAATGCATAGCATTATTACCATCATATGATTTTCAAAAAAACTGATCCTGTAACTAATTTAATACAGACCTTAATTCATTTGCACTTAGAATTACAAAATTGTAGAATTGCTTAGGTTGGAAAAGACCTCTAAGATCACTGAGTCCAACCATTTATGTAGACAAGTACTTCAAGTCCACCTCTAAACCATGTCCTTAAACACCACATCTACACATCTTTAAATACCTCCAGGGATGGTGGCTCAATCACTTCTCTGGGCTGCCTCTTCCAATGTTTTGACAACCCTTTTAGTTGAGAAACTTCTCCTAAAATCTGAATCAAACCTCCCCTGGTGCAATTTGAGGCCATTTCTTCTTGTCTTGTTGCCTATTATTTTGGAGAATAGACAGGTCCTCACCTGGCTACAATCTTCTTTCAGGGAGTTGTAGAGAAGATCTCCCCTGTGTTTTCTTTTCTCCAGACTAAACAATACCAGCTCCATCAGCAGCTCCTCATCAGAATGCTCCAGACTTTTCACCAGCTTTGCTGCCTTTCTTCGTACACACTTCAGCCCCTCAATGTCTTTCATGTAGTGAGGGGCTCAAAACTGATTTGTGTTACTGTTTTAAAAAGTACTTATTCCCATCAGAATTGCAGATCCATCACATCTCTTAAAAATGCTACTACCCATGGCAGACCAATCTGTAAAAGCTTTTGAGTATGGAGTATTTCCTGTTCATGGAAGCATAGGGGCACAGAATCAAAAGCTAATGACTTACAGCAGCTTTACTAGCCTCTGTTCATGAGGTGAGTTACAATAGCCCACATGTGCACACTTAGCTCACCCTATCTTCTGAGGCAAAATGCATTAGTTTAAAGTAATTTCACGGGGGTATAAATTTTAGCTTATCTTTTGGCAAGGTTAAGATGACACATAACCCATTGCAGTGATATAGCATCTGTCTGCTGACTTGTTGGAAGGCTGTAACTCAGTCTGGATTGATCCAGACAAAGCTCTTAGACTATCAGCTTGACTTCTATAAAAGGTAATTTTTATTGATCTCAGTGATTGCATAACGATAAATCATCTCTTTAAAAAGAAATCCAGTCTTTATTCAAAGAGTCAGAAAGAGGAAGCTTTAACATTTGTGAGAGACTGGAGAAAATTATTACTGGCTCTAAATAACTGAAATGTGGGGTGGGGGGAGCAGTGCAAGTTCTGTGGAAGTAGGACATGCCCTGCTCCACACCCCACCCCCTGGAGCCTCTAGCCCAGACCAGAATGGGTGTCAGTTTCTGGCACACCTGGCACATGGGAAGCAACGCCCCCACTCCCCCCCTGCAGCCCCAGCTGAGCCCCAGAGTGGCCATATGTCTGGAAGCCTCACTTTTGGTGGGGGTGGCAACAAGAGGCCAGAGCAGATAAAACTCCTTGCCCTGAGACACACAAAGTTGTATCCCTATTGTCCTTGGATTTTATGGCAGCAGAAACCACAGCAGGATCCAAGACACTAGCTGTGTCTTGCTTTCTCCTCTCTTTGTCTTTCTCATCTTTCCTATTCCTAATTTGCTCTTCTTGAAATATGGGTAGTTTAAGGTTGGATGAGTAGAGTTTAAGAATAAGCCTATTCTCAGATAAATACTTTCTTTTGATTGAATGGGGGTTTTTTTTAAGTTTTGCCAAATTTCTGATCGTCTGAAGTTTGCCAGTAAAGTTCAGTTTTTTAACCTCCTGAGAATGTTGTTGCATTTCTGCCATGCACCCACCTCAGGGACCTCAAGACCCTTTTAAATAAAATTGCCAAGTGAATACTGGGGGTCCACACCATTTTCTACTTCATTTAGCTGCATCTTCCCTTCATCAAAAAATATATATTTTCTTTCTAATTTCACTAGATTTTATAATTTCTAGGTATGATTCCTTCTATACCTGTCTCTAGCAGGTTTAAAAAAAAAAAACAAAAAAAAAAAAAAAAAAAAACACACAAAATCAAAAATTCTCCAGAACTTTCTGTACATTGAGATATTTATACATCATTTGCAGTTTCTTTGAAGATTGCCTTGTGATACATACAATTTCTACAATAGCACCAGCTTCAGTGAAGGAAATCACTTTCAGAAACGTTTTTAAATTCATTTTTCAAACCTGCATTTGCAATACACATCTTCAGCTCTCTTCATCCTTGTCCAGAGGGATAGGAGGCAAAGTTTGGCACTGTGTGGGGGTGACCAAATTGAGTATTCCACACCCATCTACGTTACCTTAATGGACTGTCTCTTTGGGACAGCAGGCAGAAGCAGAATTCTTTGCTGGCCGGGTTGAGGAGAGGTGGCTGCTGCTGGAACCACACCGTGGTGTTGGGAGAACCCTGCCCACACTGACACCCTGCTGCTGCAGCGATACCTGCGCTGCTTCTCTGGCCACTGCTGCAGCGATACCTGCACCATTTCACTGCTGCAGCGATACCTGCACTGCTTCTCTGGCCACTGCTGCAGCGATACCTGCACCATTTCACTGCTGCAGCGATACCTGCACTGCTTCTCTGGCCGCTGCTGCAGCGATACCTGCACCACTTCTCTGGCCGCTGCTGCAGCAATACCTGCACCACCTCTCTGCCCACTGCTGCAGCAATACCTTCACTGTTTCACTGGCCACTGCTGCAGCAATACCTGCACCGCTTCTCTGGCCGCTGCTGCAGCAATACCTGCACTGCTTCTCTGGCCGCTCAGCAATACCTGCACCATTTCACTGCTGCAGCGATACCTGCACCGCTTCTCTGGCCGCTGCTGCAGCGATACCTGAACCATTTCACTGCTGCAGCGATACCTGCACCGCTTCTCTGGCCGCTGCTGCACTGGGCCTTACACCAGCGCCTGGGCAGAGTAAATCCCTTCAGATAGGATATCTTTCTTTGACCTCCAAGCCACGTGGAAATTTTGGTTTTGCCTGAGAGGTGGGGGGCCAGGTGGCATTTTGCCTTTGCTGGTTTTGTAGGTAAAACGTTTATCTCAGTACTGTTTGTGAGTTTAGCTTCAGTAAAACTGTGACTCTAACATTTTTAACCTCTCACAGTCTTGTTTTCTTTGGTTGCCCCCCACGGGTGGGCCTTGAGCAGTCTTAGCTTTTCTCCAGTGAGTTTTTCAAACCAGTACAATCATCAATACATATTTTTGAGTTGTTACTTACTACTGGTGATAAACATAAAGCTAAACACAGCTTCCCAGTTCAATAGAAAAGATAGACACCTATGAGTAGTTTTTCCAATATATTTGTAAAATGAGAGATTTTCAACAAATACAGGAACATGACCACACAATTTACTTTTTTTCCTGTCTTCATTTTTTCCTGGTTTCCTATTTTTGGAATTAACAGGATGTTGCTATATTCTGCTTAAAAGCAGATTATGAATGCAGTTACTGGTGAAACTATATGGAAATACATCTTCCATTACTTTTATCAGTTGCATCTGATAAATCCAGTATAAACTTTTAGATTCTATAAAAATAAAAAATAACACAGATATTTACCAGTCTAGTCACACCAATTAACATTTTATTTTGCCAGATTTTTCTTAAAATTTTCTAGTCTACTTTTATTTTTAGTCCAGGATCTTACAATCATCACGATAATCAGATTTTTATTCCTAAATTCCCTATACAAACAAAGGAGTGAGAATATGGACTTGCAAGCAATATTACATTGCTCCTGAATAAAGTACCATGAAATTCCTTCAGCTTGAATAAGAATATCTTAATTTCTTTGAGAGATTCCATAGGCTAAAACAGGAGTTTCTACAGAAAATTGAAGATGGTAAGAATGCACATAGCACATAAAAATACTGTTCTAATGATAATCAAGCCATATATGAGTTCAGAGAACTGCTTGTCTGAAGACTGTAATCAAAGAACAACTGTTGTTCTCTCCTACAGCCAGCTTTTCCAGACAGTTAAAGGTCTTGTTAATCCTCACTTAATATCCTGTGCTTATTACGACTGTGTCTCCTCTCAGGCTGATAGCAATGGACTGAGAATGCATTAATGCCGTGTTACTTTTTTTTCCCATTGTACAATGAATAATTACATACAGCTAAGTAAATGTTCATCTACTTAATTACAGTGTACTCTGGCCCATATTGAAGAAAGCATGATGTGAGACATGAAACCTATGTTCCTAGAGAAAAAGAACAAGTGTACAAGACGTAGATAACAAGTTTTACTTGCTGTGATGCGATGCAATGAATTCTAACATCAATGTCTTCAAGATAAAGAGTTAACTAAATATAAGTTTTTCCATTGCTCTGGACAATGACCAGTAAAAAAATCTGTAGCATCAGAGTGCCGCTTTATCAACTGGAGAGCTTTCAGAGCTCTATTGAATATTTAAAATTTAGATTATTTTATAATTTAGATACTGAATGTAGCCATGATTTGTTTTATAATAAAGTAAATTATTTAAAAGAAAGTCTAGAGTTTTCAAAACAAATTGATGCTTTGGAAAATTGCCTTGCCTTCCAATGTCAAGAGACTTATGTAAAGACAAGTGTCACTAGAGAAAGAATCTTGTGAACCACTGGGGTTTTAAAAATTTTAAGTTTTTCAGGAATCACACTGAATAAAGCAACCAAAAAATGTTAGCTCTTCCCCTTATAAAATCCTGTAATATTTTCAAGAACTATGACAAAATACATAATTATGTTATTATATAAAACACCTTCACATCTAAATATTGTCATCACATATCTTTGCATTAAACACTAAGATAACAGACCTCTAAAGATTCTACAGAGAGATTGATGACCTACAAATACGGCACTATGTGATATTAAAGGGATGTATTTTTTCAGAAATTGGGAACCGTGTGTTGAAATTATTTCTGAATAATTGGAAAGTAGTGAACAGTATATCCCTAATGCCATTCAAATAAATTGATTTCATTGACATTCGTGATATACACTAGTTTCAGCAGAAAGATGAGCACATACTTATGTGTCCTATTGAGCAAGATTACTCAGCACAACACAAATGCTACTTGGCAGATGACAGAATTCACCATTTTGTAAAACAGAGAACTATAATATTGGAGCATTTGTAGTCCTGTTAAATGAAAACAATTTACAGGTACTCTGAAAAACAGGTTATGAAAGTTGTCAAAGAGATTTTTCTTTGGGTTTCTCCAAAACATAGATGCATCAGAAAAAAAAAAAAAAAAGCTTCATTAGATGTAAATAGAATCTTTAGTACAATATATCTTGAACAAATATCAATTTTTATGCTTGGAAGAAATTATTCAGTAATAAATTAAAATGAAACATAAAAGATAATATTTTCTAAACAACATATAAAGCCATCTCAAATATTTTATCATTTTCTGTGTATTTAGAGGTCCTGTAATTTTTTTAGTATTTCAAAAATTTATCAGTTGAGAGGCTGTAGGAAAGAAAAAAACTCTAATATTAATGTCCATAGGAATATGGTATTTAGTTCTTCTGCATTTTTATATGCTATATTATTTCTACAAATTTATAACCTTTCTTAAATGTTTCAGTTATTCACATAATCCTTATGCACATATCAAATTGATTAGCCAAACTACCCAAAGATGAAGCAATAACAATCAACAAGGAATAATTAATCAATAGCAAATGGAGTATGAATTTGCTTATCTGAACTGTTCAGCAGAAAGACAAAAGAAAAGACATTCAGTGAAATCAGTTTATTTAAGCAAATAATCCACAAACACAGATTACAGAAGTGGGGTTTTTCCTCTGCACATAATACTTTATTCTCTTTTACTTAGCAAACTTTTTTACAATATAACTTTTAACCTCGGTAAAAATAAAATTATAGGAGTACTTAAAAGTCGTTATACCGAGACTGTATATTGATTCAATTCACAGAACAACCTGCTAAAAAACACACACTGCAAAGGTAGCTGGTTCCATGTTTAAATTTTTAATATCCTTAGAGCTTCTGGACCTCTAATTACCGTACTGCTGCCTGGATTTCTGAAAAAGAAGTTACTTATTTAAAGGTTGCCCCACAATTATACCATGCTGCATCAGACTTATTAGCTGTATGGATCATATCCTCATGGACTAGATCTTCTTTTAATTTAGAAGTTATTGGCTGCTTTAAAGTCCTTTAAACAAATAATGATTTATGATACTTTTTTTATGCAGGTTGGTCTACTGATTTCATAAACTACTCTCTAAGATCTGGCAAAGCAAGGCTTCAAGAAAAGAGAAAGGAGGTATATTTCCACAGAGTCTTTAAGAGTGCTGTTGAATTAAGCATATTCCAGCAGAAAAGAGGTAGATATTATAATGGTTGAAGACATCCCTATTCAGAGAGTTTTGTGGTTCTCCAGAAAAAGTTAAGGTTCCTCTTGTTTTTTAAGAAGTAGATGTCTTCTTTTACTAGAATGCGTGTATGCATATACTTGTGTACAATTTAGTGTATCTGATCAAACAACACTTGACCTACACAAACTACAGATGCAAGAAGAAAAGTAAGCAATCAGTTGATTAGTTTCACATGTTGAATATGTGCAAGGAAATCACATATATCTTTAAAGGTACAAAATATTTCAGTGAAATTTGTATCATATTCAGTAACTTTTGAAAAAAAACACAAGGTATTATGTGGTAAACTTCTTTAGTTAAACAAAACTTTAAATAAAAAGAAACAATCATTTGATAAAAGGTCATATTAGTGGCTCTATGGTTTCTGTCTGATAACATTTAAGAATGTAACCCATGCACTCCTTGCAAATATTCTGTCATGCTTCAGCTAACAGTACTATGAGCCAGAGGATAACTTCATTAGGTATCCATCTAGAATTATTTCCAGATAAAATGTATTGATCCATCAAAGATGTACTCCTAGAAAATACACAGTTGGCTGGGCTGCCTATACTCAGTATGCTAATTAATATTTTCTTTCCTCTAACTTTGTCAATCTCTGTATTTGTACTCTCCAGAGAAAGAAAATAAGTCAGTTGGCAGTTTGAGTCAGAAAAATAAATCAAATGGATGTAAAAAAATTCAAAAAGCATCCTCAAACTATTTTAAAGGATCACTTTATATTCCAGATTTTTGATGAGTGATTCATATTTTTTAAGTTGAGCAACAAAAATCCATCATCTTTGCAACAGAAAGTCTTTGAGCTCCTAGATGAAATTTCTCATTGAAGAAATACTTTGCACTTAAAGGCCTTGCGAACTTAGATGTTACTTCTTCTTAAACACTTTCCCAAGATGAAAGCATAGGCTTTGTAGCACCTAGTTATAAAAAAAAAAAAAAAAAAAACAAAAAACACATGAGAAATGTATCAAATCAAAGCAAGAATGTTGTCTGCTCAACAAAAATATTCTACATCTCTTGCATTTGTAAAGTCACAGGGTGCTACCGAAGGTACAGTCTACGTTTTACAAAAGAAATACAATATTTTAGGGTTTAAATAAAATCCTAAAACCTTTAAGCATAGTTGGACATAATAATGTTCTTATTAGCTCAGAACTGGCAGTTTACTTACCACATTTGGACCTACAATTTATTTCATGTACATAACATGTGAAAATCCATTCTAAAAGGAAAGGGAATGTCAACATTGTTCTGTACTATGCAGTGGTTTTATGTTTCAGTTTTCTGCTTTTTTGGTGGTCTTTTCTGTTTTCATTCTCCAATATTAATTTCCTTTGGCTTTTCTCTTGATCCTGTTAACTAACCCTGAACAGCTCTATGACATTCTTACCTCTTTGTCGAACTCTAGAAAGTTAAACAAAGTCTTAATTGGCCTACAAATTGGTTAAGTATTTAGTTTCCTAAAGTTTACCAACCATTTATTTGATTTATCTTCTCCAATTGCAGTCAGTTTCTTTAAAAAAATAAAACTGAGGAGATTTCCCACTCTGTTTTAAGACAAACAACATTTGTATGATTTTGATGAGGCCTTTAGGTACAATTGTAAGATGAGCTACATAATTCACAATAACAGAAAGATATTAAGCATATGACTTTAAATAATGTTTTTGTATTTTTCTCTGCTTTCAGTTTATGAACTTCATATACCGTGTCAAGCAAAATTCACACTGTATTCTGCAAGACAAAGATATTTTATTTACTTACATGAGAAAGATGATAACAAAGTAAACTACTCAAGTCATAACAATAGGTGATGAGAAAGGAGCTATTGCTCTGCATTTTAGATGGCATGCTGTGGTACGGGGTACTGTGTATTTTTTAAAAAAGGGTATGCCTTGCATTCTTGTTGCTAAAATGAAGCAGGTACAAATAAATAAAATCAATAAAATACTTGGACCTAAGTAGTAATTTATGATGAATGATCTACTGGATCTTGCATAAATGTTCTTCTCTCAAGGATATGTATACTTACAGCTATGTACTTATGTATGTAGACACAGAAACCTTAATAGGCTGACCTACACACCTGCTTGTGGAAGTAGCCCTTTTGCCATTACAGACCATAAAGTTTTGTAGGCATATTTCAATGAATTTGTGTAATTAGCTGTTAAATTTCATTAAAAAGCCCACATTGTTATTCTGATGGCTTCAGAATGGAATTCTGGTTCCATTCTAGCAATAACACTGGTCTATTTAGTAAGTGATATTTTTAGGAAAGCAGTGAGGATGATTCTTCCCTCAGGGTATTAATGATGAAAGAGCTCTAACATGCCTAGTTATTATAATCACTTTAGCATCAGCAGGTAGAATCCATCCCACATAGGAAAAAAAAAAAAAGAACAAAAAGTATTAATTTGATTATGTGGCTCTCTGAGATTCTCTGGGAGAGTTTTTCAAATTGTTCCATCTCCTTAAAGAAATTCACACATTTCATTAGATTGTTGCTGTAACTGCAAGCCATTTAAAAAGCTCAGCTATTGCAAAGAATAGACATTTTACCTTTACCTCAGTAATGCTTTACCTTTAACCCCTGAATTATTTCTTTATTTTGCAACAGTTAGGTCTCAGAACAAATATGTCTGTATTCTATTGCATCATTCCTTAGTTTAACCTTATAAAGACTATTACACATTTGCAATGACTAGTGAATAGGAGCCTCTTTAGTATTTTGTATGTTGTTCCTTAAACTCTGCAAAAGCTCACACTCTGCTGGCATTCATTACCTGATATAATATTATGTTTATTTTTAATTAAAAGTCACAGGAACCACAAACTACTCTGCCTTCTGAAAACTAGTAGATTTCTCTGAATTCTTAGTCATTACTTCTGCTAAAGGAGCATATCAACTAATTTCTGTTAAAGAAAAGAGCAAAGAGGTATCATTAAATATATACTTAAAGAAAACTCTATTGAACTCACTTTGCTTTCTACCACAGTTATGCTCTTCTGAAACACATTTGTTTGTGTTCAATTAGCAACATTATCCACAGCTACTATTCTTACATAAAATATAATCTGAATCCTAAACTGTGAACTTAGCTATTGAGTAAGCTCAGTCAGGCTGTGTTACACCAAATAAATTGTTCCAAAAAATATTGATTGTAGTAAAACACCAGTATTTTTAGGTACACACTGAAACATAAAAATCTCTATAGCTAACATGGTCATGTGAAATTTAAGAGGAATATAAGAATTTAAAATATGCCTTACTGAAAAATTTGATAGGTGTTGTGGTTTAACCACAAATGGCAATTTAGCCCCACACAGCTGCTACCTCCAGTAGTGGCAGCAGCTGGGGGAAATAATTGGAAGGGTAAAAGTAAGAAAGCTTGCTTTTAACTAAGATCAAGACAGTTTAAGAGGTAAAGAAAAAGCCATACACAAAAGCCAAGGAAAGCAAGGAATTAATTAACCACTTCCCATGGGCAGGCAGGTGTTCAGCCATCCCCAGGAGAGCAGAGCTCCATCATGAGTAACAGTGACTCAGTAAGACAAATTCCACCACTCTTAATACCCTACTCCCCTCCTTCTTTCCTCTGCTTTCTATGCTGAGTGTGATGCCTTATGTTCTGGAATACTTTTTGTTCATTTGGGGTCAGCTGTCCTGGCTGTATCTCCTCCCATCCTCTTGTGCACCCCCAGCCTCCTCGCTGGTGGGATGGGGTGAGAAGCAGAAAAGGCTTTGGTGCTGGGCAAGCACCGCTCAGCGACAATGAAGACATTTCTGAATTATCAACACTGTTTCATCTGAATCTGCTGTGGAGCTCCTTTGAAACACTCCAAGGTGTCCTGTCACTGGGTACCAAAGGGAAGAGCTCAGCATCTCCCTCTCCACTTCCCTTCTTAAGGAAGCTGCAGAGAGCAACAAGTCTTTCAGCCTTGTCCTCTACAAGCTGGGCAAAGCCAGTGTCCTCAATCACTTCCCAGAAGACATGCTTTCCAGCCCCTCCTTAGTAACCCTCATTTGGATGTGTTCAAGTACCTTAGCATCCTTTTCTATTGTGGGGTGCAATGTATGGGATTGCACTCCCTATGGCATGGCAATGCAATTAGTACAGCTACAACTGTTTCAGTGTGCACTGTGTCAGAATTCCTTTGCCTTGTATGGCCCTCTGCAGAGAGCAAAGAATGCTCTTAAAATACACTGGCTAGGGCTTCAATTTCAAAGCATATGTTTTAGCTCATATATTCCAAGTTGTTTGAAATCCTTGCTGCTTAAAGACAGCCTTTTTTCTCAAAGCCCTCTGGATTGTGCCCACTCATGACAAGGGAATTAATCTCTAGCCTCGCTGTACCTGCTGATGTATCAGATCCGTGTTTGGACACATGCAAGGGCTCATCTCATCACATTCAGCTTGCATCAAAATGTTGAGATTCTTTAACTGACTAGACATTGATCGTTTTCTCCACTTATTGAACCTGTTTTGAAAATGTATTACCATGTATGTGCTAGAAGATTGTTTTATTTACTTCAATTAATTGAAAGAAAAAGAAACAAAAATATTTCTTTGTATCTGAAAAACATCAGTTAATTTCACCACACCAAGATTCTCAAGTGGTTCCTGGTGGACGTACAAAAAAAAAAAAAAAAAAAAATATTTTTCCCTTTTTTTAAGGGTTT
>VZRH01004600.1:48276-65278 GCA_013397555.1 Urocynchramus pylzowi | reverse complement strand
GGTTCCTGGGGGACCTAAAAAAAAAAAAAAAAAAAAAAATCTTCTGTCCTGTTTTGAAGGTATTTTAAAGGTGCATAGGGACTCTTACAGAGAAGCAGATGTCTTTCAGTGCCAGGTGACCATCTTGCCAGCTACCTCCTCACCCTCACCAGTATATCAATGAGAACCTTACTCTTCACTAAATGCCTTCAGAATTTCTTTAAAATTTTGCAATCTTTATGCACACTTCTGGAGCATAAAGAACCTCCTCACTAACCACATCACACTGACACCACTGTTTCATCTGTTGTAGGTTTTTCAGTTTTTGGGCTGATTTGGCACTTTTCCTAATTAAACTTCCAAATGGAAGCTTGCTAATGTCAGCTGTGGTTATTTTCTTTCCCGGGGGAAAACACCCATTTTTAAAGTGACTAGACTGACATCACCAGTGGCATGTTCAGAGTCCACCCACACAGTGGGTGCTCACCCAGCCAGTGGAGGGCTGGATCCATGGGTTATGGCCATGTGGAACTGGACTCTGGCAGGCTACTGATGGGTGTTGGTATCCCTAACACATCTCAGGTGCCACCCTTTTGCCATCACATTTGATGTGATGTTATCAAATGTAGGTAACAATGAAGTTCTTGCTCAGGTCTTCTGAATTTAGATTGAAGAAAACTATAGTTTGAGAAATACATTTCCTTCATAACCTGGATTTCATGGCATCCATGAGACAAAAAAAAGAAAGCTGTATCTCCACCTTTTGTAGTGGGAGCAAGCTCTGCACTTCCTTCAGCTCCATATCCCAGGTGTTCTTACTCATGCAAAACAGCCTGTGCTTGGATGGGCTCCAGGCTTGCTGCACAATCAGGAGCTGCCACTTTCCAGCTCTCTCTGTGTGCAGTGCAAGCACGGGGCAGGCATGACAGCTCTTCTCATGCATCACTGGCCGGGACACACAGCGGAGCAAGTTTTTGAAGGCAAAAAGTAAGCTTGTCACCAGTATGTGCCATACTTCCAAAAACACCCCAGAGAACCACACATCTCCTCAATCTCACTGTGATCAGTCCTGGTCATCATTCCTCAAGTTTCCACTTTTTGGGAAACAGGACCGATTGGTCTTCTCTTGCTGCTGCATTTTGCTGCTCTGTGACTTGCTGCTGTCAGACTGCAAGAGATACATTTTTCCAAGATAAACTGAAGAATGAATCAGCCTGCTCTTGGCTACATCACCTTGTGTTAATGCTAATGAGCATTGGCTCTGAAACAGATTTAGAAAAATATGACAAAATAAATAAAATAAAATTAAATAAAGTTTCCACTTGTAATCTTTGTGATACGTGTCCTTGAAAATGTTTTTGGAGCTGAAAAAACCCTGGCATTTCAGACAATTAGTAGTCACTCACGGTGAGCTCAGGGAATAGGATGGGATGGGATAACATAGAACAGAATAGAATAGGTTATGCTATATAATGGTAATGGGCATATATGCCTATGGTAATACATGACAATCTAGGACCTAGGTATGAGGGGTCCACCCAGGAGCAAAGGTATTTGCAGTGCAGATCCCACCTAGGAGAAAAGATCAGAGATGAGCACACATACAGCATACTTCCAGCAGGGACTAAAATATTCCTGTATTGTCAACACTGGTTTTAGCACAAATCCAAAACACAGTCCCACACAAGCTACCATGAAGAAAATTAACTCTATCCCAGACAAAACCAGTGCAATAGGGAACGATTGCTGGTTTAGAATATCCCTTTGAAAATATAACTTAATGTTATTTTCACATTGTACTGAAAGTGTTCAGAATACTTCTTCTAATTAATTGCATTTCTGCTAGCATTAACAATATTTAAAGTAAGAACACTATATAAGCACAAATTGTATTTGTACTTAGATTTCCTTCATCAATTTTTCAGTGTTTTGTCAAGCCATAATAAATCATGCTGAAATTCTGTTTTCTATGACAGTCTCTGAGGACAAATCTAGTGAGAAACACACCTACCATCAAGCCAGAGGCACTAGGTGAAACACACTTTTGACCATTTTATTTGAGTTCTAGTTCTGTCTTTGTGTAGTTGTGGAAAGAAAAATGCACATTCACTGTCCCCTGTGGAGCTCAATATATAGAAAAAGATTCAGCAACACTTGTTCTTTTGGGTTTTTTTGGCACAGAGTGTCTTTGTACAGAATAGATGTGTTAGACAGGAGATTTAAAAAGAAATCCCACTCCACACCACAGTGAAACAAAACTTTTATAATTTAAAAGTAAGAAATTATAGTAGGACATGAAATTTGTGGCATCCAGTATTCCAGAGTTTAAGAAGTTGGGATACACACAGGTTCAGAAGGCAACACAGCATGAAATAAAGTGTCATGATCTGGGGAGCCTGTTCCAATGCCTAACCACCCTCTGGGTGACGAACTTTTTTCTAATATCCAACCTAATCTCCCCAGACACAGCATCATGCCATTTCCTTAGGTACTATCACTGCTCACCAGAGAGCTTGCTCCTTTTCTTCTGCTGGTAAGGAAGCTGCAGAATCCTCGGAGGTCTTGGTCTCCTCTAGACTAACAGACCAAGTCTCAGCCACTCCTCATACGGCTTCTCCTCAAGGTTCTTCACCATCTTTGCTGTTCTCCTTTGGATGCTCTCTAACAGCTTAATATCTCTCTTTATACACCAAAAACTGCAGACAATATTCAAGGTGAGGCTGCCCCCGTGCAGAGCAGAGCAGAGCAGGACAATCCCCTCCCTTGCCCAGCTGGTGATGCTGGGCCTGATGCCCCCAGGACAGGGCTGGCCCTCCTGTCTGCCAGGGCACTGCTGGCTCATGGACAAGTTGCCACTGACCAGGACGCCCAGGTCCCTTTCCATGGTTTTACTCGCCAGTCACTCATTCCCCAGTCTGTCTGTACATCCAGGGATGCTCCATCACAGGTGCAGAATCCAGCACTTGCCCTTAGACTTCACATGATTGGTGAATGCTCAGTCCTCTAATTTTTTGAGGTCTCTTTGAGGGAGTCAACAGCTTCTCCTAATTTTGTATCATTGGGAAACTTACTTACGATAGAGTACGATTTATTTTGACTGTCCTTTAAAATTCTTAGTACAAAATACTAAGAATACATGATTAAATATATCATGAAAAAGACCAGCTAGTTAGGATCTACCTTCTTTGACTCTGCTGAGAGCATATTGATTTATGCTAGTTATCTATATCTTAACCAAATCTATATCTTAACCAAATATATTAACCAAATCGTACAAAATACGATTAAATATATCATGAAAAAGACCAGCTAGTTAGGATCTACCTTCTTTGACTCTGCTGAGAGCATATTGATTTATGCTAGTTATCTATATCTTAATCAAATAGAATGATACCATCTTAAATTAGGAATGTACATTTCTTTGTATGCTTTGAAGCCTTGCACTAAGTAGCAACTACAAGATGAATATGGAGCATCTAGGTTTTTATAATCTCAATCTGTGAATCCTACAGGACAAACACATGTTCCTATGTCAAAAGACAGCTTACGAGTATCAACTCATATTGAAAAGTCTGTCAGTTATGAAAGAAAATTAAAAACCCCAGAGTACTAGCACTTTCTATTAATTACTGAAGAATAACTTTGTATAGAATAGTAATAGAATCCTTTATATAAAAGATACTAGTTATGCAATACATAGTGTAGAAATACTGTGATATCAAAGAAGGTTTGAGCACAGCTTACTAGTCTATTTTTAATTTTCTGTATATATTTTTTGCCTGGTTGATTTTTTTCCTGACAATCTCTTACCAAAAAAAAAAAGAAAAAAATTTTTAAAAAAATTAATTTTCCTTTCATTTTTAGCTATGGTACATCAAGCTGTGGAGCTGTGGTATGCAAAACTGTTTGAAAATTTAAACTCTGTTTTAAGGTTCTTGATCACCATAACTTACATCAGAAGAGTTGGCTGAAATCTGAGTCTGTGCCTATAATACATTTGAGCACTCATGTCATGGAAATAATTGTTTCTGTGGCTTTTATTTCTTAGACATATGCTCAGGTATATTATTCCATAGTAGCCACCTCCTATTAAAATCTACACTTAGGGATTGCAAGTATTGGATAATTTGATTTTTTATTATAAATAAATGTTTTTTTTTTTTTTATTTTGCTGTTTTAGGAAACTCTCCCTAATGAGCATCAGTCTCACACTTGAGGAAAAAAGATGTGTAACTCTAAGGTTTACAATGTTGGCTTCAGGCTTTAAAAGCAGAATACTTTTTTTTAAGTCCCTTGTGAAAGCCCTTTTCTTTTTTTTTCCCCTCTTTTTCTTTAAACCATTTGAAGATAATTTAGTGTTGATGAAAAGATGCATTGTGATAGTAATGGAAAATGGGTTTCTTCTATGCTTAGAGCAAGTATACAAAGACACTAAAAATAAAGTAAAATTTAAGGCAATTAATTTACCCAATGAACTCATTTCATATGTCAGCATTTAATGATTTAAATGATGCTCATTTAAAGTTTTTCCTTTTTTCTTACTTTTTTTTTTTTTTCCCAAGTATGGAAGTAAAAAGGTCTGTTGATAATTAGACTCCACAGGTCCTAGCATTTATGCATCTAACAACATCTACTTCAAATCCACTGAGGGGTTTATGATCCCTTTCAACTCGACATTACCTTTCAATTTCCTGCTAAATCAACCATCAGAATTGCTAGATTCACACCAGTAGAACCTTCAGAAACATATTGCTGATAATGTTTGCAACCAGTCCAAAACTAACTGAAAATGTATGTCTTTGGTTTTTCTTCCCCCTGCTAACCCAGAACAGCAAATTCTGCATTCTTCTTGCTGTGGTCTTCCTACTTTTCATGAGCATCACAATCAGACACAAAAGGCTTTGAAATTATCATTCTTCAATCTACAAAGTGATACAGAGCCATTCCATGATTACTATCTGTTGACCTAAAGTTGAAACAGAGAATAGGTATACTCCACACAGCATCCCTAATATAACCTCTTTAATGCCATCTCCATAATGATAGCAAAGTTAATTAATTCCTTGCTCAAAGGCAAAAAGGAGTCAAATCAAGAGTGGAAATAATTAACAAACCAAAGCCCTCCACCAGAATTAAATCTCACCTTCAGTATTTTCTAAAAAAAAAAAATATATATTAGCAGAAGACTATGTACTTCTTGGTGAGGACTGTAACAACTTTTTCTGTCATTCAGATCCCTTATTTTTCTCACATGAATTTATTAAATTATTTTCTTACCTTGTTTGTTAGTTCTTTCATTCTCTATCCCATGTGTCAGTGCTGCACACCACAGGAGTGGCAGCAAATAGAGAAGGGGATGTAGGTCACAATGTCCACAGATAAATAGATAAATATCCCAGCAACTAGAGAGACCTGACTGTGCTCATCTTTCCCCAAGGAATTTAATCCTGAACATGTGCATGTGTGTGTGTGTGTGTGTGTGTGATTTCTTAGCAAATATTTGAGTGCTTTCTGTGTGTGTGAGTGTGTGAGAGTGTGTGTGAGAGTCCATGTGCTGACATGTGGACTCTCTGGCACACAGGCTCAGCCTCAGTAGCTGCCAGACTTGCAAGCAGGAACAGCAGCAGCAGCCATGGAAGTGGGATAGAGAAACCCCTGGGTTCCTAGGCTGCATCTGAGAGGGCTTCAGCAACCGCAAAGAAGAAACTCTGGCCCTGGAATCCACAGATTTTAACAACTCATAACTTGCTAAGCATTTTCACTTTTACTACCTTTGAATTAGATATGCTAGTTTTGATTTGATTTGCTTTGAACAGCTTCTACACAGTTCCATTAAAAATACAAAACAACATTATTTTCATCTATTTGACTAATATCTTTTTCACAGGAACACAGCATCTGATGTAGAAGATCAGAGGTCCATTTAATCTAATTTTCAAACACTTTGTGCAGTGAGATGCTATGAACGCTGTCATGTTCAATGGTTCTGCTAACAAACCCTTCATTTTAGAAATTATTAAATTATGGATCTAGGATTCTCTGAAGACTGGTAAGAATAGAAAACTCAGCACTAAGCATGGGACAAGAAGAGTGTCCTTCTGAGTAAGCAAGTATCCACAAGCTGAACAGCTGCTGCTTCAGTGAATGTTACCAGCAAAACAAGAATTTCCGGGTCCTTAGTGACAGCATGGAGAAGAGGTGACAGCAGTAATGAAGAGTCTGGGTGAGAAAGCAAGAGAGGGTAAAAACTGAGACCTGGGGGAGCCAGCAGTGGAAACAATATCTGCAGAAGATGAGTTGGCTGACAGACAAAAGACAGCACTTCCTCTCCAATGGCCAGTGCTTCAGTGTGTTCAACTTTTAGGTCATTGCAATTGAACAAGTCCATGTCTATATATGTATGTGCACATATACAATATATGTATGTGTATCTATTCTTCAGTTAATTAAGAGAATGCTATATAGGGTTTAGAAGACTGGAAAATCAGGTCAGTTTTAAGCTTTAAACCCAAATGTTACTAAATTTATTTATTAACAAGACATTTTGAGCGAATAATTAGTTTTTTCCATATTACTAATCACCGCAACGTATACAAAACTGCCAGTCATTAACATTAATATGCTACTCATATGTATGTCATTTATTATGAGTACACAACACCAAGGATTTCAGGATGACACTGTTGGCTATGGTTGTTATCAGTTCTCAGTTGCTGAGATTAAGATGATTAAGACCAAGAGACTTTGATGAGAGAATTTATAACTGAAGGACATTAATTGTATTTCTTCTTTATATTTTCACTATGTCTAATGTTTCTAGGCTATTTGGTTCTCCCAAGGGGAAGCAGGCTCTCAGCTGTTTCTAAAACTGTTTATATTAGTTTCTTTTTCTCATTTTGTAAGTCATGCTTCTTGAGTATTGCCCAAATCATCCTATATGCAATACATCTTTGTCCCTTTGACGATCACAGTCCTCACATACTATGTGAAGTGGTTATGCACAGTTCTGCCATCACAGCACTAACCAATACATAATATTAATGCCTTATTTTAGCACCCTTACACTTAAGTTCAAGGCAAGTAAATACAGATTACAGCATTTACAGTTTCTCATTGGCATAGGCCTCTGCTTTGGCTACAAGGTATCTGGCACCAAGATAAGTTATTTAAACCCTAAGCTCAAAGTATTTGCTCCAGGCAAAACACACAAAGAGACCTGGGCATTCAATAACCAGATGCACAACAGCCAGTGCTCTGACTAGAGAGTTTCCAGAATTAGCAATTATAGAATGATGAAAAAATCCATCAAGGGTTTACACACCTGATTCTCATCCAAAGGGAAATTATTTTATTATGAGGATTATCAGCCTAGAGTTCTCTCACGGACCTTGGTTCCTAAACAATTTCTTTAAGAAACACAGATGAGTCATTTATTCCAAAGGATGCCTGAAAGGGATTCTGCTTAGCAAAAATCTCAGGAGTAGGCAGCTTGCCAAGATTTGGGAGTCAGACTGGATGCTCAGCATAGGAGACAGACTACCTAGAAAGTATGGACACTGATCAAAGGAGAAAAACATGTTTTGTCCCCTTGAGAAAGGCTCATGAATAAGTATTAGATGATTAATTCACTTAAAAGAATAGAAACATGTGTCTAGTCCTAGTAAGTATGACATAAAAGTCTTACTAAATAGTCATTACAGAAAGTAAAATTTAGTAAGTTCAAACTTTTTCACTGTATTCAGAAATATTTTCTCATCTCTTATATTTTTCCATTCTATATTCACTCTATTTCACCTAAATTCTATATGTAATGTTGTGAGCCTCACATGAGTCAGTGGCAGCTCCCAGTTTGGTATCATCAGCAAACTTTCCAAGGGTGTATTTAACTCCTGCACTGGATCATTGATAAAAATATTGAACAGAACTGGCCCTAGATTTGAAGCCTGAGGGACACTTGGTACAGCCTGATGCAGCCTCACTGTAACCTGTTCAGCCAGTTCTTCATTCAGGTCACCATTGAACTTGCTCATCCTACAGGTGGACAAGTGGTTGAGAAAGATGTTTTGAGAGACAGTATCAAAAAACCTCCCTGAAATACAGAAAAACTCCTTCCACTGCTTCCCCTTAACCCACTATGTGGGTGACCTTAGTCAGAAAGGGACTAAATGAGGTAGGGCTTTCCCTTTGTAAACCTAAATTTACTGTGCCTGATGATTGCATTGTTCTTTAAATGACTTTCAATACCACCCAGTATAAACTTCTCCATAATATTTCCAGGACCTGAGGTTAGACTTACATGTCTGCAGTTCCCTGGGTCTTCCCTCACCCCCTTTTTGTAGGCTGGAGTAACACTGGACAGCTTTCAGTCAGCAGGCACCTCACTGAACTTCCAAAACTTTTGGTAGATCATCAAGAGGAGTCCTTCCATAAAATCCACTCCTTCAGTACTCTGGGTGGAATCCCATCAGGCTCCTGCACTTATGGACATTCAACTGATGACATTAAAACTTCAGTGTCCTCCACTGAAAAGTCACTATTTCTGTAGCTGTGGTCCTCCAGCTCAGAGGACCAAGCAGCCCAAGGGCTTACCAGTATTATTAAAGACTGAGGCAAAAAGCCCCCAACATTGAATGCCTCCACCTTTTCTTCACCCTTATTTGTCAGGTGACAATCAAGTATCAATCAAACATTTTCCTTAGACCTCTCTTGCTATTAGTATATTTCAAAATGTCTCTTTTGTTTCTGGACATAACACTGGCCACTTACAACTGTAACTGAGCTTTGCCCTTTTTTCTCCCTGCATCTGTGAACTACATCTCTATAATCTCCCTGTGAAGCCTAACCTTGTTTACAGAGATATACAATTTCTTTTTCCTCTTGATCTCCAAGAGGAGTTCTCTGTTCAGGCAAGATGGTCTTCTATGTCACCTGCTTGCTTCATGATGCTATCTATTAATGATACTGAAAAATTATAAAGTTCCTATGGTATATTTTGTAGTGTGCTATTTATTTTCCATCTGATTCTAGGCATACTCCAACATTTTAATGTGATGAAACCAAATTAATTGAGTAGTCTTTGAAATATTCAATATATAATTTAACTTTCTCCATTTAATGATTGTAGAGCTACTGAAGATTATATTAGTCACCTGAGTTAATTGTCAATTTTTCAATATATTCAATATCTAAGGATCTCATTATTTTATTTACTTGTAGCCCTTCAATGTTTCTAGTGCAAATCTTTTTTCCCATTTAGTATAAAATATTTATATACCAATAATTGGATCTCTAAAATATTTCTCCCAGAGAATATTGGGATTTCAGACAAAAAACTACTTGCTTATAAATGAAACAATTTTCTTAAAAATAAGAATAGACTGAGATGCATATAGTCACACATTCAGCAAGACAATACACTACAGTCTTATTTTTCTTTGTTTCTGTAATAATGATAAAAACATATATGGATAGACAATATGCCTGAAATAAAAAATGTAACTGATTACTCTTTCAGAAATGTAGCTAACACTTTAGTAGGAAACTGGAAATCCTAAAGCAGTAAAAATACTTCAGAATGGAAAATAAAAAAACTAGTGCCTCTATATATTAATACTATATTTTATATATTAATACTATATTTTATTGAAGTACTTTATTTTTAATAACCGAATTTGGAGGACTTAAAATAATAGTCCATTCATGAGAATGGGTGATATAATACATTCTGTATTTTTATGTTAAAAAAAAGTAATTACAGAACAGTTATAGAATCAAAACTAGTGCACATATCACGTCAACAAATTTCGCTACTAATGAAACCAATAAATAGGTAAGAAAAAGCATATTCAATGGCATCAAACTACAAAAACCATAGATGTATAAGACTGAAAAGCACTTGAAACACAGACTAGGTTACCAACCAGCAAACAGTCAACAGATTGCCTCCAACTTCTTCTCTCTCCATTTCTACACATTTGTTCCTACCCAAACCAGCTTGATCCCTTCATCTGCCCACCTGTGCTTCCTCACCTAAATGCTCCATAGTAAGTCTTCTACCACCCCAGCATGCTTTTTCCCTGTATCCCACAATGAGCCCTGTCCCCCAGGCAGGCATCCCTCAGCCTGTGTGTTGTCCTGGAGGGTGATCCCCAGGGATTTGTGGTGCTTTATCTCACCTGGGGCTGATGCTCTCCCAGGACAGCCCTGAGGAGCTCAGGGCAAGGGCTCATGACTTCTTGCTCCTCTGGGAGGGGGAAGGTAAGCTTTTCATCACATCCCTTAACACAGGTCAGCTCAGATCTGCATTTCAAGCTGCACAAAAAATTAAAGCATCACCACATCAACACTCATTACTTTTAGCTCATCATTCTCCAAGTGACACAGTGCCCATACAGAGAACAAAGCAAGAGACAGAGCTGGTTGTGAAATGCTATTTAAAATCAGCACCGATATACTCTTCACTGTAATACTGCACTCAGCTAAAAAGGGGAAGGGATTGAAACATTATAAATCATTTTAGAATGGAGTACAGAGAGAAATAGATAGCAAAAGTGTCTAGCTATGTTCATGCATACCAAGTATCTAGCTGAAACAAAATAGCTTGATACTAGTCCAATATTCTTTCCCACACACTTTCTTTGACCCTCCCTCAGCTTCTGATCAATGTCTAACATTAAATAATATTAAGAAAAGCCTGAAATATTTTGCTAGGCTGCTTTGAACACTGCAACAAATTAATAATGCAGTTGTGAATCAAAATTAAATCTTAGCTGTTTATCAGATATCCTTAAGTTCTGGTTTTGCCTGTCTTTTCTTCAAGATTAGTAATTACAAATACTTGCTACCAGAGTTTCCTAAGCTATCTGTAACTTTAAAATCTCAACATATGGCATCTAAAAGCCATCAGTATATGTTAGTTGTGTGTCCAGAAATATGTCTCTAAACCAGGTTATCAATTGTCTGTAATGTCAACAGACATTATATTCTTAAGTGTTTATTAAAGAATATGGCAGCTAGAATGCCTGTCTTCTTTCTAGCTACAAATTACTTATAAATGTTCTTTATGATATTTTTAACCTGAAATTAGAGTCAGGGTTACCAATATTTTATGGGCTTAGGTTATGTACAGGTCCATGAACAGAATTCTGGTTCAAGCCAAGGAGAATCCTTCATGAAGAATAACAGAGGAACAGAGGCCTACTAGATTTGTTCTATATTTGTTTCTCTTCTCTGGCATATGCCAGAATATTTATATCCATAACTTCTGCAAGTATTATCAAGAATAATGAATAATTTTATAACTATAGTGCTTATCTTCCCTGAAGCTTCAAGAACCATACAAGGACATTGAAAACATTACAAAAGATAATACAGGGAAAAATAACCCCAAAAACAAACAGTCACTGAAATAATTAAAGCAAAACCTGAGATGCAATAAAACTTTTTTTGTATAAACAATTATTTTCATCCCACCAGCAAACAAATAGAAGTTTACAGAGAAAATCTAAGCTTATCAGTGGAATGCATTTCAGATTTGATCAATGAAGAATGATTGCACATACACTGCATTTCATTATTACTGAATTACAGTAAATAACTGACATGTTTAATATACCTTAACTATATCTCAATCCAATGCAAACAGAAAAGTGGAATTTGGAAGGACAGTTTAACATCTTCCCACCAGCTCACCAACTCTATTACCTACACAATCCACACAATAAACAATTTTTTTTATGCCTGTTTCAGCACCTCACTAGCCTTTCCTGTTTTCTTTTCCTCTACATAGTGGAGTAGTACTATTATGACAGAAGGATAATATTTGATGTAATTCTGGATAATTCCCTTTTGCTTAGTAAATTAGAGACAAAGCATAGCAATTTCCTAGCACACTTTTTTCCCTGCAATATTTACCATTTCTTCTCTTTTGTTCTACTGACACTGTGTGCAGTAATTTCCTATTATGGAAAATCCCTTTTTTTTTATGTCCATGGTATACAGAACTCAAGGTGATAAATTGTCTTGAAGTATATACTAAATAATTTTATTTGGTGCAATGATCATATTAAATGTATTTTCTAAACTTTCACCATTCATGTGTCCCTTGGAAAGCTTCCACTGTACAATGCTGTACTGTATCACATTGATGTGGGAGCTATCACATTGTTATTATACTCTTTTTTACTTTGTATCTCCACAAAAGCATTGCATTGGGCAGAAAAAACATTGGCACAGGCTGAAAGTCCTAAATTACTGGAGCTAAGGGGTAATACAGCTCGTGTTCAAATGGTATCTGAACAGAAACCAGTCCATTAGTAAAGATCAAGATATAAATTCTGCCAAAGATAATGGCATTGCACATACTATGTTAAAAGTCATTCTGCCTGTGTAAAGACAGGCAAACAGACACTTCTGCTTTTTGCATACCCTATAGGATTCCCAAATCATCCAACTCTGCTGACAAGAGATGGCAGAACATTACAGTAGTGACAGCTTTTGCCTAGAATGCCCCTTGTCTAAATCTCAGACAAACACAACTACACACCAATATCATCTTGACTGATCATGACTGATAAAATACAATAAATTTAGTCACTAAGATAAGAAAAATCTTGTAGCAGTAGAACAAAACTAATTCTTTGGATTCCACTTGAGAACTAAATGTTTTATGGTACAACATCTAAATCAGGAAACATTGCATAAAAGATAATTGCATTCTCTCTTGTCTGCAAACAGACTTCACATGTGGCCTCTAGCAGAATACAAGGAACATTTAACAGGGAGTTAACAAAATCACAGCTGATTCTGATACTGAAACCTATGAACCCCATCTCCCTGTGCACAGGGCATCTGAAGGAAATACTCTTTATTTTTTTAAGTCAGAAATGTAGTGGGTACTCTTGAATATTGCTGCTAATTAGTTTTCTTGAACAGAGATATTTTGTGTTAGAGACAGCTTAGAACCTTACTTGTGAAAGCTTAAGTAGTCAAAAAGAGGTCAGTAATATGGCACTTTCCCCTTCAGCTGTCTCCATCACTATATTTGCTTTAATGCATCTTTTCATTGGGTTGTATTATACTTAATCTTCTATGACTGTACATAGTGTATATTATACACTATGACTGTATCCTGTACTGTGACTATGAAGCAGTAACAGCAGCACATCATAGTATCCCAATTATTTGTGGAATGATCTCCATGCACGCTTTTCTATCAAAAGTTAATTATCTGTTTCATGCAGTAAAATTATTCTAGTCTGAGTGAAGTGGGGGTGGCACAATGGTGTCCTCCTCTTTGTGACCTCCCCTGAAGGACTCCAACACATGTTCAAAAGCCTAAGTGAGGAAATGGACGTTTACAGCATATCTGTAATATTCTCCTACTGTTTTCAAGAAGGTTAGGTCTCACTGATAAACATGCAGTCTGGGTTCTGGGTCAGAGTTTGGACCAACAATCATACCAGCATTTATAACCACGTGGACTAAATTATGGGAATACAGAACATTCTGCATTCGGTCAGGATTTTCAAAAGAATTATATGATATGAGTGAATGAATTTTGAATCCCAAGTCAAATACTCTTTTTTAAATATCACTGCCTATATGCTTTGCACATGCCTACATATGCTGTCTGTGCTTGCAAGCATTGTGCACTGTATTATTCACAGCATTATTTGTCACAGAAGACCCCACTTCATTTTTTAAAGCAAAGCAATCAGTCTATCCAGAATTAGAGTGAAGTTACCTGGAAGCAAAATGTAGGAGCTATTTAACAAAATACAGCTACCTCACACAAAAGTATATGACAGTGAATGAAGAATAACAAATGCAGCTGAAAATGTAGGAGGAATTCATAATGTAATTATCAAACTTAAATTTTATCTCCCTTGGCAAAGTGAGCAGGGAACTGTGAACGGGGAAAATGTGAATACCAATAGTAACACGTTATTCTGTAGAACAATTTTGGTGTATTTACTTCTTGGAGATTCAGAGGCAAGAGTGCCTGCTTACAGATAGTGTAACTAAGGCATCACAGCCTGTCAGGTCTGTGATACAAGTTTTCCACCAGCAATGCTGATATTCCTGTGCCTGACAGGTCAGACAGTTAAGTATCTGCCCATTTCTGATTTCAGCACATTTTAAAATTCTTGGGAGTATTTAATCATAGTGATTGACTTAATGGTCCTTGCCAAGTCACTTTCATCCTTGACTGATACCCAAATGATCAATAAGCTTGACCATGCCAAAAGTAAGAACAGAGAGAAGAGGAAAAAAAAAAAAAAAAAGAGGGTGAGAAAGAAAAAGAATGAGGAAAAAAAAAACCATAAAACACAAAGGGAAGAAGAAAAAAAAAGTAAAGAAGTACAAGAAGGAAAAAGAGAAAGAAGGGAAGAAGGGAAAGAAATAAAGAAGAAACTGAGGGGAGAAGGGAGAGAAGGAGGGGAGAGAGAAAGGGAAGGAAGACAGGAAGGAAAACTAAGATGGAGGAGGAGGACACATTATGAGTATGAAACATACAGCATAATCTACAACTTGAACCCAGAATCACACAAAAGCTTATGGGATGCTAGTATTGAACAACAAATCAATCACAAGAAAAATGCAACATCACAGTGTTGGAGGGTTGGGGTGGGGGGCAAACTATAAAGAAATTCCCATCCATCTCTAGCATGAATACTACCAAATGTGCCTAACATTTGCCTTAGTAGCTGAAGTGCTATTTTTAAAATGCATCTAAATTACTTGAAAACCTAAGGTTCATTGAAAATTAGTAGGAAATTCACCACAAAAAAACCCAAACACATCTTTGGTTCCTTTTTTAACTGTATGCAATTCTATGTTCATGTTGAACAGATAAACCAAAAGTTCATTCTCAGAAGTAATACAGATAACTTGCAGCATAAATCTTGCTGGATGTCAAACAGATGTGACTTCTAATGACATTAAAGTAAGACCTCTAAATAAGTTAGGTATTGAAGTACTGAGCAATGCAATGCATGAATTAGAATTAACAAGTCTGTATCTTCAGTATCTAGTTCTTATCCTCTACAACTGATAAAGTATTTACCCCAAGGGATTTTAAATTTCAAAACCAGAAAGTGTTCCTGGGTGAATAAAGACAGAATTTTATTCTGAGGACACACACCCCAAAATATGAATACTCGAGGTGTGGCCATCTATGCTGCTCTGAATGCACAGGTCTCCAGTTTTGACTTTCTCTTGAAAAAATGGATTCCAGTTCCATGGATAAATGTAAATAAATGTATATAAAAAAGAGAGAGATTCCATAATTAATAAATATAGTTGACAGGTTTAGAACAGAGTGATTTTCACCAATCCCATTTTAGCTAAAACAAGAACCACTTGCTTTAAAAATTTTGAAAATTTTAAATGAAATTTTGTCATAACACTGATCCTACCATGGCACTGCCCTTAACACCAACACTAGGTTCACATCACTTCTGCAATCACATTCTTGTGTCACTGCAGAGGAAGCAAACAAGCCTACCAAGTTTCAATTACAGCAGTCACACTTCAGGACTTATGTGTCAGCAAGAGAAGGCTGTGGATGGTACACAGGGCTGTGAAATATACACCTTGGCTTCTCCCCAATCAACCATCCATGTATGGATCCAATGGGGCTGGTTAGTGTCAGCACTTGTAGCTGAAGCATTCTTTCCTCATGCATTAGAGCTATAGAGGCGAGTACAGCCAACCATATGCAGAGCCACACTCTGAATTGCTGCTGGCCACACTGAAAGAGGGCTTGGTTTCAAGTACAGGGGGAAGAAAGGCACACACTGCTCTCACCCTGACACTCACATGGGAGCAGAATGACAGCCATGCAAACCTCCTCTTTTACACTGTGCTTTGGAAGTAAAGGGTGAATCATTACCTTTCCAGATTTCTTCAATCCTATCATCTATTATAATATTATATATATTATCTAGTGTTGTGGTACTACTACATATGTCGTGCATATATACAAATATGTGGTCATACAAATTCATACATGCACCTACCCCTATACAGAAAGCCTCAGTTCCCATTCAAAGTTCCTAACCAGGATAGGTCTTCACAAAAATCCTAACCAGGATAGGTCTTTACAAAAATGCACTCCATGAACGTAAGACACAGTTCAACACAGGGAAATGCAAATCACTCTGTGGACACACCTGCAAAGATCCAGGCTTTCTTACTGGCTGCCAAAATCTCACAGCTCACACGCCCGTGTCCATCTCCGTCGGCACTTCAGATTATGCATTAACACAGCTCACGCATTTAACACACGTGCATGTGCACACATGCACCAAATGCACATCCAGGCAACAACTTACACACACAAACCTGTATGAATTAACAGCTGCGTGAACAAACCTGTGTGCACACACATGCAAGACAAAAGCACACCAAAGGCACGCACGCTGATGTGTAAGATCACATTCACACAAATACACGTGCACAAAATACACACATACCCAGAGGCACCGGAAAGAATCCATGCACACTCACACGAACACAGAAGCGTGCACATATGCACAAAACACGTGTGCGCACACACCCGCACTGAACCACGCAAGCACTTGCACAAGCGGGCACACGCGGGCACACGCACAACCGCACACCACGCGTGTGCCCGCGTGCACTCACATCCCACGCGGCAGCACGTACGAGCACACACAGGCACGCACACGTGCAAGCGCAAACCCTGACAGGCACTCACGCACCCAAACACACACACGCCGCCCCCAAGAGAAACCTCCCACGCACGCACTGCGGGACCCGACACAGCGCGCAGCCCTTACGCGCAGAAATGCGCCCCCACCACCCCCGCACACCTGGGACAACACCCCCGCACCCACCCACGTGCGCGCCTCCGCACGCCTCCGCACCGCAGGCGCTGCCTGCCCGCTCCCTCCACCAGCTTCCCGCTGCGGATCAACCGCGCAGCTCGTGCGGTGGTTGGGCGGGCGGAGGAGGCAGCCCCGAGCGGGTTCGAGCCCGCAGGCCGGGGCAGTGCCGC
>VZRH01004600.1:0-45575 GCA_013397555.1 Urocynchramus pylzowi | reverse complement strand
TGTGCTCTTCCGATCTGGCTCCGAGGGGCTGCGTGGTGAGCGCGAGTCGCGGGGCGGCAGCACCCGACCGAGGGACGCGCTGGCGCGGCCGCGCAGCGGAGCGGCTTCCCCAGCAGCACCTGTTGAGAGCCGCCGCTTGCCCCTGGGGGTGGGGCAAGGAAAAAACGCTGGGCAGAGAGGGCAAAAGCTGCGATGAGGCACCAGAAACAGCCAAAGAAACGGGGGGGAAAATGGGCTTTGCAAAACTGGCCGTTTCGCTTTCCCATTGTTAGGGCCTAAGCTTCCCCGGTGCCGACCCTGGCAGTTTCCATAGACTTCCTCTGGACTGGGGCGGTTCACCCAGAAACTGCCGAGCCAGGAGGTGAGATTTTGCATTCTGGATGTGGGTTCCTTTAGGCAGCCAAGCCTGACAGAGCTGGCTTACACTCACTGCAGCACTGCATCTATTCTGGACGTTTATATTAATACTCTCTCCACTCCTGTGAATGAAACATTTTACTTTGATTTACATTCCCATAGTGTCAACACAGCTCCTGCCCCCAGAAAGCAGAGGCAAAGGATGAATGAATACCTGCCCACGTAAAACATTCCAGATGCTGGGAGCAAGATGACTCCCCGGATCCTACATCTGCTCTACCATTGCCTTGCAAGGCCTTTTTACCACACCCCATCTCTGCAAGCTCTAGCCCATACCCTTCCTTGCTTAAACACTTCTGCTGAACAGTCCAGCACCACATCATAACAGCCAAACTGTTGCTGTCATTCCTATCATCCAGACCACTTCCACAGCTTTGCTTTATTTCTGCCTCTCAGGCTTTTCCAGTTTTTGTCATTGTCCTGTCATCATTTCCCCAGTCTTGATCCACAGCTCTCCCATCACTACAGGTGTCAAACTATCCCAGGATGCTTAAGGAACCATGTTCACATTTGGATAATGAGACTTTCCTTGGATATATTAATATGGACAAAACAAATCCTTTGCATTTATCTATAAATTCATGACTCTTTGGAACCTTCAACAATACTTGAAAGGGGTTAGAAAAGGGAGAAGAAAGGAGGAGAAGGTGGAAGAAAGGAAATTGTCATAAGTTCTGATGAATGGAGGATAGAGCTAAGCAAAGACGAATTGTTCATTTTTTCAATGAAAATCTTGCTTATACAATATCCCATTTATGCCATGGAACCATCTCCAACAAAATCTTCCTTCAATAGGCATGGAGTAAAAAAGCAAAGAAATGGCACCACTGAAAAATGAGTGGCATGAAAGGCATTAAAACAAACACACACGTCCAGGAGCTGAGTGATTCCTGGTCAGTTACAGGGGATGGTGAATCCTGTGCTCTTCCCTTTAGATGAATGAGGAACCCAGGAAAGCTCCCTCTCCTCACACCATGGGAGAAATGAGAAGCACTATTGAGGCAAGGGAGGGAGATACAAACCAAGTTTAAAGTAGTAGGGAATGGAAAACTCCACTGTCCAACTCCCTTTCAGAAAGTGGGGAAGAGGGCATAAAAGAGGGGGGAAAAATTAGGCAGCATCAGTGAGCTTTGCCTCCTGGGGTTTAGGAGAGAACTTGCACGCCTTTGGTTTGGCACCTCCTTTCACCAAAAAAAAAAAAAAAAAAAAAAAAGCTTGCAATCTGTTAGTGGAGGCAAGGAGGCAAATCTGAGAGGAAATCAAGCAAAATGACCAGATTCCACAAGATTCCTCCGTCTCTTCTATTTGGCTGTCTCTCCAAGTGAGAGAGCACCAAGGTCGACTTTTGTCTGCCTGGCTAAAATGAAGCTTTGCCGCTGCTGTTGTTCCTCTGTTCCCCTCTTGCAGTTGTGACAAGCGGAACAAGGGTAGCTTTTAAAATGAAAGGGAGATGAAGCACTGAGATTTTAAACGGCTCATTGACAAGAGAAGTGATGAGAAAATAAAAAGCATTCCCATTTCCAGTGATGGGTACCTGGCATGTGGGAGTATTTAGCAGGGACAAAGCGTGCCCTGCTTCTTTTAACCACCTCTGCAATCTCTCTTTTCCCTCATTCCAACCTCAATCCCGCTCCCTTCATGCTCTGCCAGCCCCTCCCCACCGCTTCCTTCCCAGTCACTTGATTTATGGTGTTACTGACGATGGGTATGGGATTACTGGCGAATGGCTTTCCTCAGTGGGGCACGGGTGGGCGCAGCGAGATGCTGGCTCTGTCCCCGAGGCGGGAATGGTCGGGAGAGTTAACAGCAGGTTCAGGTTTCCTCATATCCAGATGGTCGATGCCGGTGCTGCACCTTTTTGGGTGTGTGTGTGTGTTGTGTTAGTTCGTGTGTTTGTGTGTGTGTACTCATGCAGGGGGGCAGGGACACATTGACTGGAGCAGGGACAGCGTCGTCCTTCCTTTCCAACTCCTCCACACCCGCTCACCTTCTCTAGGGTGCCTCTTTGCCGTGAGCCCCCGCAGGTGACACGGGGCTGGCTGCGCTCGGCGGGCTGCGCACCGCGACTCGCCGTTTTTTCACGGTACGCAGCTCTTCAGGCTTGCAGGCAAAGTTACCCCCTGTCACCCCCGCCTTTCTCAGGACTAAAACACGGCATGGCTGTGCCCCCGCTTAGAGCTCGGCTCCTCCGCCTCCTCTCCTGCAGGGCAGCGGTGAAGGAGCACACGACCCCTCCCAGCAGCATCAGCAGGGACTGTTTCTCCTTTCCCTGCCGGTGACACTCGGGACTCTCAAAGGGCACAGGAGAGCTTCACCTTCGCTTTCCTCGTTTTCATTGTGGGAGGCAGCAGTCTCAAGGCGGAGCCGGCTCGGAGGTTGGCTGCCCGCCGGCAGCCTCCACCCGCGCCCGCATCCGCACCGGCCCCCGCAGCCGCCTGAGGTGTCCGCACCGCCGGGCAGTCCTTTTGACCGTCTTCCTTCCGTCCTTTGGCTTTGCTTACTTCATCTCGGTCACTCCTGCACATCTTCGGCTGACAAGTCTAAGGCAGCTCTAGGGTGGTCGGTTGATTGTTTCGTCCGGCTGACACACAGAAATAGCCCCTCACTCCCTAAGCACAACCAGCCCGTTCCTCTGCGAGAGGCTCAGCACTTCAGGCAGCCATACAGGATGGAGAGGAGGGACAGGCTGTACCTTCAGCTCCATTATCAGCATCTCAATTTGCAAGCACCAGTGCACGAGACCTAAAGAATTCAGTGGGTGTGCTTCAAAATTCCTCCTTTTCCAAGATTCCTGTGCAGGAACATAGCAGAAACTTGTAGTCTACCCGTGGTTTTTTTGCTTGTTTGTTTGTATTTGGGGGGGGGATGATGTTTTTGAGCAACAAGTCTAGCAGGATAATTGCCCATCTAGCTTAGTGCTCTTTATCTCCAACCATCACAGTTAGCAGCAGGCTAGTGAAAGATTGGAGAAACACAGCAAAAAAGTGGAGTGAGTAGCACATCCTGGATTTCAGCAGCCAACAGCTTTGGATCTCCTAAGATACAGGCTACTTTTGAAACATCACATTTGGAAAGGTGTGGACTGGCCTGTGGTCCTCTCTTTTGTCCATTGTCCTTCGTTCTGGTGCCTTTTCCCCTTGCTTTGCCCTGCCTGGCCTTGCCTTCCTTCCCTGTTCCATACCATGGCATTCATATAAATCCTGCATTCTTTACGCTCTTCATCTGGCTGAAAGCACTGGCTTGTATGAACATTTGTGATAAAATTGGTTGTTGTTGATGTGATGTGAAGGCCTACCCATAAAATCTGAGGTTTGAAACCATTGAATGCACGTGTATCTAGAAACAAGAAAGAAAATCACCCACTTGTTCAGAGAAATTTGAAAAAGTTTTAAAATATCCTGTGGGGATGGTTCAATTTGCCTGATTGTAACAACTTTTCAGAGAAAATGTTCTGAAGAATAAGACAGCCCTGTGTCGTAGCTTTTTTAAAAAATACTGTCTTAGACATTGTCTGATTTTCAGAGGTATTGGGCATTTACAATTTCAGATGGCTCTAGTAAGAATCTGGGGGACCTCTGAAGCAAAGCCATATGAGTCCATCATTATGATACTGAGACACAGAGAAACAGTATAAGTAAAAAAAAGCATCTATAAAATAAATGTATAAATAAATAAAATTATATATAAAATTTTAATTCTACATAATCTGATAAATTGTAATGGTAGGAATAAGAAAGACATTATGATCTGCTGTAAAATTAGTTGCTTTTTTTTTTTTTTCCACTTACAGGAAACTTCAATTCTAATTCCATGGGGTTGTGATATCTCAGCTTCAACTACTTGCTGATGTGTATCTTTCAGCTTGTGTTCTGACCATAATGGTTAAGGTTGGAAGGATAGAACAAAGCCTTTGAGGGAAATTAGCTAACCAGTTACTACAAAGCAATTTCCAGGAAAGAGCAGTCAGAGAACAGACAGCTTGGTCTAAACTGTTGGGTTTTCTTCCTTAAACCCCTATATTTTTAAGACAGCTCTTACTATGTGAGAGCTTACTATTTTTAAGTCACAAATCAGAGGCACATCTGATAAGAGCAATTATTGCAAGGCTATAAACCTTACCTCATAATTTTGTTTATGTAATTTCCATGCTAGAGTTTATTGAAAAAATCCAGAACTTTTACAAGATTTAGACACATGCCTTTTAATCAACTTTACAGTAGAATGTTTCCTTGTCAATGAAATGGTACAGTTTCTATACAAAAAAAAAACCAAAAAACAAAAAAACATTTGTCTTTATCTAAAATTCAAGGGACAATATTTGGCAATTATCTTAGGCCTAAATAGAACAGGGTGTGACATGTAATGTGCCAGTTTGAACACTCCTTTTTTAAAAAAAACAAACTAGTAGTAGAAAATGTTGAAGGTCTCCTTCCCAATATCCAGCTTATCTTCTGTGAAGTAGAATGGAGAAGGATATTGGACTATAAGGAGGACTATTTAAAATACACATATACACACAGAAACACCATTTACATTTGTACTTGTTTACATTCAGTTGTTTACCTTTCCTGGGCAGATTTACAATCATTGTTGCATTGCTTTGTTCTCACAGAACGTATAAGATTTAGTATGGCTTCATAATTTGAGCATTACAGATGCTGAGTACTGTTGTAAATGTCAAAGATGGAAATAGTGGGAATTCATCATGTCCTTCCCAGAGTCTGAAATCTTAGTTGGGTAAGTTTATAGATTTAGGAACAGTGTTACTCATAAAGGGTGAGCCCTGGGGTATTGATAAATGGCAAACAAGGGATTCCAGCAGGGCTGCTCCTCTTATAGAACTCTGTTGTTGAAAAACAAGTTGGGATGCAGGCAGCACAGACATAGAGAGATGGAGTGCCCATTTTGCCTTGGATTCTACCAAATGCTTCATAGAGTCATGTGTCATATTTGCATTGTATCATAGAAATAAGGAAAATAACTGTAACTTAACCACAGAAGCATTCCTGGGGTGATGAATTCTCATCCCCCAAGGCCTGTAAATAGCACAGACTGTCTTTGCAATAGAAAAGAAAGAATTTGGAGGCTTGAGGCAGAAATGACTGAGTTGATTACTTGGATTATACTGCTATTGAATCACTATTTCTGACCTTGAATTCTATTCTGTCTGTTTCCCCTATTTATGTATCTTATTAGCCTTATGCATATATCTTGTTTGATTTAATTCTCATGGAAATATGTATACATATATCTTTACACATGCATATATAATATGCATGTGTAGAAATTATATCCACATATTTGATTATGTTATGAAGAAATTCAACAGACTGCATTGTTACCTTACAAAGGCACAGGTAACAACTCAAAATTTATGTGCTTCTTAAGTTATCTATTACCTCTTAATTTATTGTGTATTCCCAATCTCAGAAGGAAGTTCCACTATAATACATAATTGATTTCACTAACCAAAGAAAAGTGATCATAGTGATAGCTAGGAGTACTTGTTAGGAGGAAAGCTTGATGAGAAGAAAAAACACTAGTTACTAAAACCAGTAATTTGAAACTTAAATTAATAATTGACTGTCAGATTTGTTCCTAGTGATTTAGGGTTTTTTAACCAAATATAGTTTCTATAAGTTGCTTTTAGTAAATTAAAAACCATTAATCACCTTTCAAGTATACAAAAATGAACATTTCTGTATTATTTTCTGGTTTATTTTAATGCTGGTATTATCATTTGAAGAGACTGACATATGTCAGAGGTTACTGTCTTTCAGTGGCAGTTAAAATGAACCCTCTGCCATCATTATCTCCTCAAAGAGCTGTTTTCAAACCCAACAAGAGAATACTTGCAAGTGTAGTTTGGAGTCCTTAGTGAGAGTGAAGCACATAAATGCAAAGTACACATATTCTCATTGAACATAGTGGTGAGATGGAACTTCTTTAATTACAAAACCTTTCCTCCACTATTTAATCTGACCCAGGATGAAAACTTCACAGTCTACTATACTTAGCTTTCTTGGTTGCTGTGCAGTTTTTCTGGGAACTGAAGCTCAGTCTAATTAAAAGTATTCTTTTAAAAGCCTATACTAAAATTTGCATATTTGCTTCTTTGTATAAGCTTTGATCCAAATAGAAGTTATAAAACAGGATGTAAAAAGAACTTCTAAACTGTTGTTTGAGCCCATTGAAGGCAAAAGGAGAGTCCAGAATAAGATCTCTGAGAGTGGATTTTCCTGTTTCTTTTTGTACTGAGTTTTGAATTACAATTTTCTGTACATATATTTTGTTTGGCTCATAAATATTAATTATAAAAGAAGTCATGTATTTCACAATATATGCTAGATATTTTAATTAGAAGTGGTCTTTGGAAAACTCTTATTGCATTGTAAACCTAAGGATTACACAAGTAAATTGTTTGATTAAGGGAAAATAAATTATATATATGGATACAGTAGGAAAATTCTCTTTCCACATTTCACTGATGGTCACATCAGTTCTCAGGATGAGTCCACTGGATTCAGTAATGATAGTATTCTAATACAATGTCAGGTGTAGTCCTTAGAACCCCAGAATAGTCCTGGTTTTGTCAAGATATATGGTGAATTACAGCAATGTTTTAACCTATTTTCAAGATTTCGTATTAGTTTTTTTGTTTTCCAGTAAAGCATTTTGGAATTTTCACAATGCTGCTAACGGCTTCAGAGGAACTAGGAGGACTTAAGAAAATAGATTGCAGTTTAAAATGCCTCAAATTTAATTATAAGTGCAATTTGGTTTTACTTGTATCAGGTTATCATATATTCCAGTATGGAGTTACATTTGAAAATGCTGAATTAGCAAGTAAAACCAAAGCACAAAAATTGGAAAGTATCCATATTAGTTTTATTGTATTTTTTCCCTAACACATTCTTTGTATTTACCACTGCCTTAGTTTAAAGGCATCAAATATGCTGAGTCAAAACCAAAATAACTGAAATATAGTGGGGGAAAAAAGTTCAAAACCTGAATTTTGGGAAGCCTACATGGTTACATGAAGATTGGGGGAAGAAAAGAGTAGGTCTTTGGCCACCTGACATAATCATGACCATTGGCTTTGTGGTAATAGATGCTTTTTTCTTGCATCTCCAGGTACATTCAGGAACACAGACACACCAGCACTCCTGGTAGCAGGCACCTGTAACTGTGTCCTCTACCAGGAAGAATTCTGCCTAATTCATGACTGTGCTTTCATCTTCTGTGATTTCCCTTGAATAGGTCTGTGTTCCCTTGAATGTGTCTATTTCAGTTAAATGACTCTTACTGACTTGAGCAATGCTTGTTGCATAGAATGGCAGAATTGGGAGGGTTGGCAAGGACCCCAAAGACCATGAGGTCCAGCTGTTAACCCAGCAGTGCTGAGTGATGAGTGCTGAGGATGACATGGCAATTTTAATGGCCACAAGAGAAGAAATATGTATACTTAATAACTCATAATAAAAGGGCAATCTTTGCATCAATATAGTGCTCACAAAAGTTCTCACCTGATTAGAGAGTTTTTATTGGTGTAATATACTGAAATATATTGGCATTTGCACTGTCAGCAGTGGAAAGTTGCACCAATCAACTATATAAGACACAGTGATTTTGAAAATGTTCTGACAAACTTTTGATTCATAAAGCTTTTTATCTGATATAGAAATAAGCAACAGAATCATGTTTAATATAGAAAAAGTTCAATGGCATTGCTGACTCCTGCATGCCTACCTCCATAACTTTCCTAAGGATATGCTTCAAAATTCCTAAATCTTTCTAGTACTACAATTGCAGTCCATTGAAACATGTATGAGTTTCTACACTATTTTCAGCTACTTTTAAATTAGACTACCCATAAAAAACCCCACCATTCTCCTAAGCTCTATCCATATATTTTTACTACGCTCAAATCTAGCTCATCAACTAGCTCCTGTAATTTTTCTGAATTTATTCAGCCTCCTCTGCACTTCTGGGCTCCCTTCCCAAATTCTCTTCCCACTCCACAAGTACCGCTGGAGAAGTCCCAATAACATAAAGCCTGCAGAAAAATATAGAAAGTTCTCTTCAATTTCCATGTTATTTGTAAAGTCCTTTTTTGGCCCAAAGTAATAATCATATAAGGGTAATATGCTAGGAAATGAAATATCCTCCCAGCCTTAGTCATAGATTAGACTTACTAACCTTTTCGGGAAGTTCTTTGGATTTTAGATCATCTCCAAGAAAGCAAGATTGGAAGAGTGGTTTTTCAGTTATATTTTTTTTTCATTCTTCAGTGTTTACCTGATTATTGTTTGGTAACCAAAATAATACCCATCCACCCCAAAAAGAAAACTTCAAAACACATTATTGAAAAAAGTCAAAATTTTGATAGTGAGATATTCTTACACTCACTTGTGTATAAATGAACAGTATAGAATCAGATAGTTAAAATTGGAACACTTGATATATTTTGGAAATCCAAGATATATCTTCTTGGTTTTCAAGCTCTAATGTATACAGTTAAACTGTTCATGTGACATGATAAGAGAAATTTTACAGATCTAATATTACTCCTGTTAATCCTTTGCTAATATCATTGTTCTGGGATGACCACAACTGACTTGTTGGGACTGCGGATTCTACACTACATTGTAGAATAATAAAATAATTAAATCTTTTAATTATTATAGAAATTTAATTAATTCTAGAAAAAGGAAAAAAATTGCATACGGTAAAATGGCTAGAGTTGTAGGGATACTGTTATGCACTTGTTCCCATTGACTTTACATTCCAATGAAGTCAGGAGAGTGACTTGTGAAAGGTTCTGTTCCAAATTGCTCCCTTTGGGACCTCCTGTATTCATCCCCTCTTTGAAATCCATTGACAGCTGAGTTAACACAAATCTAAGAGTCAGAGTGTGCAACAGATACCAGCTAAGGAGAGAATCTGCTCATCAGAACCACTGTAATTATTATGGAAACATGAATTACCTCCTGGAATTTACGATAAATCTGAGGTAACTATATGGAAAATGGATAGTTTATTTTAGAATATTGTATGCAATACAATGAACATTGAATCATCACTTCTGAAAACATAACTGCATTGCAATGTTGACGTATTTTCTGAAGAACGTTTTCTTCATTCTTACAAGCTTTAATATTTTGCATTATTAAACTAGTACACAGTGTCCTGTAGGTAAACATCCTCTGGCCAAACTGATATGGATATATTTATTTGATCAAGTGCTTCTCCTCATCTGCTTCCTCCATGCTTCATGTGTAAAAAAATTTATTTCCACTACCTCTTTAGTATCATACCTTTTTTGTGCTTTTAATTCAGATTGCTCTGGGCAAGGTTTCTATTTTTAGTGTCTGGCACACTTAGATGATTGTGTACTTTTTGGAAGTTGTAGCTTTGATTTTTCCTCTTTTCCTATCTCTTATCAGTATTAAAAATATGCCCATTATCTACTTGAATGTCCATGTTTTACAATCTTAGTGTCTTTTTTTCCCTACATGACAATACTATTTTTTTATTTCTTTCCTATTGATGGCTCAATTAATGTTCCTAACAGTGTTTCTATTTCACACTGCTTGGTGGTTCTAAGTCTTCCCATTCAAAGCTTCTTACTTCTCAAGTGAGAAGGGTACTTTTGAAAAGAGTGATCATCCATTCAATTTTAACCTTATTGAAATATTTACCAGTAGATTATTTTAGAGCTTGTCCCCACTGAACTGAAGAGATTCGTCATTGACTTTTAGCAGAACAGAGCAGATTGATGGTAAAAAGCAAAATACTCATTTCAATACAGAGGAGTTTATTTAGGATGTGACAGCTCTAAAAAACTGTTTATATCTTGCATGGGACTGAACTGATGAAACTGAAAAGCTGTAGTAGTTGAACTACACCAGATTCTTTTTGCCAGTACCCTAAAATGGTATTAGAGGTGGGTGGGTAAGTTACTGACACTCTCAAAAACCTTACAGGCTTTGTCCATTTCTGTTCACTGTCTTATGAGAGTAGTTAAGTGAGTCGACAAAAACAATGTTTCAGACTAGAAGATTAATATCAGGTTTTATTATTGTTTTCAAATTCATCATTAATTTGTAAAGATGGCAGGAGTAAGGCTACAGTTGCAAGATGACCAAAAATTGAAAATCCTTTTTAAAGTTTAAAGTAAATAATATCAAAATTTTAGAAGACAGTGAGTCAACAGTTTATTAACCAAACACTCTTTTTTTTTTTTTTTTTTAACTGATTTGGTCTAGAATTTGGCAGAAACATATGAGGAGCCCTGAGAGTTTAAAGTTTCTGGCTGATCTCTAAATCTAAAACAGCTGAGCAGATTTAAATATTTTGTGTAAACAAATTTGCATCCAGGCTGCTAATCTGCATGCCAGCTTTCAGCTTGACATTTTCTGAAATGATGGAAAAATGCTAAGCCCTTAATACTAAATGGAGTTCATAATGGAAATGCTGACAGACCCTTAATTACCTGTATTGTGATTCTGCTGAAAGCTTCTTTATCTGTCTAATCTTTCACAATGCAGTTAAATATATAAATTCTTGAAAGGAGGAAAAAAAGGAAATTTATGTTGGAAATACTAAACTGTAGCATTGCTATATTATTTTCCAGACATCCACTTATGGAGGCAGCAGTGACAAAAAAATTATTTGAAGAAAAATATAGCATTATCTTTGCAAATGTAAAGGCAGCCAGTGATGCTTAAAAGTTTAACTTAACCTCCATTTTTCAATCTTTTTGAGTCACCTTTCTGGCAAAGTATGATTAAACAGATACAGTCAACCATTTTTATTATGATAATGAGGTATTATCATAGAAGAAATTTTTTATTGACTTGACGTGGCAAAAAAAATCTCAACCAACAAAACATATCCAAATTATCATTCCACTCCCCTAATACTTTTTATTTATGCTTAACTCTTTTTCACTGAATGGAGGAGGAAGCAGAGAATAATATTAGAGAAAGGCCATTATCTGGATTCTAATTTACAAATTCTGTAGTAAAGAAACTCTACTATCTGCCAACTTTATAATAGAGTCTTTAAGATTCTCTGGAAGAGATTTTTTTCAATTTATTTTTTTTTATTCCCATCATGAAAATCTTCCCCAGTTCGTCCAGGCTATAACCACCTGAAAAACCAGACAGTATTTGCTCTGCAGAGATTGCTTAGGGTGGATGACTCAGTCATCCCATCCTTGCTCTGGTTCCACACAATATCTGTGCCCCAGCCAGGGCACACAGCTGTGCCTGTAGAACAGCTTTTACACATGACAGTGGTCCTTCATGGAAACAGAATATCCTCTAGCATTTTTGCCTTTGTGGTTTGCTGGGTGAATGAAATCTATTTCTCCAAGGTTCCCACAGCAACAACTGACAAAGCTCAAAGAAAATATCCCGAATGAAAATGCGAAACATACTGCTCTGATACCTTCTTTCCAGACTGCCACCTTCTCCAAAAAGACATCTGGAATTTTAATTTTTCCTTATGAAGAAAATACTTCAGTTCCAAGATCAGCTATTTGCCCATCTCTGCATCTTTAATATAATTCTGCCTTTCTTGACATAAGTGGGTTAGAACTCTGGGCAGTGCTCAAGATAGGAGTGCATCAGTGGTTTTTGTAGGGGATAAATTTCACTCTCTTTGTCTTACTCTTCCTGTTTGTGGAAGTGCCATGGAACATGAAGTCAATAATTTCAAAGACATTTCAGTGATGTGTCTGAGGTCAAAACTCTGAGTTCCAAGTTCAGTATCATGCAGGTATCATTCAGTTATATTTTCCTACATGCATATTAATCTTGAAAAATTGCCTACTTCTGCGTTTGCACACCTATTGATTTTGTGAGGACATTCTGGAGTACCTTGACGTTGGTGCATCGTTTGATTACCCAAAAGATCTTAACATCCCCAGTCTAGCAAATTTCTTTGCATACTCCTTACTCTGTTGAGGATAGAGGTGTGAAGAAAACTGATCCCATCACTAATCTGAAAGCAGCAACCCCACTTTTGATTCATCATTTAAGCAAGTGACCATCACCTATTCTGTGTCTTATATTTTAACATCTTTAAGTTCATAAAAGGTTCTTTCCATCTGTCCTGTGGTAAACTATTTTTAATAGCTTTTGGTGGTGAGCCTTGTCAAGCAATTTTTGCATCTTCACCGTGACTAAACTTAAAAAGATTAGTTTTTCTGATTAACAAATCTATACCCAGAATTCCCTTCTCTGGTGTGACAGCTTTAACCAAAGACCAAAAACCACAGGAGAAGACCTGCCCGTATATATTGCCTTCTCTGCAACCCAGAAGAACCATAAATATTTTCTAAATCAGGGCACTTTTCATAGAACTTTTGAGGTACAATGAGACTGTTTAGTACTTTAATAGTTGATTTAAAAATATATTACTGGAGTTTCAGGAAATGGTGCTGTTTCTGTTGGAAGCATTTTCTAGAATTTAAACTAAATTACTATTTCAAGAAAAATGTTAGAGACACTGAGCTCTTGCAGTTGTCATGTTTCAGATGAAATGTTGCTGGCATGTCTGGTCCCGAAAGATTGCATGGTATTTTTCACAGAAGATTGTTATTAGCCTTCATCTGCTGGCTGAATTCCAATTTGGATAATTGCAGTCTGCTATCTAAATTCTCTAAGCAGAGTGTGTTAAATAACCTTCTACACTTTCTTTTCTAATCTTCTGAGGGGCATTTCTGAGAATTATTAAATAACAGATCTAGTTAATCTAAAAGGCAGCTGCTTCTGAATGTAAGGGGAAAGTAACTGTTTTAGGTGTGTTGACTACTAAGTGCTCAGTGATAAATTACACAGCAGCATTGGTGTAGGAAATGCTCTTTTGCACTGTACAAAAAAAAATAAAGAATCTACCTCCTTAACAAGATTTCTGTAATTTAATTAAGAGTTCATGGAAACATTTTAGATAAACAATACGCTCTTCCAAGATGAGAAGTACGAGCCTGGAGAAAACTACATAGAAAGTTTTGGAAAAGTTACAAATTATTGAAGGTTGAAAAAATGATTTCTGATTCAAGATGAAGGATTAATACACACAACTGTAGTACACAGGAGAATATAGAAAAGTGCAAAGCTGTGCAAAGCTTTGAACTTCCTCAGATATGAAAAAAATCAAAGGGAGAAAATGGGTCAGTTGGACCAGTCATGGAAGTCCCAGATTTGAAATAAATGGATGAAAAGGAAACATTTCAGATGTAGTCGAGTACAACATTTTGCTGATTATATACTAGTTCAGTTGTTTGTTTCAATGTGAGAAAAGAAGGGAAGGGAATTCAATATTCGTCACAATTGCTTGACATGTTTTTGAACATGTGTAATTATTGGACTAATTTAAGGAAAATTTGTTAAGCATCAGCTCATTGGTCCATCAAAATTGGTGTTTGCTTCTCCCTCTTGGCCTAATGGTAAGTGGCAGCATTCAGCAAAGTAATCTTTTTATAGGAAGCAAAGAGATGTCACAGAAATGTCTTGACTCAAAAGGTATTCTCATATTCACTATCTCCATCTTTCCTCGGGGCCCGTTGACACAGATGTGTTAAATTAGAAGAAACCATCTCCTGTACCATTTCTTCCAAACTTATTTACCTCCCACAGAATGTTCTCTCAAGCCCAAAGATTTTTTGCTCTCCATGAAGAAAAGACAACAGTATCAACATTTTTGCTCATGATTGTTCTACCCTGCATTTTGAAAACTCTGTACAGTAAAACTTTTCACAGTAAAACTTTTTTGGGGTTTTATAGAGAACAATACAACCACATAATAAGTCTATGACTCCTGGTACTGTTTGGCATTATTTTAGTTCAAGAAAAAAACCATCATACCCACTCATGTGCTTAAACTATGTCTAAGCTCAGTCCAATCTGTTTAAAAAACCACAATAACAAGATCATTTTACGTAATGTTATGTGCAAATTAGGTACTCACCAGGTTGATGCATGTCTGGATGGAATGGAAACAGAGATTGTTTATAGCCCTTTGAGAAACCATTTAATTCTGGTTCTAAGAAAACTCTGTTATTACAGTGCAGGTGGTTGACTTGATTGCAATCTTGAAGATTAAGGGTATCTCTATTTCTCTGCTGTTACAGAAACACAGAGAACTTTTTGGCCTGATTGTCACTGACTTACTGCTGCCAAAAACTGCATTAACTGCTATTTTGGAGCCTCTTCAGTACAGAATTTTCATTAGCTTAGTTTCTTGTATGAATACAAAATTAGTAAATATGAGTGTAATAGAATATGCACAGTTCCAAACCAAGTAGCAGCATTCTTAAGTTAATGATCAGGAGAAAAATGGAATGAGTTTATTTCTCTGTTAAACAGCTTCATTATCAGTTGGTTAGTGAAACTTCAGGTACTTTGGTGTGCAATTTAACACTAGATTGCCAGAAAGATTCAGTATATATATTGCAGTTTGAAATGCACTTTGAAGTCTTCTGTTCTTTATAGTTGTGTAAGAAATTGGCTTCAAGGGAATTGCTACTATCTTTTGCTAGAGAAAAACCAAAAATAAAATCTTGAAGTTAGGGGGTCAAATATCATCTGCTTTAATTACTTTAAACAGATGGAAACCATGAATAATTATTCATAAAAGCCTTTTTATATGCTTTTTCAAGGGGTATTATTGCAAGATTTTTTCAGTTACATAAATAGCAAAGTGAAAAAGAGCAAGTAATATCACCTCATATCTGCACATTAAGAAACAGCAATAAATGGTTTGTTTTATAAGTGGTCTGAGAAGTTGCATGGGTTAAAATCCAGTGTAGACAGCACAAAAAAATTCTAATGTTTGAGATTGAACTTGATTGAAGGATTTATTTCCAAGCTTCTAATTATTTCTTCATTTTTATCATTGGGTTTCACTAATGCATAGTGCTAAGAGGGCAACTGGGAATTAGTTTCTGGGAATTAGATTTTTCACTAGGAGAAGAAAACATATCTCTTTTCAGATAAACTTTCAGATAATGTTTGATTTCTACCAAAGGAAACTCTGAAATATTTTCAAAATTCACAGAGTAAGAGTTCATTTATACATGAAAGATTTTTTTCCTGATGATTACCCCATTTTCATAATTGTATTACATTTCAATTTCCATTTATATATGTATTATTTCTGATTTTGTGCGCACTAACATACCATGTTTTGGCATCTAAAATCAGACATTTTCCTGCTTACTAGTGGAGTAAATATTCTTATATAAAATGCTGAAATATATAAAAAATTAAAACCATGGTCAAACAACTGTATCACCATGGCTATTTAGACCCATGCATTTGCTCAGTTTCCCACCCTTCTGAGCTTGCTGACTATTTGTATCTGCTTCTGAAAATTTCTCTGTATCCATTCTTACAATTCAGGGTATACCACAGTATAAAATAACTTATACAGTTACAAGTGCTGAAATAATTTACTTCCTACTGTCTATCAGCACATTTCAACAAAGAGGGAGCAGGTTTTTGAATGGCTGTTACACAACTACAAAATACGAGACATATGAGAATATCTGTTTCCTCTTGCACTCACTTAGGGTTGAGATCTCAGTCCTCTGTAATAGTATACCTTTCTTCTTCTTTTTTTTTTTTTTTTTAAATATATTTCTGGTAGTTCCTAAAAAAAGTGTTAGAATTTCAGAAAATGGAACAAAAAAGAGAGGATCCCTCAAGTGCCTCTCACTCTACAGATTTCAAAGAGTAAAATAAAAATTTGACAAAATAAGTTTTATATTTGCAAAAATAATAAGCAAAAGTAATTGTTGCTTGTTTCTGCACTTTAATGAGAATGCACTGTACATTGCTAGTTAGCTTCAAATAAATTACGAATTATGGTTTTGCCTTTGATATATTATTTTTCCTTCCCAAGACAATTCAACACCTGTTAATCAAAACTGCTTAGGCAACCTCACCAAAATTAATTTTTTGTTACTGTTTGCATTATAAACATTGTGTCAAGTTTTTGATTGACTGATTGGCTGTTCTGCTCTTATTTGAGAAATGATCTAGAGGTTATTTTTTGTCTCATCATTACAAGATTTCACAAACTTTCTGTATTGGGAGTGAGAAATATGGAAAAAAAGAGCCAAACAATCCTTGTGAGAGCATGTAGGGCAACATGTTCTGGCCTGACTCCACAGATGCTCTCTATAGAGACACTTAAAAGACAATTTAAATTTCAGTTTGTTGTACACTATGTGGTCCTTTGGGTTAAAAGTTGCTACTTCCATGTAAGCATCACTTCAATAGGAAGCCATACAATTATTTTAGGTATCTTCCTATTGTTTTCTCTGCTCAGCTGGGAGGTTTATCTGCCAGTGAGGCAGCCTAGCTGCTCACCTGTACAGAGCAAGAGGACCTGCAGGGAGCACTGGATGCTCCTCCACAGAGCACAAAGCAGCCATGCAGAGTGGAACATCCTCTGTGCTAACTAGGCCGTTTCGCAACATATTATAATAATTTCACACCACATTTTATGTGGTCTTAAATGATTGAATGTCTCCTTTGAACATTCAAAGGTTCCTCACTCTACTAGCTCACTGTTAGAATTTTTACATTGCCTTGTGGCAAATTAGTTGAATATACCGTAAGAAAAGGGACATCATCAATATCTTATTTGCATACAAACATCATATTATTTTCAAATTATCTTCTTTAAGGTTCTCATTTTCCTAGGATGTTTTCTTCTGCCTGTATGAAGTTTGCTCATTTTATATGCATTCTTCTATTAGTGTTTTGTTGCATAACATAACAGATTTTCTTTTCTGCCTTTATTCTCTCCCTGGATATAAGTGCTAAATTACACAATGGTAAGAACATCAGCAATACTTCACAATTAAGTTTTACCAATTTATACCAAGCTAGTCAAAAAAGTTAAGTCAAAAATGATACAAAATTAAAAAAAAAAAAAAATCAACTCTTCATTTTCTCACTGCATAAGAAATGCTTGGATGGCTTGAATATTCCTATCATTGTCACTTTGCCTAAAACTTACAGAAAATTTCTCAGACTCATAATGCCTTAGGCAGCAACCCCTATGCTTTCCCCTCCCACAGAAAAGAAGGAAAGGCTTGCTTACCCTACAGTCTTCATGGGTGTTTTTGGCTCATGCCAGTAATTGTATTGTTTTTGTGTTTTATGAAAAACTTGTGCTTTGAGGGACACATACTTTGAGGGATAAGGGAATGGGAGGTGATTTTTCTAAGAGGAACATGCTGAAAACAAGTTAATCTATGTACAGTTACCAGTGCTTTCACTGCTGACAATGTCTGAACTGCAGACATGCTGAGATGTAATGGGGAATCACAGCTTCAGGGAGCCATCTGTGGATCTCAATGCAAAATCATTCAACCCAGCAAAGTTAAAGCAGAAGAAGATCTATTTGAATTTTTTTTTTCTTCAGCTGGTAAAAGACTTTCTAAGGAAGATTACAGGAGAGTTAATAGATTTCAATTCTACCTTATTTCTTCTTTGTCTTGACCAAACTCCTTTATGCAATGATCTGGTTTTCATGCAGTACATAATATTAACATTGTACCTCTCATTGGGAAAATGTTAATGTAATTCCTAAACGACATTTTCATTGCAGCTTTTGAAACATAGGGAAATATGTAATTATGAAATTCTTTAACTTTTATATTCTGGAGTTCACTACCTGACAAATATCTCAGGTGTTATTAGTATTGCTAAAGGGAAGTGTCAGAACCTTACTGTGTTAGGACTGAGAAAAAGTTAAAATGTTCTTTGAAGCAGAATTCTGTCCATTGCTTCCTATCTCTACATGACAGATTAACAAGGGCCTAAAGTATGTACAGAATGAAATGAAATACTTATTTAATGAAACTGTTATTTGCCTCATGTTCTACATATGGTAAGAGTTTAAGTGATTAAAATATAATTAAATAAAAGATTCCATGACAAGTCCTTTAAAATAAAACGTCTCACAAGGATTGCCATACACACCACACTGTTTCTGGATTTCATGTGGCTCCTTTCACTGTCAAGTACTGAACCAAACATCACAATACTTAGCATTGCAAAGTTCATAGGGCCTGTTGCTGACTTCACAGGCTTTCAGGTCCATAGCAAAACAGACATCACTGATATGAATAGTGAAACATATGTAAATCCATCACTAATTGCTTAGAACTATAAAAAGATAAAGATATTTCCTTTTCATTGCTAAAAATGAATTACAATGTATGATCATATAATCATGGTTTGACGCTAAAAATAAACCACAAACATTCTTTGTTTGAAGTCATAGAAAGGAAAATAGATGTGTAGGGTGGAAGGTGGCACCCGGGCAGATTATCTGCCCAGTGACTTGGTTATTTTTATTCCAAAATACAAGTTCTCTCTGCTACTGATTAGGAACAGCATGTTTAAAAGCTGCAGTTCATGTGGTGTCAGCTAAATATTGTCAGTGTTTTGAGATGTGAGTAAAGAAACATTATCTTTCACAGAATACTGGTTTTCTAATAATCTCTGGCAGTTAACTTTTTCTTCAAGGATTTTAATAATGCTGCTTAGATATATAAAAATGCAATACTCATTTCTAGTAAGTGAATGTTGAAATATGTTTTAAAACTTTCAAGCTGGTTATGAGGGTTTTAATTGCTCTTGTTTTTCCAGTCTCTGTCAATACATTAAATGTCACATAAATGTACACTATTAGTGGAATGTAATATGTTTGGTGGTAATTAAGACTCAGGTCCAATTTTCTTAGTGATCTTTCCTCATTGTATTCTCTATTTCAAAGTGGTTTATTAAAACAGAGATTATTTTTTAGATTTGCTCTCTTTCCTAATAAGAGTTGCCTTACCTGACCCATTTCTAATGGAATTGTTTTACTCACATGCCAAAAGAGGATTTCTCCATTTCAGGATAACAAATACTTACTTTCAAATACTGACAAAGCAACAATGACACAAAGATGCTGTTGTGAGAAATCCTGGTCCAAAAGACCTCTAAGATAATATGAAGTGTTAGTAAAATACAAATGCAGTATTTGAATGAAGTATTTGAATAAATGAATGAATGAATGAAGTATTTGAATAAATGAAGCAGAACCAGTAAGAAGAAAAAAAGAATATGAAAAATATTTCCAGAAAACTTTCTAAAGGTAGCTGATCCAGAAAAAATTGGTTAGACATAGTCTGTCATGTTGCAAGAGTATTTATGACTTTTTAAACTCTCTCATGCATTGCATTTTTATTATTGTCTATCATACAGTTTATTAACAGAAGTTATTTCATCAGTACAATAATTCCATGCAAAATCTTCAGTCATAAGCAGTGCCATGCATTAAATTCACACCTGTTTCAATGGACATTTGAAGTGTTCTTTTGATCTGATCAGTAGTTATAGAGAAAAGAGGATGGCCAACGCAGGACAAACAAACAAACAAACAAAACAGCAGAGACAAAGATATGCTTTGAAATTGAATACATACATATATTGGCTTTTAATGTAAAATACCTTTGTTACTACAGAATATCTGATAGATAAATAGTACATCAAAATGAAAGGAGAAATGGAAAATACCTAGAGCTGAAGTGTTAGTCTAATGTGTGAATGCAAGTAAATTGGTACAAAGTACAGGTGATTAGAACAGCAAGCATATCAGATCATTTAAGATCTTGATTGAAAGTTTGGTTTCCTTTTTGTTTTTCAGTCTCTGAGATTCTTTCAACTCCTCTCAAGTTCTGTTCACACCTTTTTGTCAATGCACTTAATCCTTTTTGTCACAGTCTTTAAAGCACCTTTAATTCTGCTGTGTCATCCCTGGTACAGGCTGGGCACTACAGTATGCAGTTTTCTAGATACTACTGCATCGTTAATATTATGTAATGACATTTTTAATGATCTGTCTTACATATTGATATACCATCCCATGCTTTAATATATAGTAGTGCTATAATCTTTAATGCATGTTTCCTTCTACCAATGTCATAAGGGAATTCTATTACCTGTTACCTTGCTTGCAGATAGAAAATCATTCTGCAAGTCAGTTATGGGCCAGATTTGCTCAGGGTATTTAGGTACCTAATGATCCAGGCAAGTTCCTAGCGGAACTGACAGAAGCCTAAATGTGTAAGACCCATTATTTCAATAGGTGTTAGGTACTACATTTTTCAAAGTCATGCTGTGCCCTATCTGGAAAATACCTTTTAAAAATCTTAAAGAATTTTAAAAATGTCCCAGGTGACTTCCTAAAGTTACAGAAGTCTTTCATCAAGTAGAAAGCTGAAGCCATGTCTCCTGATTCCAGAATACCTCTGTTAACAGTGATCCATGAAAAATCTTCTCCTTTTCGACAAGTACACATAAAATACTAACAGTGTTGTTACTAGGTATAAAGGAACAATGTCCAAGGGGGTTTTTATACTATTGTAAATTGCTATTTTTTCTAATAAGATGATAGGTTTTATGTCACTTTTCAGTACTGATCTGCCTTACATATTAAATAATCAGCCTAGTGCAATAATTTATTAAATGGAAGTGACACAAGTCTTTAATTACTAGGCATTACTTTCTCTTACAAACATGAAAATTTGAGTGGACATACAAACTGATATACAGTTGAAGCCATTGGAAAGGAACACATATGCAATGAATGCATATGAGAATTATTAGTTTTGACTAAAATATACAAATAACTGTACTTCCACAATATATGTGCAGGATCTGGTAAATGAGACTGGTAAAAAAAGGAATTAATGTAGAGTTTTTTAACATGCACTAGGAATGATTTCTTTTTGACATGTTTTTTTGCTACAATTTCTCCAAACCTGGTACACATCTGGCAGCTGGTGAACTGAAAGCACTGCATTTTATGGTGATTATCACCATCTCACTTTTTCCTTGTGCTCCCTAGTCTGCACGTTCTTGTGCTGTCTAGTCTGCATGCACTTGCACTATCCTGCATTCTGTTTAGTCTGCAGTCTTCTCAAACTGAAATTGGTGTCTTTCCTGTCTCAGTGCAGTGTGTAGCACAACATGCACCTTGTATATGTCAATATTTTGGAAATATTGTCACAAAATAATGGCTGAAACTATGCATGTAGATGATTCAGTGGGTCTAATTATTTGCTTTTGAAAGGCAGAGTTGTTATGAAATACAACCAAATCATAATTTTGCATTTCCAATGACAATAGCAATTTATGTCTATTTTTCAAATTGGCAAAAGGACATTAATGGCAAAAGGACATTCACAGCGCTAAAAGATCAAACCTCATCTCTGTGGGATTCTTGGCCTGTAAATAAACTGGACTTCAAAAGTTTTTAATCTCTTAAGCATCTTTCAGGAGACTGATTAATGATTAATCAAAATGCATGTAACAATAACCTAATTATCTTCAAAGTTAGTTTGGATTTTTTTTGGATTTATTAATTATATTAAAGTCCAAAATAGCAAATATTTCTCTTGAATGTCACAAACAGCTTCATACTTTAACTGAAACTTTTTCATATTAAATCAATTATCAATTTTCAATGAAGAAAAATTTGGTGGTTTCTTGAGGGTTTTATTTTAAGCAGGAATGTAGAAAAATTAATTGTCATTATATGCTACATTATATGCTACATATGCAGTAAAAATATGCCTACCAGTCTGTTAAATATTTTGATTTCTCAAATACGTATTGTGAAGGTCTACATTCTAGTCCATATTCCATTTAATAGAAGTGGAACACATCTTTGCCAAACATTAATGATAATATTGACATATACACACTGAACTTCTATCCCTGGATTGCAAAAAAAATGCAACTAGCAACACAATATGCTGAAACATGCAGAAATTTCAGAAAAAAAAAAAAAAAAAAAAAAGGGCCAGACTTTCTTTACCCCCTTGGTATCCATTCTAATATGTATGTAAAGAGGCCAACCAAACAGCCAGTATGGAATTCTCTCTTGTAATAAAGTACATAGTACAGTATTTATTATTAATATGCTTCTCCACTACATTGCTATTGTTTAGTTATGTCTGTAAGATGCTAATTATTTTTTCAGCTCCATCCTTACATTGTTCTTATAAAAATTTTACAGTGAGAAAAGGGGTTGCAAGGTTGTAGAAAATCAGAACAGATACAAAGTAATGAAGACTTAGGTTCTGGTATTTATATTGCACTTTTATTTAATGGTGTCTCAGGTGTATGTAAATACTCTACCTTGATATGTATTTGCTATATCCATTACAAGTTCAAATAATGTAAACTTTAAATTATCTTTTTTTTTTTTTTTTTCCCTGATGTTTGTAGGATTTTGTCCATGTTTGTTATACTTGTATTGGCCAACAGCTATTATTAATACTCAAGGCTGGGAATTCTACTTATGATTTAATAGCCATCTTTTGGTTTGGTGTGTAACTCATGACACACAGAAAAAAAAATTATTTGAGTGATTACTAGTGCTTGAACCAAGAACATTTTCTGGCTTGTATTCTTATCTTCCTTTTGTGTCCAAATGTATATTTCTTTTCTTTTTTTTCCCCCTGTATTTTTTTACCAAATCACAAAGGAGTTACTATAAATGAAAGACTGGAGAATGTCCAAAAATCATAGTCTTGAGTTTAGGAAAATATAGAAGACTCGTGAATTGCTTCACGAAGAAACAACAGTTTCTGAACCAGGAAGAATACTCTAGTAGTAAGCTTCATTGTGGTGTTTCTACTTGGTTTCTTTCCTCTTTGGGAGGTTTTTGAGACTAGGAGGTTTCAAATTGAAACTGCCACAACTAGAAAGAGGAACAGAGCGTTACATTAAATTGAAGTATTTTGAGTAAAATTGTGACTCTCTTGACATTTTGCAAAAATCACAGAATAACAGAATCATCAAGGTTGTAGACCTTCAAGATCATCTAGTCCATCTATCCAGCACCATCATAATAACCCCTAAGCCATATTCACAAATGATATATCCAGACCCTTCCTGAACACTTCCAGAGACAGTGACTACACACCACCTCCCTGGCCAAATTCTTCCAGTGCCTAACTACTAATTCACTATTTATTTTTTATTCACTAATGCTAATACTGATTTTTTTTTTTTTTTTAATAATTGATCTGAACCTCCCCTGGTACAACTTAAGGCCCTTTCCTCTCCCTCTTTCCCTTGAGACATGCCAGAGGAGAACAACTCCCTACCAGTACAACCTCCTTTCAGGTTGTTGTACAGAGCAATGAGGTGTCCCAAGCTCTCCAGACAAAACTATCCCAATCCCCTTACCCACTCCTGCTAAGATGTTTTCTAGACCCTTCACCATCTTTGTTATCCTTTTTTGGACACAAAACATCATGACAGACTAGACACCTAGTCTATTGATGTATTTTAAGAATGCCTACTAGATGTTATGAAGACAGAAGAAAAAGGATGGCCTTAGTCCAGGCTGAGTATCAGAGAACTTCTCAGTGTCTCAACTCCATCATACTAAACCCCAGGCTTTTAAGTTTATTCTGTCCTTGCTATTTTGGTTTTCTTTAATGGTGGTCAAACAGACTTTGAATGTTTCACATTCAAAATGCTCAAATCTTCAGAGGTACTTCAACTCCAGTTCCACTTGCTTCAGTAGCTTTGAAGTAAATAATTTAATCATCAACTCAGCACAGAACCTCTCTATGCTTAATACTTTCTAAAAATCCTGTACCCAAAAGGCATATTTAGATAACACCAACACTTATCTAGTAGACAGAGCAAATCATGAACATGATTTGCTACATATCTTTATGTATGGATTCATCACTATATGTTTGGGAGATCTGTAGGTGGAAAAAAAAATTGGAAAATATTTTATTAAGTTTTTTTACTAAGTCAAAATAGCATGTAGTAGTGATACATCTTAATAATTCTGAAAGGTAGTTGAATTTAAATACCTTGGCTTAAATTTCTTACACCAGATTTTTTTTTTAATAAAAAGGATTAAGCAACTATTGCCAAATAATACATGGTTTGTTGAAGGAATTGCATTTACTCATGGGTTTTGTCTGTTTGCTGGATGGGTATTTAAAGAAGTGTGTGTATCTTGTCTTCCAGTGGATGTTTATTCCTTCCTTCCCTCTGGTTTTGTAAATTCCCAAAATATGAACGCATCAGAAGTAATACACTGGCCGTGCATGAAACGGCTACGTGCGAAAACACAGTAACTGCTCTGTTTCTCATAGCTGAGTTCAAGCCAATGCAACTCTTTGTGCTATTAGGGATTAAACCTTCTCTATTTTGTGCTACAATGTCTGCAGAAAAACTTGGCATGCACATGGACCTTGTTTGTCATCTATATTGCTGGGAAAGGGAACTGCTTTCATTTTTTGTACACGGCTGCTGAAACTAAACCAGCTGGACCTTGGTTTTGGTGGGAGCTTGTTGTTTGGGGTTTTTTGTTGGTTTGTTTGTTTGATTGTCTGTTTTTAAGAGCAAATGTTCACAGCAATAATACTAAAATATTTCAGTATTCAAAAAATAGTAGATATGGTTACTCCTCTGCTGTCAGTGCATTTTGATAATGGGAAGTCAGTCTCGCATCTCTACTCTGCTGCTCTTGGCAGGCTTCTGATATTATTTATCCTGCACTTGATAATTCATCCTCATAAAGCTGACTTCTCTAAAAATCCTTGTTTGTGGGTCTAAAATGTATGAGATTAATTCAGCATGTAAATTCCGAATTGCATCAATTTCATCCTATATAAACAATCTTTTTTACTAGCAACACATAGATTTTCTTGTATAAAGATTCTAATGCATATTTTCTAATAAAATAAATGCTCAAAACTTTATGTAAGTTTTGATCATTCATTCATGCAGCGTCACCTTTTTTGAAAAATTTGTAAGCAGAGAAAATTCCTTTTCATTCCCTAAAAGTATATCATAGGGACCAAATAATATTTGCAAAGGATTCTATGATTATGAGCCAAAATGTTAGGGAAAAGATGAAATATCCATTATGCAGCATAATACCTTGCTGTATGTTCTTACTTCTATGTCTGATCCTGCACAAAAAAGTTTAATTTCATTTGCAGTAAAATAATCCTACTAACTCTTTTCTGTTCTCTTCTTGTTGATCTAAATGGCAAAATTCCCACAGGAATTGAAGAACCAGACAAATTTCTTAATATGAAAAGTTAATTGTGTGGCTAGATTCAATTACACGGATATCATAGAACAAACAGCATTTACTTGCTCCCTTCTTGCTCCCTTAATACTGTTGCCTTCCCTCCTTCCCTTCCAGAGGCCATCTAAAAAAAACATGTTGTAAGCTAGAACAGAGCTGTTCTACTCCTGTCTGTGTGTGACTTGTGTTTAACTTAGGTAAAAGCTTAGATTGCCTCAAGCCTTTTTATTTTCCCCCAACAATTCAATGGTGCTTTCATCCAGGTTTTATAGATTTCACAGAGATCTGTCAGTCTGTGCATCTACTTTTACAAAGCACTTAAAAAGCAGTAAAATGCACATGCAATGCGTGCATATGTACAGAATTGGTTTTCTCTTCAGATATTAACCAACATAATAAACAAAAGTGCTGACAAAAAAACCAAAAAAAAAAAGCATTGAGTAAGAATGTTTTTCATGTACCCATAAATTAGACAATTATAAATCTGATATAGAACATTTCAGTGTTGCATGCAAGAGCATATTTCCCAGAGACTATTTCCCAGAATATTTTAGAGCCAAAATGATTCCATCCGAAAAAAATAATCCAATTTCTTCTCATTTTTTTTTTTTAAAGATGATTTTCAAAGTTTATTAGGTAAAGGGGAGATATAAAAAGCCACTTAAAAGTACAAACAAATGAACAGGGAGGAGAAAAGCAAAGGAAGGCAAGGAAAATCAGAGTAAACAGTTATTAACCCTTTACATCAATACCTTGCTCCCATTTGGCAGCAGAAAATGTCTTCAACAGCCTTATGTATAAAGCTGAAGTTTCATTAAAATACATAATAGTTCAGCACATACTTAAAATTAGGCAATTGAATTGATATACTTCCTTGAATTACAGGCATTTTTCCTACTTTTTCCAGAAGTTTCTCAGTTATTATCATATGAAACATCTCTGTGCAACAGACAGCTTTTTCTACTCATGTGGTATTAAAAAAAGCCTGTGGTGGGTTCACCCCTGGTTGGACACCAGGTCCCCATTAAAGCTGCTCTATCACTCCCCTCTTCAATGGGGCAGTGGGGAGAAAATATTAAAAAAAAGGCTCGTGGGTTGAGATCAGGGCAGGGAGAGATCACTCACCAGCTACCATCATAGGAAAAACAGATTTGACTTAGGGAGGATGAGGAATGGGGCCTGTGGTGAATTCATCACACGCCTCTGCCAATCCTTCATCCTCAAGAGGAGGACTCCTCACACTCTTGTCCTGCTTCAGTGTGGAATCCCTTCCAGGGTCACAAGTCCAGCCAGGAATCCTTCTCCAGGGTGGGCTCCTCTCTCCATGAGACCCCAGGTCCTGTCCAGAGCCTGCTTGAGTACCGTCTTCCCACAGAGTCACAGCATCCTTCAGGCATATCCATCTGCTCCAACACTGGGAATCCCATGGGCTGCAGGTGATTATTTTCTCCACAATGGCCCTCCATGAGCTGCAGGGGAGCAGCCTGTCTCATAGAACTAAGAATCATAGAAAAGTTTGGGTTGGAAGGAACCTTAAACATCATCTGGTTCCAAACCCCCTCTGCTATGGACAAGGATACTTTCCACTAGACCAGGTTGCTTAGAGCCCCAGTCAAGCTGGCCTTGAACACCACCAGGTATGGGATATTAACAATTTCTCTGGGAGGTGTGTTCCAGTGTCTCATCACTCTTACAGTGAAGAAATAACTAATCTAAACCAACCCTCCTTCTGTTTAAAGCCATACCCTATTATCCTATCACCACATGTCCTTGCAAGAAGTCCCTGTTCAGGCTTCTTGTGGGTCCCCTGACACTACTGGAAGACTGCTTTAATGTGAGCTACAAGCTATGGAATCCCAACTCTCTCAGCCCCTCTTCATAGGAGAGGCATTCCAGCCCTCTGATCATCCCAGTGGCCATCCTCTGAACTCTCTCTTTTTATGCTGGGGACCTCAGAGCTGGATGCAGTACTCCAGGTGAAATCTCAAAAGAGCAGAGAAGAGGAGGAGAATTAACTCTGTGGATCTGCTGGTCCTCTGTGGATCGTGTTCCTTTTGATGCAGGACACAGTTGGCTTTCTGGGTTGCAGGTGCACATTGCCAGCTCATGTTGAGCTTCTCATCCACCAACACTCCTACGTGTGGCTTCTCCTCAGGGCTGCTCTTAATACAGTCTCTTCCCAGCCTGTATTTGTGCTTGGGATTGTCTTGATCCAGGGGCAAGGCCTTGCCTATGGTCTTGCTGAAGTTCACGAGGTTCACAAGAATCCACCTCTCAAACCTGTCCAGGTTCTGCTGGATGGATCCCTTCCCTATAGAGTGTTGACCACACCACACAGCTTGGTGCTGTCAGCAAGCTTGCTGAGAGTGTAGCAGATCTCATGCCCATGTCATTGGCAATGTTGAAGACCAGTCCCAATACAGACCCCTGAGGACTAACACTCATTACAGGTCTCCACTTGGACAGTGAGCCATTGACAAAAGTTGAGTGTGAACATCTTCCCAATTCCTTATCCACTGAGTGGCCCATCCACCAAATCCCTGCCTCTCCAATTCAGAGGCAAGGAAATTGTGCAGGACAGTGTCAAATTTTTTGTTCAAGTCCAGGTAGATTATGGTACTTGTTCTTCCCTTACCCATCAACACTATAGTCCTGTCATAGAAGGCCATCAAAGTTTTTGGCACAATTTGCCCTTAGTGAAGCCATGCTGGATGTTGGTGGTTACAAGTCATCTACTTATTTACCTTAGCACATCTTCCAGCAGGTAGCTTATTTACCTTAGCACAGCTTCCACAGCTTCTGCTCTGTGATCTTGTCAAGCACAGGGGTGAGTTTGACCGGCCTGTAGTTTCCTGGGTCTTCCTTATTGCCTTTTTTGGAAATGGGAGTTTTGTTTCCATTTTTCCAGTTAGCAGGAACCTCACTTTTCCGCTATTCTGGACAGTAGCTTAGCAATTTTATCTGCCCATTCCCACAGGACCTTCAGATGCATCTCATCATGTCCCATGGACTTGTGCATCTGCAGGTTCCTTGGGTGGCTTTGTACTTGATCTTCTCATACACTGGACATTTATTTGTTCTCCCGGTCACTTCCTTTGCCTTTTGTGACTTGGGTGGTGTGTCTGGAGCACTTGCCACTGAAGATTGACACAGAAAAGTTGTTGAGTATGGAGTACTTCAGCCTTCTCTGTATTCTGGGTAACCAGGTCTGCTATGTCTTTCCATAGGGGGCCTAAATTTTCCCCACTCTTTCTTTCATTGCTGACATACCTGTAGAAGCTTTTCTTCTAGTCCTTGACATCCGTGGCAAGACTTTTGTCTAGGCTGTATCTTTCCTAACCTGATCATTTGCTGCTCAATTTCTCTGTATTCCTTCCAGGCTACCTGTCCTTGCTTCCATTCCATATCTTTTTGTATTTCAGTTTGTCTGGCAACTCCTTGTTCATCCTTGCAAGCGTCTGACTTCCTCTTTGTTGGAATGCATCACTCTTGAGCTTGGAGGAGGTGATCCTTGAATATTAAACAATTTCTTTGGGCCATCTTGCCTCCAGGGCTTTATCTATAGTACTCTACCAAGCAGATCCCTGAAGAAGCCAAGGTTTTCTTCCTCAAGTCCAGGGGTGAGCTCGCTGCACATCCTCCTCACTGTCCCAAGGATCTGAAACTCTATCAATTCATGGTCAGTGCAGCCAAGGCTTCACATTCCTCAACCTGGAGCTTCACATTGCCGACCAGCCCCTCTCTTCTTTTTGGTGAGAGCAAGGTCAAGCATAGCACCTCTCCTTGCTTGTTCCTCTATCCCTTGGAGAAAGTAGTTACCATCAATGCATTCCAGGAACCTCCTGGACTTCTTGTACCCTGCTGTGTTGTCCCTTCAACAGGTAACTGTGGTTGAAGTCCTCCATGACAACCAGGACTTGTGAATGTAAGGCTGCTCCCATTTGTCTCTAGAGGGCCTCATACACTCAGTCTTCCTGGTTGCATGGCCTGTAGGAGATCCCTGTGACTATGTCACCTGCCCTTGCCCTTCCTATAATTCTGATGATCCACAGGCTCTTGTCTGCTCCTTAATCATTCTCAAGCAGACCTCCATGAACTCCAGCTGGTCTTTGACAGAGAGGGCAACACCCCATCCTTGACTCCTCTACCTGTCTTTCCTTGTGTCCATTCATTTTAACACTCCATTCATAGGAAACATCCATCCCACCAGGTCTGCATGTCATGCAAGTAAGACCACATCCCTGTAGGCACGTGCACATCTCTAACTCCCTTTGTTAATTCCCCGTGCTGCTTATGCTTGCCTAGAGGCATTTGAGTTGGAGCCCCAGTGAAGCTGCCCTATGGTCTGGAGTGGCCGGAATTCCTTTGTGCTGTTCTTCAGGTGCTCTCCTGCTGACCTGCAGTCCCTCTTCAGGCTTTGGGCATCTCTTACTGGCACTGGTATCAAAGTGGTAGGGGTGGGATGGACTGAGGTTCCCTTTCTCCTGGCAACTTACATTGTTCCAACTTCCAAAGTCCAACTGACTAATTAGAGCAAACTCTAACAATTCATTTCATTGAAAACAGCCAAAAAGGCTGTCTGAAGAAGGCAGGCTGCTTGCTTATGTAAACAAGCTAGTTTATAGTCAACAGAGTTAGGGTTTTTTCTAAAAAAGGAAGAATTATTTTCTTTGTGGACACAGTATTGATATGTAGATATTATGCTGCCTTTTTAAGGTGTATACATTTTAGCTTGGCATAGTATAGGGGGGAAGATTTTGAAAGTCCTTAGTATTGACCTAATCCTGTTGTCATTTAAGATACTTCTAGTGACTGAAAAAGAAGGGATTTCTGTCAGGCCTGAGTGCTACTGCAAATCCTATCCATTATTTTTAGTTGTACTTTTGTACTTTGTGTTGTTTTATGAATACAAAATCTCATATAAAATACTTAATGGAATGATTCATGACTTATGAGTTAGACATTTCATTAATGCCAACAGTGAGTGACAAGAAACTGCATCTTCAGACAAACACTTCAGTACTGAAAGTGCCACCTATCCATTTCAGTTAGAATGACCTATACTGAATGAAGATAAATAAGTTGATAGGGTTTTGAGAGACTGACAGGAAAGATCCTTGATGCTGGATTGTCACAAAATATAGGCTTACTCTAATAATTGCTTTTATAAACAGTAACTTATCCAGATGTAATTTTTTAGTTTAATAAAATGCAATTTATTTTAATTTTATTTAATGTTCTATAAAATTTTACAGTTTAAAAAAAAACCAACACTTTATAGTGTAATTTAAATAAGTAAGTAATTTTCAAGTAAAGGTATAGAACTTGTAAATCTCTTAATCAGACATAGGCCACCACATTTCCTTTGTGAATTCTTATGCTGTATCCTCTGATCTGCATTTGGAAAGAATTTATTAAAAAGTATATTATGCAATTTTAATTGGAAAACTCTTCCACTGCATAAAAATATAACTGCTGTACCTATTAGAGATTGTCTGGATTTATCTCTCTAATTTAAATTTCATTCCACTGTCCACTGGTCTGTCAGTCAGATTTACTTCTCTTCCCTCTCCCAGTGAAAGTACTTGAACAATATGAATGACACATAACTTGGTCTTTCATAAAAAAGAACATTTAGATTGTAACAAAAATTTGGGCATGGAGGAGCTCTAGATCAAATTTCTTTAGCATTTTCAACATTTTGAAATATTTCAAAATCGCAAACACCAGAGAGCCTGAAAGTCTTGAGGGTTCAAGTGTTCAGGGAATACTGAGAATGACAACAATGACAGGGAGGGAGTAAAGATGGTGAGCTGCCTGTATGTTCTACATTTGCACTTTTCCTGAAAATTGTCAGAAGGATTCTTAATGAAAAAGGCCCTTTTAGAATTAACTCCATCCTAGTGCTCTTCTTGTGCTTTTTGGTAGTGAATACCTACTTTGTTTCAGCCTTTTTTTTCCCATTTGTGTCATACTTTGGATAATCTAATAAAACATTGAGAGTATCCACTGCACTGGATTGATTCACACAGCCAAAAATTGCTGTTGCTGACAGGACTCATAAAAAGAAGGATGGGCCAGGAGGTGGCCACTTCAGGTCAAACTAATGTGGGTAGGGTTGAGAAGTTTAAATCACTGCTTTTGTGTAGAAAAACAGAAACATGTCGCTTCCAGAAAAGTCAGTCTCTTTTAAAATGTAGAACTCTCTTTTTAATTATTCCTGTTTTTGTTTAATTTGCTGTTTCTGTGCTGCTTTCTGTTTGTGCTTCTGATCCCCTTTTCCCAAGAGGTAGTTAGAGCTCTTCTCACCTTTCTTAGACATTTTCCATGCATAGCAGACTGATTTATTTCAGGGTGTTTATACAAATTTCCACAGGTGAAGATACTTGGCTTTAGCTTAAATCTGTGTTGTAGAAGTGACTTTTCCAATGACTGCTGCGGAGCAATTGCTAGCAGAATTCCTTGTGTGTGTGTCTGTGCGCCAGGGCAACTGTCAAGAGAAGAAAGGGAAAGCTGCAGGAATAGGAAGAGAAATAAAATGGACCTTTAAGATTTGCTCTAGATAAGAAATCCTTACCTAATCAATTTTTTTCTGTTTTGTTTATTTTTAAAAAATATTTATTTATTTATTCTTATTTTGAAATGGAATAAATGAGAAGAGTATACACTCACAACTGTCATTTGGGTAGAATAATATATAAATCATTCTGATTATCAGTATCAACTTGGAAGTCTTGATAGAAAGAGTAAAAAGCTAGGACTTTTCAAAATAATAGGTAAATTTTTATTAGATAGAAATCAAAATAAAAATAAAAAACCCATGTGCAAAATCCGGGTTAGTTATGGTGTGATAACAAGGAAAGTTGAGGTAAGAAAAGGGAAACCAAGAATAGTGGGCCCTGCATAAAATTAAATGCTTTCCTGTAGTAGAAATGGCTATTAATCTTTCTGTCTTGGAAATATAAATGTTCTTCACATTTCACCAATCCACCAGCTCTACTTTATGACCCAGATATTTGTCCTATTAGTTTGTCATGTATGTAATGGTGCTGCAAGCAGTACACGTATCACTTGCTAAGGTCAATGACATTGCTAATTTATTCTTACTTTAGGAATCCATCAATGACCAGCTTAATTTAGTGCAGGTTGGGTTCTGCTACTGAAATATACTAATTTGCAGTATGGAATTGTAGCGTTGTTTCCAGGACCCATCAAATGTACAATTAAAAATCTGTTACAATTAAGTGGCATTGATTTAAGCACTTTATTTTAGCTGTCCCATTTGAAAAAATTACCTATGTCTAATTTTAATTTAAAAATTTTCAATGGTTTAATAATTAATATGTTAAACACTAAAATTAATTTTTAAATGTATGGTAAATCATTACATGTATAAAATTTACTTGCATTTATAATAATCTTTAGTGATATTTACTTGACAATAAGGTTTCAAATGTAAGCTAAAAATATCCACTTGTGTCTAGTTTTAGTTGTCTGTTTGGTTACCTATTCACTGTGATTTAGTTCCATAAACTTTCTAGTATTTTTAAGTCATAAAAGGAAACAAAGGGTCCTTTCAATGTTGGAATGAATTCATATTCATGCAGGTAGCCTTTACTTTTCTGACTGCCAATGTACACTGACTGTATCAGCACGAAAGTGACTATGTTGTATATTTCAGAAGGTTGTTACTGTTGCTGCATCTTATTTCACCTCTATTATGGAAATTTATTAATGCCATTAAGAGAACATTGTTCTGGATTCAGTTAATCTTCAGCCTGGAAAAAATGCTGCAGCTTTACACATAGGGGTATCCTTGACACAGCTGCAGAGCTGATATAGGTTAATGTAATTGTTTGTGTGAAAGACCCTTGCTATTGACCTGAGAGACATCAAATTCTGCCTTTACTAACACTCGTATAAATCAGGAGTAGGTCCATTGATTTCAATTACTCAGTATTTACAGTGAAATGAAACTGAGAACATAATTTACCCTATACATCTAAATTTAACCTTGACACAAACTCGCACAGTCCCTATTTACTTGAATGAAGCAGTCAGAGAATTCCAGAACTGCTTTGTAAGTGGAAAACAATGATACCCCAAATAGGTAAGTTAGAAAAAGTAGCTGAACAGCCATTAAAATTTAGTGAAATCACAATTTTATCTTTACTTCTGCCCACAAAAATACCATCTGCTTTTAATTTCATAATTTCTTACCAGATGTAGCTGTATTTACAGTACAGTCTGGATTAGTCTTAATTTTGTCTTCACAAAGAACTATTCTCAATAATGTACTTCTGCATCCAGTTTCTGCTACTTAACTCCATGAAAACAGAAAAGGTAACCCTCTAGTCTCTTAGGAAGGATTGAAAATTCATCTAAACCAGAAAGCAATTATTCTTAACATGGACTTTTAGTATTTATGGTGAGCAGTGGTTAATCTAAAAAAAAATGTATAGAAAAACTGAGATTAGGAAGATATGTTAAAATGCAGCTTCAGGTTTATACATGATGTGTAGGAAACACAACTGATGCTGCTTTTCATCCTGTTTTGGAGACTAAAATAAGTTTATCAGGTTTATATATCTAATAAGGCTATAATTACTAGTCCTATATAATATTAAGGCTTTTCCAAGAAAAGAATCCACATTCTTGCTTATGCCTGCAAAGAACCGTGCAAATAACAGAGCTCTATAAATTATGATATTGTATATTCCTTGTTCCTCAACTTTGACTGTTTCAGCTGACTAAAAATGAAAGTTTATTTTAAAGTCTATAGTATTCTCCATAGAAATTATTTTTATAGCTTTTGTTTTCAAAACGTGTTTTATTCTGTGTTCCATAAATAAAAATTCCTCTTGATATGGATATAATGATGTTTGCTAACATTACGTATATGTGGTTAATATTTCCCCATTTTCTGTAGCTGTCTTTAAACTGTATTCCCTGTCCAGAATATAACAAAAGATGATAGCATGAAGTACCTATCTGGGTCATCACAATTAAATTGTATAGAAATAGATAAAAGAAAACTTTAAAGAAAATTGGTTCCTTTCCTCTGCAGAGACTTGTTCCTCCAGGGTTTCCTAAGGATGGGCATCTTTAATCTTTAAAACCAGACACTGTGCTGAAACTATGTTTTAGAATAAAAATATTTTTGTACAGTAAATACATTTTGCAAAACTTAGTACTGTAGCTGTCATATTCATCAGGAAAATCTCAGCATAGAAAATTATTTCTCTGACTTTGAGCCTACACTTACATTCACACTCATCCTTCTGATTGGCAGATACAAACTTGTGCTGCTCAAGCTGGGTCAGGTTTTGGGGTTTTTTAGCCTCTCCCTCATGCACATAGGAATACACCTTGGCTAATTTATTTTTTCATAAAAATTAGTGTATTTTTTTCTATAATAATCCTCTTTAAAGTAAAAAATTGTAAGATTTTAAAGATAGAGGGGTGATAGAAAATACAGATGTGCATCTAGTAATAATATCAATGTGCGTAAACAATTAATTTACAGCTCCCTCTGCATCAGCAGATGCCTAACCCTCAGTTCAAAGGGTCAATAAATTTTATGTAGACATAAGAAGCAAGAGGTAGAAAACTCACATTTAATTCTTAGTTTAAGGCTGAATGACCTGTTCTTTTATTCAGACATCATTATATCAAAAATCACTGAGCTCTTTCTCTGATTATTATCTGGTACTGATAAGCATTTGAACTGGTATTGAACATGGCAGTCCCTTTTACATGGCCACAGAAGTGCTTTCTCTTTAAGAGCCAGGTATTTAATCTTGAAGAAATATATTCTATATATCCTGATGTTGCGAATTTGACCTTATAAAACCATATCAAATTAAGATTAATTAAGTTTGTACTCAGTCCCTTAGAAGTTTAAAATAATCCCTTCTGCCTGCCTCAGATTTTACCATCTCTTCCTGTGGTGAGCTAGTTGAACAGAATTCCTAACATTTTACAAGGCTTCTTGAATAAGGAGGGGCTGAAAAATCAGAACAAAAATTTGGTACAGGACTTCAGAGGATGCTAGATTGCTTTCTCATATGAATAATTCTGCTAGTAGGATGCTGTTTTCAGGACTGAATAAAGACAACAGAAGTACTTAATTGCCCCTCTAGTTTATAGGTGTTATGTAGATAACAGATAATCTGTTCTACATACATATATGTACTAACCTCATAATAATTTACTTTGTAAATTTTACTAGTTATACTTGAGGCTGAAATATGGCACTGTTTTATAATGCATTGTTTTTGCCCTCTATGATGTAATGCAATATCAGAAATCTAATGCCATCAATCCCTCCCAATGAAAATTACCAAGAAAATTAATTCCAGATGTTCTTACTCCTCAAAAATAGCTGAATTTTGATGGGAAATGAAAATGAGCATACTAGAACTGAGTAAATTTTTGACCTGCCACCAAGCTTGGAAAGTAACAAAACCCTGAGAGGAAAACTGAGAAACAATACTGGGGGAATGGATGGTTACAGTGGAAAAGTTTTCAGAGTTTCACAGCAAGGTTATAAGCTAAGGAGCATTTTCATTATTCATCCACAAGGCCAATGATTAGGGATAAGTAGCCTTCACAGTACTGCTCAGCCTGAAGATAATGTTGCAAAGAATTTTCTCATGAGTATCTACTATATATATGAGGGAAAGGTCTATTGCACACAAAGTCTTGAAACAATCTAAAAAGTAAGCATTTAATTACTTGAGAGTTAAAATAGATGGATGTGAATGGAGAAGGAATACATGGTTCAAAAAGCTACACTGCAAGATACTTTTGCTTCTTTTTCATGACCATAGAATTTGTTTTTCATCTAGAGCGATTTATGTCCCAGTGTGACAACCACTCAGATCAACAATCCACTGCTCAGGTATTTCCCTCACTGATTGCAATGCCCACCCTCATCAAGCACTTTCTATCATCACATGGAAGAATGAACTGGTTCATAAACTATGGAAAATCGCCTGTCTCTAGTGTGTGTAGTCAGACCTGTGGGATACAGATGTTCCACTGCTTAATCCCATCAGCGTGTGTTGGGTATAGGCAAGAACAATTAATCTTAATTAGAGAAAGAGTTAAAAAATTGCTATATACTTACTGCCACCAACTTTGATTTGAAATAATTTGAGTCTTTAAAAAGCAAAATTAGGAAATAAAAATAAAATATTATGCCATCATTTATTAAGGAAGTTGAAGGGAAAATATCTGTGTAGTTCATGTATCAATGAGCCCTCTTGGTGTTTTTAGCATTTCTTCCTTGACCTGCTCTCCTTTACATCTTTTTTTGTATTTCTTCTTGATTAGTTTCAATGAAACAGATGTTTTCAATGCAAAGCAATGCTCTCATCCAAAATAATTTAGACTATTACAGAAAATAAACCAGAGGGAAAAAACCTAGAGAAAAAAGATAGCAAAAGAGGAGCAAATTAGCTCTTTTAAACGGTTTCAGTTTATCATGGGTATAATTAAAAGAAATCTTATCAATTCAGCAGTAGCAAGCAACAGAATTGTTTATTGTGGTGGTTTGAATCTGGATTGGTGCCAGGTACCCACCAAAACCACCCTATCACTCCTCTTGCAACTGAATAAGGGTGAAAAAATACAGTGGTGGGTTGAGATAAAGGCACAAGAAGTCACTCACTGGTTACCATCACAGGCAAAACAGACTTGAACTAGGGAAATTAGTTAAAATTTATTACCAAACAAAATCAGAGCAGGATAATGAGAAGTAAAGCAAATCTTAAAAACACCTTCCTTCCAAACGTCCTTACTTCCCAGCTCTACCTCCTCCCCTCAGCAGCACAGACAGACAGGGAGGGGAATTACAGTCAGCTCATCACAGGTTGTTCCTCCTCAGGGAGAGTCCTTGCCCTGCTCCAGCCTGAAGTCCCTCCCACGGGAAACAGCTCATGAACTTGTCAAAAATGAGTCCTTCCTATGGAATGCAGTTCTTCATGAACTGCCTCGTGGGGTGCAGTCTTTCAGAAACAGGCTGCTTCAACATCATTCCCCCACAGGGTCATAGTTCCTACAAGTCCTGCTCCAGTGTGGGCTTTTCTCTTCACGATTCTCCAGATCCCTGCCAGGAGCCTGCTCCAGCATGGGCTTCCCATGGGGTCACAGCCTTTTTTGGGTGCATCCACCTGCTGCAGTGTAGGTTCCTCCAGGGGCTGCAGGTGGATCTCTGCCTCCGCAGCCCTCCAAGGGCTGCAGGGACACAGCAGTCTCACCACAGGCTGCAGGGGAATCTCAGCTCTGGTGTCTGAATCACCTCCTCGCCCTCCTTTCTCACTACTCCTGTTTCTCTCATATACTCTATCACTCTTTATCTGCAATTATTTCTGTGCAATAACTTTTTTTCCCCTTATTAAATACACTGCTACAGAGACATTATTACCATCTGTGATGGGCTCAGCCTTGGCCAGTGACGGGCTGTTCTTGGAGCCGGTTGGTGTTGGCTCTGTCAGACACAGGGGGAGCTTCCAGCAGCTTCCCACTGAAGTCAGCCCTGCAGGCCCCCAACCTCCACCAAAACCCTGCCATGCAAACCCAATACACTTATTAGGGAAAGGGATTATAGTGATCCATGAAAAGAATGGAAAGTATTTGTTTGCTGATACCGTAAGTTATTACTAGTGTACGTAATATGTTTTGTTCCTCTACTTTCCTTAAGAACTGTGTTTTGGTTTGCTTTTATTCTCCCGACCTACACAGGTACTTTCTGTTGAGATATTTTTAAAACTTGCTTTTCACAGTATTAAAATCAGTGAGTTCATATACACCACATCTTTACTGAATGCCTGACTTATGTTTAAAATGGGTGTCCTCTCCTCTATTGGGAAATAAAATCCTTGAGAAATATTAAACATAAAGGAACATGTCTTAAGTTCATAAATTTTCAAGGAATTTGACTGCAGAATAGGCCAAGGAAGTTTTACTGCATGCTACCTTGTTTCATACTCTTCTCCAAGAATTTAATTTACTGACTAATATATCATGCATATAGGCCAGTCTAAGTTTTACTGTGCTTCATTTTTAGGGATGTAATAGCAATGAGGAAAATTACAGTTTTTAACAAATGTATGATTTTCAAATGCAAAAAATATATGTGTAATATTACTCTCGCTCCAGGCTATATTCATGGTGGTAAGAAAACTTGTATTATTTTGCCATGATAAAAAAAGATAAGAACATAAATTACCACTCCCTAAGAAAATAATTACTGTAAAAACATAAATTGTTGTAAAGGAATCCATGCAAGGCCCATTAAAGGAATTGACTTTGTTGCCTGATGTACACCTGAGAGGATGAATACATTTATGGGAACTTGCAATGCAAAATGTTTGCTTTTGAACCATGTGTTGTTATTAAATCAATAGTAGCAGAGGATTCATAAACTTCTGGGTGGTTGAAGGTGAAGGGTGGTTGGTAGCCATTTTTTCTTCTGTACTGAAGCTAATGAGAGTCTAATATTACTGCTTTTAGCCTTTCTTAGGTTATTTCCTTCAGTTTTTCAGGAAAGATTGTGATGTACAAACACCCTCATAAAATAAAACTCTGTGTTTTCTTATGTTTGTTTGTGAGAAGATGTCAACATATGTGAACCGATGTTCTGATTTTTCTCTTGTGTTCTCTGGTACCTGCTAGACCTAATGGATGCATGGTTTCCTTCAACAGCTCTGCATGTGTTGGAGATTTTCTACCTCTTCCTGGTATAGTTTTGCATTTTGATGCCTATGGAAATACTACATACATAGTGTTATATTCCTTACTCTATTCACAGTGTTCCAATTTCTTCCTACACTGTCCTCTTAGCATTTTTGGTATTTTATATAGGAAGAAAGATAACAAGTACCACTCTGCTAGCATTTACTCTGATTTCAACAAATTTGCTGAGGGTATAAACTATACAATCATCCAGATAATTAATTAAGATGTTAAAGAGAATTGGGCTCAGAATTGACCCCTGGGGTGCATCACCAGTTACTGTACTTTAAGTACAGTTCATGCCACTGATCACCACTCTCTGGGTCCAGCCATCCAATTTGCCTCACTCCCTGCTCATCTTACCCATACTTCATCAACAGCTCTCTGAGGACTGGGAGAGATCATGCTGGGAAAAAGAAGTATTTCAGGAGAACCTTACAATGGAAGGATTTTCTTGCAGAAAATGCAGTCACTATATCTTAATTCTTTTCATAATGCATGAAGCAGAAAATAAAGAGTAATGACTGTTATCGCTCATCAACAAAAAAAAATGGAAAAACATTAGAAACCTTTTATCTCTACTGGAGGTCTGTTTAAGAACTATAATGGGAACTTTCTATATTCCAGTAATTTTCAGATACACTGGGTTTTTTTGCTTGTTTCTTTTTGCAAATTGTTGCTAACTGTAGTCAAATTATCCAAATTCTACAGTCTTTCATGGAAAGAATTAAAGAAATGTCATTTTTTAAATTCTTTAAGTCTTTAAGTCAGGAAAGCATTAAAAGAATGATATTCAATACATCAAAATAATAAAAAACCTCTAAATTAAATTTCATTTTTAGAATCTAAATTTATAAATTGCTTAACAAAAATTAAAATATAAATCTATTATCTAAATAGTAATGTATTTTTTTAAGAACCGTAGCAGTCTGTGACTGGCATCATGTTTTTTGAGGGAAAGGTCTTTGACATTGCTTGCTCTTTCTTTGGACATTTATATTTCTTTCTAATGTTTCTGGACTTTGTCAACGAGTAGATAATAGATGATAAAGGAATTTTAAGGTTTAATAGAAAGATAGTAAACTCCTTGTAGTAAATATTAGCATCTTAAACCAAGTTGTGTGTGAGTATCTTTTTGCACTCTATCACAATCCAGAAGTAGGAGCATATTCTGTATTTTTTGGACTCCCTCTGCTAGTTTTATACCAAGAAGCTAAACACGACAGATGCAAAACAGAAAAAAGATCCCCAAGTCTGTATGAATGTAGTTAAAAATACCCAGACATCTTTAATTTATGGAATCCCAAGCAGATGGCAAAATATGTTTACTGAACTCTTGTCTCTTTTTCTCTAAAGAACCAGAAGCTTTAAATATCACATCATGTTTCAGAATTTGGCAGTGAAGACATGAGTATTCTCTGTTTTTTTTCTTTTCTTTTTTTTTTTTTTTTTTTTTTAAGTCCTGATAAGATGCTCTTAAATTTGGAACACTGTTAAGATTTTTGATAGCTACAAATCTGACTCATATTATTTCTTTGAAGTCGCTATGTGAAAAATTTACTTTTAAAAATGGTATAAATGAAAAAAATGTTTTCTTACTATTTTCAGTGTCTACTACAATTTGATTTAGGAATTATAATTTAACACTGTCAGAATTAGGCTACTTTGAAGGTGAAAGTTACAATTAAATTATGTAGTTTTTATTCTTGCATAACAGGATTAGAATAAGATAATTTCATTATTTTTGCACATAAGAGCAATGTGGTATTTGTCTGAAGCACATCTTCGAGACAGACATTCATTCCTGCACTGATACAACAAAAGACCTGAGTCCTGCAGTCACTTGCTGAGGATCATCTTAGAACATTCCTTTCTTTTTATTTCCTTCAGTTCATTTCAGTCAAGATGGCTTACTTTTCCTTCATTTTTATTGTTTTTATTTATTTTCTTGTGCAGATACTTGATCATAATTCAGTTTCAGAAATTGAATAACATTCATTTACGTGATTAAAGAAAGAGTAGTAGGAGAGAATCAGAACTATTGTTACCTCATATCAGTAGGTGATATCAGATGCAACATATTGGATGCCTTTTGTACATTGAGCCATGTGGCTCCATGTAAGGTTGTTGTTTCAGAAATTTTTGATAATATTTCTGTCTGAGGACTCTACAATAATAGTGTTCTACATACCTAGATAATTATTAATAATTATACTGAGCTTTTGTGCCCTCCCAAGTAGTTGTGCACTTGTTTTGAATTATTCTGAGAATGATTTGATATTCAGGAGTAATTATCAATTATTTGATATTCAGCAGTTCCAAATTATTCACAACTTTTTATTTCCACAATCTTCAAGATAATGGAGAATGCGTTGTTGGACTTCCATATGAGGTTGTTGGTGTTTGCAAAGTGATTAGATGCAATATGTGTGAAAAGCTGTGTGTACTACCTGTGTGAATCTATCTGAAAAGATAAAGTTACAGCCTAGATCTTCTGAATACTTCTTCACAAAAGTGACTGTGAGAGCTTTCTTAGAAGCCTGTCTATACCAGAACAGGAGAGACCAAGCTGTATGGCTGGGCAATGTGCAAGAAGGAAACAGCAGGCAGTTTCTCAGGAGACCATTCTTCAGGATTATTTCTCTGAATAAATTCCTGAAGCTCAGTTTCCAGATGAAAGAAAGAAAATGGATTTTTGCATGCTACATTTTTATGAGATTTTTAATGGATTCTGAAGGATAAGGGAACCTGCATGTGAAGCAGAAGCAGAGTACTGCTGTCATTACCTATGTTTCCAGGACTCAAAGTGAAACTCCTGTCCTTTATAGCTCACATTTCAAAAATGTTGTGGGTATTACTGAATTTAGATTTTTTCTTTCATCTCTGAAGATAGATAATATCATGAGAACCAACAACAAGAGAAAGTATTCTCATGCAAATAACTCTGTATTCTGAATGTTCTGAATGAGAGCTATAGTAGCAATTCAGGGATGACTAAGTCTCAAAGTTGGAGTAAGGAATGTGTGTGCATGTGCATACATGTGTACATATCCCATTTTACATGTTGAAAAGCACAAGGCACTGTATGAAAGCTGAATTTGATCTACCTCAATCTGCAGGTTTTCCATTCAGCAAGTGTAATCTCAGTAAAGAGGAAGAGTATGTTTAAATATGTAGCACTGTAGAATTGAATTTGACAGAAGAGAAGAAAATTGTGGTTTGAGGAATCAGGTTACAATAGTATGTAGAAGTGGGAATATTCACTTTTTTGATGGAGACACATGCATTTCAATATATGCTTTAATATATACATTTTTGTGATCTGTTTTAAGACTTCATTTTTTTTTCTTATACCTTCCTAAAATTTGCATTTCTTTTATTCCACAATTTGTAATAATAATATATTTATTAATCATTATATTGATTCTTTAGAAAGTTTTCTGACCTTCTAATGCCCTACAGTAACATCAGATATGTATAAACATAGGGTTATAAATAATATTTGACATTATTGACATATGTAATTTAATTTATTCCTTTGAACAATGCCCTCTGAAATGCTGACATTCTAACCTTTTGAAACATGAATGCTGCTCTGTGAAAACTTCTACATAATGGTTTTGGAGAAAGTGAAGGTGTGAAGAATGAACATTTAAAAGGAAATTTGGAAACAGTTTTCCTGAAAAATTAGGTTGTGAGTATGGTATTAATTGTCCTCTTGAACATTCCATTAAGCATAAGGGTGAAAATGCATATCTTTTATCCGCTTTTAGCACTTTTACTACCTTTTATGACTGCTAGTCATAAGCATAGTTATAAGCATTTGAACTGCTCACACAATTAAATATTTTTAAAACTAGCTTTTTTGGAATTCCAGCCTTTATTCTCCAAAATGTCTTGAACTATATGTCAAGAACTTGACTAAAAAGAAAGGTAGGGATATGAGAACTGGAGTTATGAAAAGTATGTCTTTAGCTGTGTCCACTTGCAACAAAGACATCAAAACCTAACTTCCTCCATTTCATCCAGTGAATTAAAAGGAGAAGTGAGCCTTTTATTAAGGCAATGACCTTGATGAAAAAGGTAAACAAACACTTTACTGCCTAGCAGGTATCACTGGCTTGGTGATTTTAGGATATGGAAATGTTTTAGTTAAGCAACGTGCATCTTAGTCTTTCTGGAGGAACCAAAACACTTATGTGTGGTTATGAATCACTTCATAGCAAGGCTCTGTTTTGGTATAATCAGGGTGGGGAAGTAAGATGGTTAGATGCCTTGTCCCTGGCTTGCCTATATCTTGCACACAGGTTTTGGCCAGAACTGCTGGAATTCCTTTCAAATAAGTTAAAATTATAATAATTTTCTTTATGAACAGTTTACCTGTACAGTCAGATAAGTTATGGATTCTCTTATTTGGTTTTGGATGCATCAGTTTGTAAATCAGATGTATCTATTCTAGGCACATCATCTTTCTGCTCCTGAGAGTATAGAAGGTAGACTTGTAATAGCTATCAGAATACATTTTCTAAAGCTTATTTTTTGCCTTCTTTGACCTTGTTTTTTAACCCACAAGTCTTCAACAAGCCAAGAAAAGGGATCTAGTAAACTATTTATCTTCCTTACTTAAAGGTACCTGGTTGTCTCTGAAAATAGTCACATAAGGGGAAAGAAAGGAAGGAAGCATCCTCTGCAACCTGATGATCGGAGAGATAACAAAATTTCATTTAAACATTTTCTGATTTTCCCATGAAAGAAGCACTATCAAAATGAGTCAAAATATCAAAGCAGTGGAAGAAAAACAAAGTGAAATGATAAAAATAGAACTCAACTCTGTTGTGAATAGAATATCTAAATATATGTGTGGACAATGATTTAAACTTGTACACTTGTAAACCTGTACAGTACACTTCAAGATCAAGATGGTAGATATTCTTAATCTCATCTGTGTAGGACAAAGTTCCTCCCAAATGCTGACTTTGTCTTTGAAACCCTATTTCTGTATCAGTTCCTAAATAATAACACTAATTAAATGTGTTCCTTTTGCTTCTCTGACGATTTTTCAGAAAAAAAACCCCTAATTTCAAATCTACTTTGCAATTGAGTGCATTAAGCATTGTTATACAGTATTTACACTATATTAGGGGAATTGAAATTTGTTGGTTCCTAATTTATTTCTTTAAATTGTGATTATATCAAAGCCTGCAAAAGGGAATCTTTTCTTGATGTGGAAAATTCTCTCTATATAAGCATATATTTATGTTTATGTGAGTATATAGGCATAGCCTTCAGTGCAGATGTAGTTTGGATAACAAGGGATGCAACATCAAATAATCATTATTTTCTGTTACATTAATGTAAATTCAGCAACTATATACCAAATTCAGTGTTTAAATTATCTGAGAGACTTTTGAGGGGAAGATGGGAAAAGGAGGTGATCAGGACTTCTAGAAGTCAGTCCAAAATAATTTCAAAGAGGAAAAACATGATGTGCAGCTCAGCAGAGAATCTGGGCCATAATTACCAGGGGTACATCACACCTGACTGATCTGATTTTCTTCTATGATAAAATGACTGGTTATGCAGATGGGGAGAGAGCAGTGGATGTCATTTACACTGACTATAGCAAAACCTGTAATACTCTCAGCCACATTAAACATTATGGTCTGGATCAGTGGAAAATCAAATGGGTAAAAAGTGTTTGGATGGACTCTGAGAACAGTGGTTAGTGGGTTGGACAGTGCAGAGGCTGATAACAAGGGCAGGGTCTTGGGCCTGTCTTATTTTCCACCTTTATCTATGACTGCAAGAAAATTGTGGAGTTTCTAGCTGACACCAGAGTGGAGGAAAATAACTGTAAAAATCAATAATTAGTAAAACCTCTTTTAAAATGCTGTAATTCACCGCAAAAAAAAAAATTAAATAAATTAGAATATATTAGAAAGAATAGAGTGAATTAATCTGGATGTGAGGTTACTTCATTAATCTATTATAAAATACAGTAAATTCAGAAAGATACAGAATCTACAGAAAGATAAGCATAGCACAGCTACAACTCATAGGTCATTCTCTGGGTTATTTCATTTAATAAAAATGTAGGAGATATATCTTTCTAGAACTCAATTTCAAATTATCAAGTTTTGGAAATGTAAATAGGACCTAAATAAAACCGTTCCAAATACGTAGGCAATGATCTGAATAAATGACTTAAATTTCCATTTTGGGAACACTCAGAATTTCACACTGAATTTGTAGATAAAGTTCTAAAAATG
>VZRH01004599.1:606546-623951 GCA_013397555.1 Urocynchramus pylzowi | reverse complement strand
TTTTTTTTTTTTTAATAATTCTGTTGGTATTTACCACGTGAAATCCACATCTGTCTTTTGCACCTTTAACAGCACAGCTGCTGTTAATGCAGACCTTTTTTAAAAACCCTTATTACCTTTTATGAACCAAAGCTGCCTCTGATTGGTCTCAGTGCATAGTCTTTCAGTGGAACATTTCAGTATGAAAGCTTTTTTAATGGAGGAGAAAACTAAAGCAAGGTGTGATATCATAGCAGATATAACACAATTAGTGATTATATAGACTGCTAGATTTGAGGCTTAATCTATTATGCTTTTATAACTAAGGTAACACAAAATTAAAAAGTTAAATAGCTTTTTTTTCATTTTCCTTGAATGCCAATGTTATGCATCTGAAGTTAATTTTGGATTTTTTGCTAAGTTTTATGCATAATATGGGCATAAAATGATATTTCTCCACTATGATTTGGATTTCATTGCCATAAAACATTTAGGTTTAACTTCACATGGAGTTAGTAACTTTGGTGCCAGTTCTTGATAAAATTAGATGGTACCATATAATTTCCCATAAAGTATTTTATTTCCAAGTAAGTAATATTACAATTACAAATGCAGGTGAACTGAAGTAGCTTAGAGACTGCATGCATTACTATAAAGTTAAGCTGCTTGTAAAATTGTCTGTTAAAACACCAAAAGAGGAAGGAATAAAGACCTGCATGTAGACTTCCCCAGGCATAACAGAAAGAAAGAGAACTTTCAGTTCATAATTCAGCACTTATTTTTGTTTAATAGAAAAAGTGTTCTTCATTTCTATTTTAATTAGAAATGTAACAGTCAATGAAATGGAGGTCAAGGTGCTGGAGAAACAAATGAAAGCTCCTATTTTCCTTTTCTTTGTTTTCCTATCTTATTATTGCTCTTATGTTCTTATTTTCAGCTCAGCTTTTTTTTCTCCAAATGGGAATATTGTTGGAAATGTAGATTTTACAGGATATTCAGAAAAAAAACCAAAAACTGTCTAGTTTTTGTTAGGAGTCATTAAAAACCCAGCAAGGATTCAAGTGAACAAAGTGCTATTTGGCTATTTGTATAAATTACTGATAGAGATTGTTTTTAAGACCATGTTGCCCATCGTTAAAGTTTCTTTCTGTCTTTCAGTTTTCCAGACCTTTTTGCACAAATTCTCTTGACTGAATAGTAAGCTGAAAATACTGATAAAACCCCCAAAGCTGGCAGTTCTTGTCCCCATTTTGTGTATGAAGTACAGGACAGAGACATTTGAGCTCGTGGGATGCTACAGAGGTTGCATAGCAACAGATGTGAGAGGCAGCTCATCTCTGCTGACTGTCAGACTCCCAGGACAGCAGAGAAAGTATTTCAGGGATTGCAACCTCAGATCTTTTAGGCTCTTAAACCTTTTGTGTTTAAAAGAAAGAACTATTTTTAAACAGTACTGGATAAGCATACATAGTTATGTTCCACCAAGACAAGGAGAGTTAAACAGGAATATTAATACAACTTTTCAAAAAAGCTTATTCCTCCCTGTACTTTCAGAGAATAAAGCTACAGATGGGACAAAAATATTAAAGGAAAATAACATACTCTACTGTCCCTTGGCAAAATGCTGCTACAATTAATTTTTGTCAACGATAGAAAACCAATAATTTTTTGTATTTTTCTGTATCAATGAATCTTTTGTTGCGTAGTGAGAGCAGTAAGAGATGCATGATATGTATAGAATAATGAAAGGGTTGGAAAAGACTGACACTTAAACGTGACAATGAAATGGTTGCATTTGGGACAAATAACACTGGTCACTAGGTAGGCAGCTCTTAGAATTCTTAAAATTTCTAATATTTTAGTTTCAGGATTTTCATGTTTTACCAAGTAGAAGTGGGACTTTGCAAGTTACTTTCATTTCTTTAGAAAGAAAATGTGAATCCCAGTAACATTTTGCACATCTATAACAGTTCTTTAGAAGATTATAAAGCTCCTTAACAACAATAAGCAACAAAGCTTGGTGACAAATTACTCCCAGATAGTAACAGAAAACAAGTATGGCTCTACAGAGAAAGAATTAGGACAAACTGGCACACTATTTAGATTGGAAATCATCATAGGATAAGATTGCCTTTTTAAGCCTCTAAAGAATTTGAAGTGATAAATTAATTTGTCAATGAAATGCAGACACCTCCTGTGTTAAACTGAGTGAGGATTTTCAGAATCAGAAGTCTGGACTTAGGTGCCTAAAATCCCCATACATTTCCTGTGATCCAGAGTCCTTAATGATAAGTGACTTAAAACAAACTTTAAATGGATTCAATTTTTTTTTGTCAGTAACTGATCCAAGGTCCCAGAGGCTGAGTTTTCAGGAGCACAAAGACTTACAGTTGCAATGGAAGCTGGCAGTACAGTGCTTTTGAACTTGTATGAGCTCATGAAATGTTACAGGCTGCTAAGTAGTAAGAAAAATGGGATGACTTTAAATACAAACCTTGTAAATTTTTTTGGATTTGAAGGCTATGTGATTCAATTCCTCTCTTGTAAACAGTATTAGCTAATCTAGCATGGATATTTTTTGGTGAAGCCATGTTTACAGTTTTGGTAGCTGGTATTTGTAGAAGGGCTGCTCTGAGGCACTGTATTTCAGTAATGAAATTGTCTCTGCCATTTCACATGCAGGCTATTTCTAATCTTTTCATATTGATTTACTATCACATTAAAAAGAAAAAATGTTAATTCTGGATGTTCTTTGCTTAAGAAGAATGGCATGCAATTCAAGACGTGGCAGATGTGTTATGATCCCTGTCAACCAAAGGCTGGCCCAAGTGGGAATGGTATCTCCATGGCTGAAAATGACAGGTTTTGAACTGAGCAGACACAATAAGGGTCCTCATATCCCAGGATGAGAAAATTAATTTCCATGCCTGTAAGCAAAAGTAGTGCCAAGTATTGCAAGTTCCCCAAGGTGCAAGGACTCCAAGGCATCTTTACACAGATAAACAAAGCCTGGGATGCATTACATTGGCTGCTAAACAGATGGAGTGCAACACAACAGTAACAATCTTGCTTGCATAATGATTTTATATATTTTTAAAGAACTATATTAGATAGCATACATAAAAAAGTTAATTAAGAGAAGTGTCATTCACAAATGATTTTGAAGTAAATATCGTGATTTCAGAACCTGTGTCCATTTTGGAAAGGAACACAACATTGGAACCTTCAGTTTTTCATAAGACTTACTGAATAAACTAAACTAACATTACTAAATAATTCCTCTTGTTTAAAAAATATGAAGTGCAGTTCATATTGACCTATGACATTGAATATAAAAATAGCTATACTACTTTAAATATAAAAATTTTTGGTAAAGCTGACCATTTGATTGTTGTTGTTTATTGTCAATATGATTTACCAAATAAAAAAAAACAACAAACAAACAAACAAACAAACAAACAAACAAACAAACTTAACCAAAAGAAAAAAACCACAAAAACCCCAAGAAAATAAACAAAACCGAACAAAAAACCCACAGGAAAAAACCCAAACAAAACAAAACAAAACAAACCACCAAAACCCACCCACCTTGGGCCACATTAAAATGAAGTTAAGATTTTTTAATATTTTAGTGTGAGTCTTGAAGATGATTGATTTTTTAATATTAAAGTTGTAGTCTCAAAAATTTATCCATAAAAATTAACACATTAATTAATACTTACATACTTATGGACATGGATTTTTTTTAAGTTTACAATAGTATCTTTCCTAGCATCAGATAATTTAGCAGCAATGACCTTTAATATTTGTCAGTAGTACTTTTTTCCCAAACAGTTCTGGAGGAAATGAAAGACATGAAAAAATACTTAGCTTGTGCTTTGTGGAACTAACAATTTAAATATCTAAGCCTGAGGGACAGATTTATTTTTAATAATCTATTTCTGTAAATGGGATGCAAAATCACAAAATTTTATTTAAGACCACAACATAGTATAAAAAGTGATGGAATAAGAACTGAGAGTAAACCTTAAAGAAATCTCAGCGATTTACTTGTCATTAAGTTCTTTCAGTCATAGAAATTTTCTCCTGTACTCAGGGCTCTCCTCTTGTAATCCTTGTTTCTACTCATAGCACTTACCTTATTCTTGCCTTTCTTAATTTGTTTTCATATTTATACTTTCTCTCCACTTCTGCAGTTGCTGGGAATTTTATAAAAGCACATTCACACAAGCAGAAGTATGTAGTTAGCATGTAGTTAACTGTACATGTAGTATGAATTGTAAAAGTAACTACTCACATTTTCTAGCATTTAATGACTAGAATAATTGTGAAAATAATATAGTATTTTTCTGCCATCTGTCTCTAATATTTCAAGTAGAAAGGACTGAAGTGCAGATTTGTTTTCCTTTTGATTTTTCTCTTAAATTTATCTTTCACGTATATGTAAGAAATATGCCCTATTCTTAAAAATACTCATTTGCATTCTGCCCATGTAAAGTCAAACCTCCAATGATTTCAGTGGAAGTACTCAATATGATTAGGAAAAGGAGAATTACGGATCCATACTGAACACCCTTTTCATACAATCCCTGTTTATTATTTTCCAGCATTTGCTGTACATAAGTAAATATGTACAGTATGAACAGCTTAGTTTAAGTAAGTATGACAGCTTAGTTTATATTATTACAACATAGCTAAGCTTGCAAATTAAAGAACGTATACTATCAGAGCAGTTTAGAAACCTCTGTGTGCATTTCCAGATAAAGTTTTGTTTTCAGTTTTAAAAATATACTAGAGAAAGTAATATGTAGCACAGGACAGCTGCACACAATTTTCATAAATGAGTTTTCAGTAATGATTTGAATTAAGTTCATGGTACTCTACCTTCAAAGAAAAATCAGAAGAAAACACTGATGTGTTCACTATTATGAAGTACTAAAATGAAAACTTATTATAGGCTTCTAGTTGAAAACTCACAGGCATTTTTCTCAGAATCTTTCTGTAAAATTAAGGCAGGAATCCAGTACAGATAGATAGTGCTGCTTGCAAGTGTGCAGTAACAACATCCTTCTCTAGTGTTTAGCAGCTTCCTACCTCTGAAGTGCTTTTTTCCTCCTGTCCCTTGCAACATGACATGAAAGTTTGTCATCTGCACTCGCCTAGAACTCAAAAGTAGAATCTACATATAGAAACTTCTGTCTGGAGATGTTTTGACCTTTGATGTAATAACGCAGATTTTTGCTTGGCTGACTAATGCAGCTCTTTATTGTTACCAAATCTATCTATTCCCAGAGCTGGGTTTGGGGTCCTTCAATACCATTATTTTTCTTAGTAGATATTAAAGAGAAGGAATGAGATGAGGACTCTTATTGGTAGAAGGCAACAAGGAACACATCTGTTTCAAAACAATTTGTATTACACAGTGTGTGTTATTGAAGTTTTACAGCCATGATCATTTATTAAATTAAATTCTGATCAGGAAAGTTACTGCGATAGGAATTGGACAGAAGGGGAGATAAAAATAATTCTGGTATTTTAGACCCTGTTAACTTTTCCACATGACTGATTCAGATTTTTTTGGAATTTCCATAATTCTGTGACAGAAATCCATAGTATTCTAACTTCTGGAAAACTTAGAGGCTTGCCCATTATGAGTGGCTAAATGCGCATTCATTTGGCGAATATAGGATCCCATGAATGCTAGAAGTTACAGATGTTCGCTAGTGTGCTTGTGACAAATATTACTATTTACTGACAATATTACTGTGCTACTGCGCAGCGTGGGTGTGCAGAAGGAAGCGAGAGCATCCCCCGCCGGGAGCCAGCGCGGCCCTGCGCCTGTGCCGCGGCCCCGAGAGCCGCCAGACGGAGCGTGTCGGTCCGCGGGGAGCCAGCGCGGCCCCTCGCAGCTCCACCAGCACCGCGGGCACCGGACCCTCCAGCGCAGCAGTCACACTTCGCCCCTTTAGCAGAAAATGCTTGAAAGCATTCAAATGAGAAGCGACTGTGATACAAAACTTCTTACATTTCCAAATATTATTTCTATAATATTATCACTAAAAGTGAATGCATCATGTATACTTTCTGTACATTCCCAAAATTTAAGCTAGTTTATGTAAATGTTATGCAAACAATCTAGTCCCTTGCAAAAATCTGTCTTTCTGTCTTTCAATTACGCTGCATCTTTTCTAGAAAGGACCTATCCCCCCTGTCCTGCTAATTTACATCATATTCATTGCTCTCTAGTCACAGCCTTTTGCACTCTTGATTATTTTAGGATAGATCTTTCATGTGCCATCTAACAGAAATTATGGTTTATCTAATTTTTAGAGAGTAAAATAGGCTTTACCTTTAATATAGAGCTAGGGTAAAACAGTATGATGAGTAAAATTTAATCTTCATTTCTTTATTGGTGCCACATATAATTTCAAAATTAATTTGTACATTAAAATATGAATCACACTGTGAATCCCCCAGTAGCGAGTCTAAGAGACTCAAACATCAAGAATCCAACAACCCCTTGCCATGCCTACCTCTCCTCCCCACTGCAAAGCAATCTCTCAATGCAGAAGAGCTGACTGGGACCTCTATTTTGGTTTTGTTTCAGGGGTGGTGTTTTATTTGTGAAGAAAATTTAGGTTTTTAAAAATTAGAAATGTAGACCTTTCCCCACCCCTATTTGGATTTATAGCTCCTGGGCCTGTTTAAACTTATGGACTTATCAGAGAACATACAAGTGCTTAATGGCATTAACCGCATAACACTCCACTAAGAAAACAAACCCCTTCCAAACAAATAAAGTCTGGATCTTTTTAGAGTAGTCAGTTTACAAAGACAAAGGTACCTTCCATTCTTAAAGTTTATAATGATAGAAGGAATCATGTTAATATATAACTTTCCTTATCTGACTAATATTAATTTTAACTGGAGGAATTCTTCTGTGAATAAATCTTGTATACAAGGCTGAACAGAAATATTTTTGCAATATGATTTTTATCATGCCAGAAATTGTTTTGTCTCTAATAAATAATTTTCTACTGACATTTTTTGTATAACTTACTGCATTCCCTGTTCTCATAATTTGAATTCATAAAACCAAATCTCAGATGTTTTATCTCAAAAATAATTTTAAACTTAACAATGATAACAAAACAATGTTAACAAAATGTAAAGCTTAACATCATTAAGCTCTCTGAAAATATTTTCATGATCAGTTTTGAATTACAATGTTTTATCTTCTCTTGAGTAAAAATTAATCAAAAGAGTAATAGCGTAAGAAAAATGTATGATGAATAACAATGATGATATCTATTTTGTGGGTTTTTTTGTAGGAAGATATGAGTTCATGTTGTTTTCATGGTTCATTGGTGGAATTATTACTTGAGAAAAACCAAAACAAATGTTCCTATTCTGCAGGAGTTACTATACAACTGTTTTTCTCTCTCTTTTACATCAGAGAAGGAGTTGTAAAAAGGCAATGCTGACAGCAGATTCAAAAATCAGTACAAAGAAATTCATCCAGAAAAGGTCAAAACTTACCCAGATTTCAAGATAAGTATTTTTGAAAAAAAGCATATTAGAACTCTTCAAGATTTTAAAGAAAGGAATAAAGTTAAAACATTTTATTTTCTCCTATATGTTTATGAGAATCTGGATAAAGTCAGAGATACAAGCCTTCCTGTTATTTCAGCCAATACAAGAAGTTTTTTCCCCAATTCTTTATTTCCTTTGATGTCTTAGAGGCCATCAGTGAGAACCTCTACTGTTTGGTTGGGCGGATTGTATGCAATGTATGCAATCTGGTACAATGGTGTGGTATCACACACATATAGAGAAGAAATATAGGATAAACATATATAAATCGGTATTTTATTCCATTATCTTTCATTGAATTGATTAACAATATACAGTGATTCAGAGACTGACATAGTCAAAATAGTTGTGTTTCATTTATTATTTGTCATACTCATTACCATTGTGTAGTTGTAAAAGGAAAGAATAATTCATAGAAAGGTTTATTCTAGAGTGCTTGGTGATGGAGCTACACATGACAGTCTGACTGCAACTTCAGTTAGGTTTTGTAGGATGCTCTAGGTTTAGGAAAGGAAGATATTTCTGAAGAAAGGGCTTTGGTATCTTTTTTAATCCAAAAAAACCTAGAGAAATCTTATATAACTAGAGAAATTATACCAGAAAATTCAGTGGCTGTAATTTTGTAATCACATAATATAGTGATAGGCAATAGCATCTGGACCATGACTGCTTATATGCCTATGTAATGTAATTGTGGGAACAATTTTCTTTCCATTGAGATAGCTTATCTTGCATTTTTACTAAATTCATGTGCTAAGTCTTTTCTTGCATGAACAACTTCTATGGAACACTGGTTAAACAGAACTTTACAATGTATAATTATCTTCTTTTAATATTCAAGAATTAGGCAAAATAATAATTTCAGAGCATCTTATCTGAACTGCCTGACCTATCATTTGAGCATTTCATCATTTTATATAACCCATTCTTATTTATCTCTTTTAAATTGCCTCCTTTCATTCATTCTCACAGTATCTCTGCACATATATTTTTTATAATATCTAAAGAGAAATTAATGCAGTGGATCAGTTATCAGCTGTGTTATATCAGTGTAACTTTTTGGGCTTCACCGGACTTATTCCAATATGTATCATTAGAGGATGTGATTTAGTACTTCAGAGGAAGAATTTTCAGGTGCATTAATTCAGAATAAATTCATTAAATGAATTTTGTGCATTTGCACACAATTTTTTAATTAAAAAATATTTTAGATCACTGTTTCAGTGTAATTACGATCCTATTCAGATAATCAAAATTATGTCCAGTTAAACCAGTTAATCTTCATTCACAAGTATGTTAAATCATATCAAGCTATGCTTCTTTTCATTCTCTTTCATTTTCTCAAATACATTTTTGTGGTCCTTACAAACATCCTCCTGACTTTTTCCATTCTCCATCTCTCAAATGATTTAATCTCTGTAAAATTCTGATATCTCTCCCTTTGCACTTTTCAAAACTCAGTATCCATTTAAAGAAAAAAGAGCTGTGGTACAGCATTCTTTCTCTCCTCTATTACACTCCACACAACTTACAGGCTGATACAAGTAGGTATCAGATACACCAACTTTTGAAGGTATCTGTATTTATACAAATTTAGAACAATGAAATTCAATTTTTGCTTTGTTCATAGATGGTATAACCTCCTAAGAAGGGATAGGCAAGTAAAGAAAGGTAGTGGTGTAGCCCTGGATGTTTAGAAGAGTTTTAGTTTTCTAGAGTTTGATGCTGCTGCTGATAGGTTTGAGTGCTTCTAGGTAAGAATCAGGAGAAGACCAAGAAAGCAGATAACATGGTGGGAGGCTGTTACAGGCCACACAGCAGGATGAAGGGATGGATGAAATATTCTTTAAGCAGATGGGAGAACTATCATGATTAGTAGTTCCTGTGGGGGGCTTCCACTTTCCATAAGTCTGCTGGAAATAAAATACAGCAGAAAGAAAGCAGCCTAGGAGATTCCTTGTATCTGTGGAAGATAACTTCCTGGTGAGGGAGACAGCTGGGGAAGGAACCTATTTGAGAATGAAGAATTCTTGGGAGGTGTGATGGTTGCAGACCAACTTGGACATAGTGATCATGAAATGACAGTTTATGGTTCCCAGAGATGTTAGGAGCGGGCCTGATGGAATTGCTACCTTGCACCTCAGAAAGGCAGACTCTGGCCTGTTTGAGAGACCAGCTGACAGAGTCCTTTGGGGTGTAGTCCTGAAGGGCAAAGGAGTCCAGGAACACTTGACATTTTTCAATAAGGAAATCCTAATTACAGGAGCAGGCTGTCCCCATTCACTGAAAGACAAGTCACTGAGGGGAAGACCATTCTGGATGAACAAAGAGCTTTTTTTAGAATTCAAGAATCAAAGGAGAGTTTATGACCTTTGGAAGAAGGGACAGACAACTGAGGAAGATCACAAGGATGTTGTGAGTTTATGAAGGGAGAAAATTAGAATGGCCAAAGCCCAACTAAAACTTAACCCGGCTAATGTTGTAAAAGACAATAAATATGCTTCTAAAAATATACAGTAGCAAAAAAAAAGAAGGGCTAAGGAGAATCTCCATCCTTTTCTGGATCTGTAGAAAAGCCTAGTGACAAAAGATGAGTAAAAGACTGAGGTAGTTAATGACTTCTTTTCCTTGGTCTTTAACAGTAGGAGCAGCTCTTTTCTGGTTCTCAGACACTGGAGCTGGAAGACAGGGATGGGGAGCAGAATAAAACCCCTGTAATCCAAGAGAAAATGATCAGTGAACTGCTGCACCACAGCAAAATATGAAATCCATCTACAAGAAGGGTCAAAAGGAGGATTCAGAAAAGTATAGGCCTGTCAGCCTGCCCTCGGAGACAGGGAAGGCCCTGGAGCAGATCATGTTCAGCATGTCAGGAGATGAGGCCCAGTCAGTGAGGGTTTGTGAAAGGCAGCTCCTGCTTGACAAACCTGATCGCCTTCTGTGACAGGATCACCTACTTTGTGAATGAGAGAAAGGTTATGGATGTGTCTATCTGGACTTAAAAAGCATTTGACAATAATTTCCCACATAATTCTCTGGGAGAATCTGTTCAAGGCTTGAATGGGTGCACTCTAAACAACTGTCTCTATGTCTGGGCCCAGAGGGTGGTGGTGAATGGAGTTAAAGCTAGCTGATGGCCTGTTGTAAGTGGTGTTCCCCAGGGCTCAATATTGGGGCCAGTTCTGTTCAGTATCTTAATGATTTGGTCATATGGATTGATTTATCTTTCAGTCAGTTTGAAGATGACACCAAGGTGGGTGGGAGTGTTGATGTTATAGAGGGTCAGAAGGCTCTGCAAGGGATCTGTACAAGCTGGATCAAGGTCAATGCCAATTGTATCCCATTCATCATGGCCAAGTGTCATATCCTCCACTTGGGTCACAACAAACCTATGCAGTGCTACAAACCCATGCAGAGCATCTTGAAAGCTGCCCAGCAGTAAAGAATCTGGGACTGAACACCATCCACCACGTACTCAGGTGGCCAAGCAGCCAGCAGCATCCTGGCTTGTATCAGCAATAGTGTGGCCATTGGTACTAAGACAGTGATGATGCTCCTGTGCTCAGCACTGGTGAGGCTGCACCTCGAATCCTGTGTCCAATTTTTGTCCCCTCACTACAAGAATGATACTGAGGTGTTGGAGTGTGTCTGAGGAAGGGGAATAGAGCTGCTGAGGGAGCTGAGAGTGTTTAGCCTGGAGAAAAGGAAGGTCAGGGGTGACCTCATGATCTTTACAACTACTTAAAAGGAGGGTGTTGTGAGGTGGGAGTAAGTTTCTTCTTCAAGTAACAATTGATAGGACAATACAAAATAGCCTCAACTTGTGTCAAGGGAGATTTAGATGAAATATAAGGGAATTTTTTTCCCCCAAAAAGGTTGTCAAGCATTGGAAGAGGCTGCTCAGAGAATTTGTGGTGTCAACATCCTGGGAGATATATGAAAGATGTGTTAGTAGATGTGATGTTTAAGGACATGGTTTAGTGGTGGACTTGGCAGTGCTGGTTTGGACTCCATTATCTGACAGGTCTTTTTTAACCTAAATGATTCTCTGATTCTAGATGCCACCATAATAAACATGATCAAACATGTACTTCTATGCACCCCCTTACTAGCACCCCTATCAATGTATTATCTTTCACTGTCACGTGCCAATTAATTTATGGTCTTGCAAGGCTTTTGTAAAGGACTTTATCTTAAGCTTTTTTATGGCATTGAGACAAGCCATACCTGCTCTTTCTCCTCTATGACACTTCTTTGAAGACTGCCATCTTCAAACACAATTTTTCTTTTTTTTTTCTGTGTGTATTGTGCTCTTCTGAATGTCACGACTTTCATTATTGTTTTTATCACTTTTCCAAAATCCAGTGTATGAATAGCCCTTTAGCTACCAGTTTTCCTTAGCAGTCTTGTTGAAATTATAGTACTATATAATTCATTGCATCTTAAATGTCTTTTGAATGTCATTTAAAAAAAAAAATTAACAGAGAATTTTATACCAATTTTACTGCAAAAGAAATAAACTGAATATCATATAGCTTTTCTTTTCTTTTCCTGAAGGCAGAGGAGTGGAGTGAGGGGCATGAAAGTTACCCATTGAGCATTTTTTGAGCATGTATCTTCCAAATCTAATGTAAATGTTCTACTTGCAAATCAAGTCTCTATAGCCAGACTGGGTAAGACTGCAACACATGCAGTTCTGCAGTCTTGTTCTAATTGTATTTTAGCTTCAATAATAAAACAAATATCATTAATTTTGTAGTGTAATAAAGGGGGAAGAATAATAGTGGCAGAAAATAAAGCACATCTCATTTGGACGTGCTTTCTGATTTTGCAGGTAGGAATTCTTTCCTTTCCTTTCCGTTCTCTTGGAGAATTTTTTTGTCTAATGAGTCATTTACAGCTGTTTGAAGGGCAGTGAACTTTATAGATATTATTGTGCATAGCTGTACTATAATTTCTTCTCTGTTTTTGGGGTTTTTTTCACTAAGGCAAAGAGGCAATTATTATCTTAGTTCAAAGTCAATGTTGCTATGTCATACTGTGATCAGTTAGGTCTGATCCTTATGAATTAATGATAAAGATGTATGAACTCCTTTTTCTTAACTTTTTATATAAATGTTTTGCCATATAGAATCCCAAGGAACATTAAGTAAGAGAAAATTAAAGAGAAAAGTGACCAGGAATGTCATAATTTGTGAACCCAGTAACAGCTCAGTGTAAATCTTTATGAGTTCTTTCATCTCTCTTGAGCTCATTAGCTGTAATAATCATCCTGATTCTGGGTCAGTCATTGAAGTGTAAAACTCTCAGGGATATGATTATATTTACCTGTTGTTAAGACAATTTTTTTTGACATCCAAGGCCTGATGAGAAGGGTAACTGTAGCTAACGCTTCTGCATTATTCCTTAGGCATTTTGGAAATCTTGTAACTCAGCCAGATGGAATATTCCAGTATGTTTCTCGACATTATCTCAATGTCATCTTCCCCTGTAGCAGGTAATGCAAGCCATAGAAAGGTTACTAGCTTAAGTGGCAATAAATTCCCATACAATGGAATTTAAAGGCATATGAAGAGATGTTTTCTCTCGAATGTTTTAAAATAATTGCTGTTGATAATCATTAATGATTGTCAACAGCAATTATTATTACAAATCATTATTACAATGAAGACTTGTTTGAGAAAAGAATTAATGCAAAAGCTAGAAGAAAATACTGAAAAAACCAGCTAATTGCAACAAATATATGATGAAACAAAATAAAGTAGTAAATATAAAAACATAGTGTTACCAAGATGTTAAAATATTGTCCGTCATACACTGATACAAATATAGCAATCTTTACAATTTTTCCTTTATGGGAATTTTAGTATTTGGTGTCCTAAATTAAATTAATTATAAAACGTAAGGATATATATAAACTGCCAAAAAGTAATACAATTTTATTTAATTTTTTTCTTGTATCGTTCATAGTATAGCAAGGTAACTGGAAGAGAATATTTATACTTAAATAGTCATTAAAGAAATGCATTTCATGAGTGGCACAAACTGGGTGCTGTGTTATTTGAAAAATTGAGATGAATTTAGTACAGGGCTTAACACTTAGAAGGAAGCCAGCTAAGCAGGCTGGAATTACCTGGTATTTTTCCAAAGCATGGGTTTTGTATAATATTAGAGCCATCAATATGTATGGATTTTAAGTTAAAATAAAATCTATATCTTGTCTCTTTATAAAAGCAGAATCTTTAATTGATTGTGAATTGTAAGAAACAAGTTGTTTTGATTTATTCGTGCTCACATAAAAAAAAATCAATTTGGAATTTCATAGAGGCATGAACAATTTAAAATAGATTATTTCAATTATTCTTGCTGATTATTAGTCTGTGTGGGGTCATTAACCCTATGAACATTTAGGATTACAGATTTACACAAGGAAAATATTAAACAAATCTAGAGGCAAAGCAGAATGTCTCATGTTGAGAGTTTGCATAATTGTTTTGCTGAACAGGACCATTTATGAAAGTGTTATCCATAATAATTGATAAATTGTTTTTGACAAAGCATTGTTAATAAAAAATAAACATAGATTTTTTTTTCTGTGGTGTTGATAAAGTACAAAGAAAGTAATTTAAATCTTCAGATTTTCGTCATGCTAAATATAATTTTGAAATATTCCTCAGTGTTGTTAAACTGTATATTTTATTAGATGGGTAAGGATGGAGCTCATTGTTTTAAAATTTCCACTGGACTATAGGAAGTTTTGAGTGCAGGTGAAGAATTTTTGTGAGGTTGTTTTGCTAACAGAATCACAAAGTATCAAAAGGATCTAGACAACATGTCCCACGACTTCTAAATGAAATCTAAAAATATATTGATTTTTTCATGTAAATAAATAGTCTTATTCTTATCAGGAACAGCCTTATTCTCAGCATTTCTGAATATTTGGTATACACATTTTTCGTATCTAATCTTCTATTCCAAATTAAAGCTAATAGGTTAGTTTCGTTTGGTGGTTAATATGTTAAGACCAGTGGCATTTAAAAAAATTAAATCACAATCAAAATTGATTCTGTTCCCTCCTTTTGTTCTTATAACATTCATCAGACAAAGACAGATGCAATGCACTTTAGCATTACTCTTTTAAAAGCTAGCACCTTGAATGGTGATTTGTTTTGTTTCTGAAGTACTGAGAAGTCCTCTCTGAAGTTTCTTATTGCACATTTCATGAACTTTTGGAGAGCTTTAATGAACTTCTAAGCTTTGAAAAAAGTTGCAGAATCTGTGCATAGGAGATATCTGTTATTTAAATGGAGAACCTCTCAGCTTTCTGGTGAATGCTAAGAGTTACTCTATTAATCAACTCAAATCAGTGTTTAACCTTGATATAGCAGCTCATATTACATATTCAAAAAGCCTTTCCAGTATTAATGACTGCAGTGTCTTAATAGGACACAATTTTTTTATAGCCAAGCAATCAGGATTTTTGAATGCACTGAGCAGCAGTTGTATTTTCCATCCCTGCAGCGTCAATCATTCACAGTTTGCCACCATAATTCAACAAAGTCAGTACATACTTTACACCCAAGAAGTAAGTGGGTTGTTTTAGAAGTTGTTGGGTTCACTGTGCATTGACTTCAGCATATTGCAGTGTGTTCACTAGTCACATCCCTCAAATTACAACAAAGTAATTAAGAGAAGCATAAAAATATAATTATGTTTTGTTTGAAAATTCTGTAATTTCCATGCAGACTGGGTAAATTATTCATACTGGATGTGGATTTCATTTTTGCTTTACTGCACTGATGGCATAATCACATAGTCCTAATTATAGAGATAGTAAATAAGAGAGAAAAGAATATACCACCCCTTACTCCTAAAGAAATTTCTGCTGGCACACTAAGGACTAATTAAAATTCATTATTGCAACACATTTTGCACCAATACAGAAGTTTTGTAACAAAAGCCTGTGTGGGAAGGAAGGAGTCAGAGGGTTATTGTTAGGATATTTTTCAGTGAGTATTATTCTTTCTCTCTAGCACTTGTTCAAATGCTTCAGATTGTTCCCATAAAGCTGTTGCTGTTGGTCACTGGCGTAATGTGGGCTGGGGCATTCTCCAGTGTGGAGCATTCATTTGCAACACCTGCAGAGCTAATACAATTTTCAATTTCTCTTGAAGATCTGATTAAACTGAATTGCTATTACACACTGTTTTCTTCACTGCCATGTCTCCATCAACTCCACCTTGCACACAGAAAGATCTGATTTAGGATTTGAGACAGAGGCAGAGAGCAGTTGAGCAGCCTACTTACCTCCTGCACTTCTTGGATCTGGGGGAGAAACTGTTACACAGAGTTGAAACAAACCAGCTTGATGGTCCTGCCATTACCAAGAGGAGATGGCTTCACTTATTACTGTCAGAACATCCTGACAGATTTTGCCTTGCTGTGCTGGCTATGTTGCATTCTTCTGCACATTCTACAGTGATGGCACCAACCATGGCAACTCTATCTTGTAATGTGCAAGTAGGAAATGGAGACCAGAATTGAGCACGCACTGCTCAGATATCTGGCCCTCATCTCTTCCAGAAAAGGCAGAAGAAAAGAAAACACTGTGACCCTTGCAGGCAAAATTACAAGTATTTACTCAGGTTTATAAGCAATTTTCCACTTTTCCATTAATTTACTCCTACTATTGAGAATAAAAAAAGCAATAATATAATATCTGGAAAGGGCTAAAGTATAGATGTATTTTTGGAGGATTCTCTCACTTGATCTTAGGCACCTGTGGAACAAGTGTCTAAGTTGACCTAGATATTTAAATTTCTGTTATAGCCAACAGAATGGAGTCAGTTTATTTGATCACAGTCTGATATACAGGACTAATCTTCACTGAATCTATTGTCCAGGACTTGACTGATAATAACCGGAGCCTTTCTGTTAGGACATTGTAAACACTCACATTTAATCAAATTGTGCTCTTTATATCTCATTTGTAAGCAGATGAGAGAAGAATAAATGTCACTACTGGAACATAAAGATGACTTAAGCCCCTGGACTGCATTCAGTAGCTAAAGGATACACTGGCAGAAAAGTTACTGACATGCAGTTAAAGTTGAAAAATAAATCTGTTTTTACAGAAACACAATTTGCAAATTTGGATTCGGTCCTAAGCAACAAATTTAATGAAAACTAAGACACTCTAGAAGATACAAGCATGAAGCTGACTTGCAATTAACCTGTGTCAAATACTCTGTGGGACACATAAATTGGGAGAACGTGGAGACTGAGGACTTGAAATTGAGTTTAGTATACCCCAGTAATTACTGTGAACAGCTAGCTATTACATGGGATGTCACTCTTAGTTAGACCAGAAGTTCATGTTGGCACTAAGAAACCCTAATAAAAAATGTATTTGGATATACATTCAAAGAGATTTTGATTGAACAAATTTTTATTTTATGGAAGGGAAAAAAAGAGATAAATAGTTATACCCAAACATTTCAATCAATTCTGTTTCCAACTGCACCAACTATCTCTGAAGAGAGTGCCCCACAAGGCTGTCACATCTCCTCTGAGACAGGTACTTTAATATAATCAAAGGTTTTTCACTCTGGTGCAGTCTTTTGCCATGCTCCACTTCTCTGGTATTTTTTAACCAAAAATCAATCCAAATTCCACTTCTACACCATATGCAGGGTGAGAGTGAGCATTTCCTCATCACAAGGATCATTGTGGGCTATTAAAAAGAATATTTAATTCCCTAGAGAAGTATTATAGGTATGTTTCCTTCCTTCCTTCCTTCCTTCCTTCCTTCCTTCCTTCCTTCCTTCAGATCG
>VZRH01004599.1:561423-606431 GCA_013397555.1 Urocynchramus pylzowi | reverse complement strand
TTCCTTCCTTCCTTCCTTCCTTCCTTCCCACATATACAGAAATCAAATATTTTAAGAATATTTCCCATGAAAAAGGTTGTCTCTGTATTCATATTTGCTCTTTTATAAGCAGACATTTGCCTTTGCTGCAAAGAAGTAGAGAATCAGTAACTAATAATAACATATCTTTGTTTTAGGGAAAGAAAACAGCATTAAAAAGTGGTGAGGTCCCTAATATTTATACTAAGAGGATCCAATGCTTATTTTTTAATTCCAAAATATAAATCAAAGTTAAGGAAAAAAAAAATTGCCTCCCTCTTGAAAATTTTGTTAGGTAAGACACTGCTATTATCTGATATTTAATAAAGAGAATATGACCTGAGAAAGACACAAAGGTTTCTCACCTCATTGTTTTCAATTGAACAAGCTTTAGTACTCTATTGAGATTCTTTACTATTGGGGATATTTCAATGCAGTACAATTTGTTTCAAAGTAATAGCTTTCCTGTTAGAGCTAGTTTGTCATGTCAGAGGGGATGATTATTCATGATAAGCCACTGGCAATATTACCAGCAATTTTTAAAAAATGTAAGGTACTGATTAATTTCAGAAATATTAGCTACTGAAAGCAGATATCAGTACTGCAGAATGGATGAGGCACTTGGAGTAACAGTTGCCAAAAGGCGAAATAAGCTAAAACTCGGAACACATCAATTACAGATATAAAGTCAAACAATTTAATAGAAAATGATGTTTTGCTTACTTGATCAGAAAATAACACTGGACCCTGCTGAGTATTAATGATAGCAAGGGAGGAACAGAATGTCCGAAACTTGGGCTATTGTACAACAAATTTTCATTAAGTCTCAAGAAATAATTAGAGCTTTTTTTTTCCTTTTTTTTTTTTTTTGTTTTATTTTTGTGCTGATACAAGCTGAAACCCAAGAAGAAAGACTCAGTCTAGACATCTGCATTTTTCCCTTGCATAAACTGTTGGCATAGGAGTGCTATGATGTAATAGTATGTAAGAGGCATTAGTGAATACCTACCACATTAGTAAAGTGTGTCCAAATTCCAATCAGTAGATATGGCAGAAAGTAAGTAATATGCCAGACTTCTTTGTCCTGCACAAACGAACATGAAGACATTTTGCTAACAATATCTCAGTATTTACAAGAATATTTTTTTTAATAAAATGGTGTAACTGTCCTCTAAACAATTTTACATTCCAAGTATGCTATCCATGTCAGAACTACTTACCTAAATATTTTTTCTTCCTGTTTCTGTTACCTCAATGCTGCACTGTTTGACTTTACTCCTTTGGAGTATTTTTTTTCCATTCTTAAACATTTTGTATAAGCTCCTTTCTTATGACTTTTCACATAACCTTTTTATCTAACTTTGTTCTGCATTCCCAGTTCAGGTGAACCAGGATTGTTGGCCAGAAGATATTGTTGGCAGGAATATGGAAAAGGGCAACTGGTCAGTTCTGAAGATCAAATGGGTTTTTCTTTGATGCTGAGCTGGTGTGTTTGGGTTTTTGTTTGTTTCTTGGTTTCTTATTTTCAATGGAGAAGGGAAGAGAGGACACCAATGGTGCCATTAAATATTTACTCCTCTTACCCATTTCTGCAAATGGTCACAGTGTAGCTTCAAGTTTTATCAAAGCAGGTAGAGAGACAATTATTCTTTTCTTGATGGTGATGACTCTACATGGGGGTGTTTATCTCACAATGTTTATCTCACATGGTAGGCTGGAAACTTCAGCTGGGGTGGATGAATCAGTTCATGTTGTCTCTCTGTACCTCAAAGTCACAGTAAGGGCAGCTGGCCAGGGGTAATTCTCATCAGCTGATGTTTAAAACCTGGCTGTTCACATGAGCTCCTAACACTTTGCCATAATATGCTGATTACCTCCTCAGCAACTCAGGGTATGAAGTTTACCTGGCTGCCTCTACGGTGAAGCAGGTTTTCTCTGGAAAGGACCAGAATAAATATATAGAGAATTAGCAGCAGCTTCAATAGTCCTGTGATTATTGGGACTAAAATAAAATCTGAAACAGCACTCAATTGTATTGCTTGGTTCTATAACATTTTAGCATTCTTATCTCTACTAAATAGTGTAAAAAAAATCAAGAAGCTATCAGTGCCAGAGACTTGGACATATTTTTATACCTTTTGTAGTAAACAGTTTTAATACCTTTTCTAGAAATTTTTCCACAACTTTGAAGTGGTTTCCATAGAAATAAATATCTGATTCATTTTTTAGAAATTTATTTTATTTGTTAAATACTCCATATTTTAAAGTCAAACCCTCCGGTGATGATGTTTGCTTTCTAAATGGAAATAATGAGAATATACATATATATATACATAAAATATGTATTAGATAATATAATTATACAAACAATATTGATAATACTAAAGTTATTGTTTTTATTATATCAATAAATTATGTACCATTAAAAAAACCTTACAAGCTCACATATAACAGTAACTAACAGCCATCTTTATCTTTTGATCTTTCCTTAGCCTAAACTGTCTCAACAGACTACTGAAATTAGGTTCTGGCTTATGATAAAATATATATGTATATATATTTATGACACATAAAAGTACATGGTAAAGAAGTTTATCCTTTGATCTCCTGCAAATTCAGAAATGTTTAACATGAATAAATTCAAAGTTAAAAATTGAACAGAACTGAAAATATCTGAAAAATTACTTTTGAATTCAGACACCTGGAATCATTGAAAAAAATCATAACAGTCTGTAGATTTTTAGATGATAAAAAATTATCTTTTAATATATTCAAAGGCTTCAATCAAAAAGGTTTCAATCAAAAGTTACTTTTCTTAGAAATTTTAAGTGTAAAAGACAAATTAATTTATGTTTATAAAAGGTGTTTAAATTTTCCCACGATGGTTAAATTGTGCTCCCTTCATTTTTAAGAACTGACAGAAACTGTCCCATAATGTCAAATTCTTCATGAGAAGTTCTCCTGATCTCCCTGCATTCAGTTGACCCTTATATAGTCTGTGTCTCTTTGAAGTGGTTTTGGGATTTTCTCCACTATTATGTGATCTAGAAAATGAAAAGCAGAAAACCCCTGGAGTATATCAAAGACTATAGCTGGATTTTCCTCCAACTGCTTCCTTTAATTCTCAACACAACTTTAATTTTGTGACCCTCAGATAGTTTAGGTTATTGTACAGTACATGGAGTGCATTTGGTACAACAGTCCAAATCTTACAATAATGGCATCACGGATTAGCTATTGACATCAAGTTTTCTATATGCCTCACTGTGAAAGCTGATGTTTTACTAAAGAAGGTAATGTTTCAGAAGCATGAAACACATGTAATTATTTCTTAAGTTTATAGCAGAGTCCCAAAGGTCTGAATTTCCATGTGATCTAAAGTAGGAATACTTTTATTTTATTTTTTAAAAATTATATTTTTAAAGGTCATCCCTGTGAGTGAATGAGGAGAACTTCAAGGTTATTTATGTCTAAAGTAATCTGAGCTGCCAGAGAAGTCCGTCTTTCACTTTTTTGGAAGAAGAAAATAGAATATAGGAAGACTGTCTGTGGTAGTGTTCAGTAAACACTGTTCAATTTCTATTGGCAGCAACTTTAAACATAGCCTTAATTTTGTTCTGATTTTCCAAGCCTTGAGTAGTCAAAATCTTTTCTACTCTTGCTGAAGTCACTTCAAACTAGCATTGTATTTATTTCATAGTGCTTATTTCCTATTGAATGCTTACTAAAAATTTTATCCTTATTCTGACTTTTTTACCCCTTCTCCCACTCCCTTCTTGAGTTTAACTAAATCTACCATGTTTTAGAAGGTTTATGGGAATTGTTTCTTTCTTTCTCTAAATCTATATATGAATTTCAGCAGATTACTTAGATTTACAATAATCTTTTCTGTCACTTACCTGAAACTGCTGCAAGATTTCCTACACCAGAGAAAATATACTGCCCTTCCCTTCCCTTCCCTTCCCTTACCTTCCCTTCCCTCTCCTCTTTCCAGATGTTGTTATAAAGGATTTTATAATCAACNCTTCCCTTCCCTTCCCTTCCCTTCCCTTCCCTTCCCTCTCCTCCTTTCATTTCTTCTCTTCACTAGATTATATCTCTGTGCAAATCTTTTTAGAGTGGTTCATATCTCAGATCTGAGATTTTAATGTATCAGGTATATAATGACAGAAGTTTACTGTGTATGCCAATGGGCTTTAAATGTAGGGAATTCAACCCAGCATTATATTGTCTGTTTTCCTGTCACATTAGAATTAATTTGAAAACTAATTAATGCTATGGGGCATTTGAACTGTAAAAGTGTAGTACTAAATCTATCTTAATTTCTTCAGAAGTTACTTTTGTTTCAATCATTATTTTGTAGAGGATATTTCCTTATATTCCACTATTGCCAAGAGCAAGACTCTTCGAGCACCTTATTGACTGTTTCCCTTAATTAAGAATTTTCTTATTTACCAATTTTGCATTTTTTAAATTGTGCATATTGTTAATTAATTATTCTGATATGGAAAACTTAATTTACTCTTTTTATTTTTGCAAATAAAATTTCTCCAAGCCTTTTCATCTATTTACATCTTAGAGACACAAAGACCAGTACTTTAAAGCAAAGCGAATTATAAACTGACTTAGAAGCAGTTTGACCTGCTACTGCAGTGGTTGTATCTTACAATTGTCTTCATGAAGTTCCCATTAAAAGAACTACTTATCAGCATGTTTTAGTAAAATGAAAGTTTTACTCTGAGGTATTTTATTTACAAATCAGTTAGGAAACCTCTGCTAATTAAGATTTTATTTCTAAAAGAACATAACATTTCAAAATATATTGCTAGTACATAGTATTCTGCAAGTGGTCTTCCCTGTCATTTCAACTTGCTGGGAGATGGTTCTAAGCTAACTTTACTAATATCACAATTTAATTATGAAATTAAAAGTTTCACAGATCACACATATGAATTTAAAACAAAAAAACCAAACAGTGAATAAAGAGCTTTAAAATCTTTGGACATGTGGTTAGCTTTGCAGAGAAAGAAACAGTGAAAAGGAAATGTAAAATAAATATAATTCTTTCAACAACTTATCTTTGCAATGGAATCTCTGTTCCTGTTGTTTCCACAGAGTAAATTTCCTATGTTATCAAACACAAAATTTGCATGAATTCATTTTCAGATATGCCTTTGATATGGTGTTGTCCTTAGGGCTACTGGGAAGATTTCTGATACAATTTCTGATTGTATGATGGTTACATTCCACTTTTCAAGTGGAAGAATTGCAGGAAGAGCAGGTAGACAAAGAAAGGATGGCCAAATGCCACCAAGATAAGAAATTCTATTATTTGAAATCAAAATTGTCTTTAAAAAAAACCTCAAAACTCTTTAATATCTATCTACACTCTCCCCAAGCATAAAAAATATGATTGTCCTGCAATTCTGTAGTGCTCAAATGTATGAAGGGTATTAAATATGGCAGGATTTCAATCCCAGAGAGTATTTTTAATTTGTTCTGTGATGAGATTCCAAATGTTCTTTCTTGTTTTTATGTCTAGCTCTATTGCCCAGATGCTTGTCACATCTGAGAGATTACCCTTATCTGGCAGTTGTTTTGGAACAGATGATCCCTTGTCTACGAGGCATTGAGGTATTATGTGAGGAATAGGAGAGAAGTATTGAAATATCCTTAGAAGGAATGTTAATTACATACTAGGGAAAAAAATCCTGGGTGTATTTCAGCTGACTTTGTTGAAACCAGACTTTCATATGTGGTGGTGCTATCAATGCATTTAAAATAGAAGCAGAAGACTATTCCATGTCAGAGAGTTATGTATAAACCAAAGTAATCAAATGCCTAAAGGTGAGTTAAAATCCCCTCTATTTCTCTGTGAAGGTGATAATCTTCTATTGAATGACTTAGAGATTTCTAGATTTATGTTTCATTTTTTTTAAAATTCCTCAAAGACTGACAGCACTATTGAAGTTAAGCCCTCTTTGTTTTCAATTATATGAAATGATGATTTTCTGTTGTAAAACAAGAAATACAAACGATGGCAATAAATCTTTATTTCAATACATGTAATAAAAATGGTATGGGTATTTTTGTTACATGAGATCCATTTTCTTATTTTGCTACCTTTCCAATTTAAGCCTCCTGCTGCTCAGAATGTATTCCATGTGAACATGAGTAGTCCTAATGTTTCTTAGACCTTATGTTTCTTCAAAGAAACACACTCAAGGTTGACAGGAAAGAACAGAAACTTTTGTCCTTCTAGTGGTTTTCAGAACTAAGACAAGTGGAAGACAATACTAAAAAATATTTCTAAACCTGTTCCAGAAAATGTGTCTGTAACAGAGATAAGATATTACTCTCTGGAGGAAAAGCAGTACCTCCAGAAAGTGTTTCAAATGTGATGATAATATACAGTGATTGTTTATTTTTGACTGGTATTCTGTACCAGTTCCACTGATTAAGTTATAGAGTTTTCAGTCAACCTTACCAAAAGATTGGAAAAGTGATTTTGGTACCTTGTTATAGCTTATGCAAGGGCAAGACAATCTATCTTACTCAGTTATTTACAAAAAAAAGTATAACCATCTTTTCTCTTAGCCTTAAAATTATAGAAATCACAGATAAAAGTTAAATTTCTTTTGAAAACTTCATGGTGTCTAAACTTCATAATGTCCCGATTTCCAAAGAGTTGTGCAGAGAATAGGCATCAGAATATGTTGTTTTACAAAGCAAATGCTTTTAAGAGCAAATTGAAATAAAATGGCAATTTAGTTAAGAATTCCTCAATTACTTGGAATGCCTAAGAGCTGATTTTCAGAGAGGTTCTTCAATGTTCTTTGTGCACTTCACAAACACAATATTTTTGTGGGTTTTTTGTTTGTTTTTGTAATAAGACTTTATTAAGAAGGTCTGAGATTTCCCTGGGCTAAAGAAAAGAATCTTAAATCAAGGAAAATGGCATTATATGTCAAAAACCCAAGAATTATTTACAAAATTAGAAAGTAAAAAGCAACCCAAAAAGGTAGATATTACCAAGACAGAAGACGTCTGAGAGCTGGAGTGACAGGGACACCTTATAGAAGCCTTCTAGTACCTAAAGGAAGTCTACAAGAAAACTCGAGCAGGACTTTTTAGAAGGATGTGTAGTAATAGGACAAAGGGACATAGCTTTAAACTGATAGAGGATTAGATATTAGGAAGAAATTTTTCGCTGTAAGGGTGGTGAGATACTGGAACAGGGTCCTCCAACTTTCCATCATTGTAGTGTTCAAGGCCAGGTTGGGCAATCTGGTCTAAAGAAAGGTGTCCCCTGCCCACAGCAAGGGTTTGGAAATGTATGATCTTTAAGGTCCCTCCCAACCCAGACTATTTTATGATTCCAAGTTTTTATTACTTTGGGAATTTAAAACATAGGACAGCAACAATTATATGTGGTCAGGCAAGATATTAAATGTAGACTTTTCTCAGCTGGTAGAAAGCTTATTATAAAAGCTGTTATTGGAGCTGAGATAGAAGTAAGCATTATTTGAAGTACAGAACATCAAGTTAAACAAACACAGAGATCTGTAGGAATGCAAGATAGTCTCTTCTGAAATAGCAGGAGCTCTTAAGGCCTCTAAGGCTGGCATGTTGTCCTGGTTCAGGGCAAATTTGGGAGAGAACCTCCAAAGAAGTTTCTCTAGAAAGCAGATTCAAGCAGCCCCTCCCCCAACTGGTTTGGGAAAATATTTCCTTGGAGAAAAGTGGAAAAAACCTGTTTATTTAACAGGCAAAGCATTCGCCAGCACAAAAACCATAGCAAGCAATAATCAAGCAATATTAAACAATAAAACCTCTTGCCACTCCAAAAGAGATGACTATGGAGGTGGGCTACAGCCCTTGGTGGGCTGTAGCTCGGCTCACCCAGTCTGTTATCAGTCCCTCTGGTGCTGGACATGCCACGGCCCAGGCCTGGCCCATTGGGCCACAAGTGTGAGCTCCTGGTGTTCTTCTGGGCTTTCAGTCCAGAGCAGGTTTAAACAGGTCCAAATAAAAAGAAAAACCACAGTCCAGGGAACTTCTCTGCCTCAGCTAGCAAAAAACTAACTAAATGCAAAGGAAAGCTCTGTCCTGCTGTCTGTCCATCTGCCAACAACACCATCCAGGAGCAGGAATGTGGAGGAGCAAGTGCAGTGTCTGAAAACAAACTCCATGCTACTTCTCTCCCCCCTTCACTCAGAACCAATCTCAGTGGTGCAAAACTTATTTCTGGACTAAACAGATGAACGGGGATATGAGCATCATAAAGTCAGCATGGGACATGTGGGCTCCTACTCCACTGTGAGCTGCTACCCAGGTGCAGTGTTCTTCTGTCCTGGTGTGCTGTGCTGCAGGGCTGCTGCTTGCATGTACACCTCCCTGCCAGCACAGGGGAAAGAGCAGAGCTGTGAAGGAAGAGGGGGCTGTAATGTTCTGGTAGGAAGGGACACCAGTGAATGTCCTTAACAGTGTCCTAGGGTGTCTCAAACCAGGACAAACAGTCAACAGTCTTTTCATATGAAAACACAGTGGAATAAGAAAGGAGCTTGCAAGCTGCTGGACACATGGGGTAGGAAGACAAAAAGGTGGAGGGCAAGAAGGAACTAAGTCCCATACATTAAAGGAGACGATTACCTTTGATATTTGTACTCATGTGAAAATGTCAATGAAACTTTGTCTTATTGGAAATTAGAGTTAGTGAAAGGAGGCTCGTTTTTTAATGGGAATGGAAAAGCATAAATTAAAGAGAATTAAGACATGATGAAAAGTAATAAAAAAGGTACATTTCAAACACACTTCAAAGTAAAATGCAGTCATCACATCTGATGAGAGCATCCTTCTCAGTTTTATAAATGGGTTTAAAGATCCGGGAGTGAGGCATGTCAGGACAATTAAAGTTGAGATAGAAATATACAATAGAATATTAGAAATAAATATTGAGTATATATTTTCCAAAACTGGATAAGATTGGTAGCAGAATAAAAGGATTCACAGCAGAGGGATGTGTTCACATCACAATGAAATCTTTCTCTGTTGAACTCTAGTAGGTTCTTTGAAGTGCTAACAAAAAGGATGAACATAGAGGAACCATAAAAAAACTAAGGTGATGATAATACAAGTTAACAGAAAAAGAATCCAGAAAAACAGAAAAGAATTAGCAGAACAGTTTGTACTGATTTATGGTCAGCATGAAAAATAACTTCTCTTTGCTGCCAAATACAATCAGGCAATCACAAATAGAAAAAGGTGTTGCAGAAAAATGTGATGAGCATGAGGAGAGATAAGTGAATAAAGTAAATGTATTCTGAGTAGAACTACCATTTATGGGGACAAGAATAATTGTGCAAATAGGTATGTTGCATACAATAAAGGAACATGAACATGGATGACATGGCTAAGGAATACTTTAAGATAGGATTGACTATGTTTTAAGATAGGTGCAAGTAAAAGAAATGAAGGGAGATCATGTTATCAGAAAAGATATTGAAGAAAAATGCAGCATATGAACAAATCATATTCCATTTCCTTGGTTTTCTCTTAAAATAAAAGAAAGAGAGTATTAAAAAATTATTTAAAAGGAAATACACAAACAATTTAGAAATGTACAAGTGCGTTAATCAATGCAGACTCAGTACAATTAGCTTATGTTAATGACTATTATTAAAGAACACACTAAACAGGGAGATTAAATGAAAGGTATGGAGTACTTGGAAGGTGAAAGGTGTAGAAATATGTTATTAAACTGTATAATTTAATGGTCAGGAGGAAGAGAAAAAGCCAAAGACAATCTTGTTGAGTATTGAATGAGTGTAATTATGGGACATTCAAGGGCGAGAAGTATGGACATGATGTAAGAACTACTTGCTTTGTTAGAAAGCAATAAATATTGAATAAATGGATTAAGAACTGCTGTTACTAATGCTCACAATAATCCAACAATGAATCAAAGGATGACTGAAATCAGGAAGACGAGCCGTGTTTTCTGATTTCAAGAAGTATTTATCCATGTAAAATAGATGAGAATTAAACATCTGAATTTTAAAATCTGGTAGAAAACAATGCAACAGAAACTTTGAATCATACTAGCTATTAAGAGAATCTCATGAATAGTGTTGTTCATCTTCATACTTATTTCAACAAGAATTTTTCTTTTCTAGTCTAACTTCAAGGTTTTCAAAATTCTTGTTGTGTGCTTTGAATAAAACCACACTGTTTTCCCTTTAATGAACAGCAGTTTGCAAGTAAATTCTGCTTGGAATGGTGGTTCTGAAATCTAAATGAAAAAGATCACAGTATATGCTACTAGTTATTTCAGCATGAATTTTACCTCTTGAAAATAAATGTCATGTTTTCCACATTTGATCAGACCAGTCAGTTAATGCACGCTGTCTATTTTGATCATACCCAAGTTGGACTGCCAAGGTGAAGAGCATCACAGAATGAATTAACATATGAAAGCAGAGATTAAAGTGCATGTTGTGCACATGGCTTCTGTAGGCATAATTTTTTATTTTACCAACTAAAAGAGTAGACCTATCAAAATCAAACTTTGCTGTTGGTTCGTTTGGGTTTTTTTTCCATTCTTGGAATTAAAAATGTATCTTCTGACACGTGCATAGCTGTGCTACATTCTGCTAGTCATCTCTGAGAAACATCCAAGTTGTATCATCTTGCAGCATATGAATAATTCTCTTTTGTTACAGTTTGAATACGGAATAAAAGGAGTAATTGGAACTTTTACATATCATGGATGTTTACATTTCATATCTGTGTATGAATAGGACTAATTATTGGATTGAGTATGAAGCACTACAATTCCTAATAAGTAGCATGTTATCTCACAAGACTGTTCCCTCATAATTGTGGCTCTAGGGTTTTTTCGTAGGTGTTTTTTGTGGGTTTTTTTTGTTTTTTTTTTGGCTGTGTTTTTGTTTTGGTTTGGGTTTTTTGTGGGTTTTTTTTTTTGAATATAATTTTATTTTGGTAACAATAGACCTATTATAGATCAGTTTTTCTTTGTAGTTTGTATTGAATTGACAGAATAGTCCATATGTAATTGAAAGCTTTCATGAAATAGGTACAGCAACAAAGGTTCTGAATTATAGAGCAGTATTATGATCTTGAGTCAAAGTTTATACTGTGCTTTCCACAGTTAGTCTGGAGAGATGGATGAAAAATTAACAGTGTATGCTATTTAATTTTCAAGTCTCTCTCTCTCTCTCAAGTCTCTCTCCAAGTATTTTCTCTAACTCTATAAAAGTAGACCTCAGCAAGAGATTTCTAGGAAAAGCTAGATTAATAAATATGTGCAATATATTTTGTCTTTGGTAGGAAGTGTTAAAGTTCTAGGCAGTAGAACTTATGAGTAAATAGTTTGCTTTTCCAAAGTGTCTTGTGCAAAACTGTGTTCTAAAAGTGCTAAATAAAACAGCTGAACTTAAATAATAAATAATAACACATAAAGAGGATTTAAAAATAGTTCAAGTATATGAGGGAGATGCAGAAAGAGATAAATAAAACAGACTAATGAAGTCTGCTAACAATGAAGTCTGCTAACAATGAAGTTTGTGCAGGCGCTGATATGAGAATGAATTCTCTAAGGCAAATTGAAGCAGAGGGTAAAATTTACTATACATGTCAGATGAGGTAAACAAAACCCTAATTATTTTCTAAGAGTATGTTCCCTTCCCTTTTTGTCCTATATATATATGATACACTGATAGCTGTATTTAAAAAGCAGTCATACTTTATAAGAGGCACCTTTTCTCACCATTGTATATATGAAAACACTGAGATAAAAAAAATTGTACATGCCACTATTCTGTTGTCAAGAAAACACAAATAGCAATACAAAGTGTAAAATCTCAAGAGATTTCTGCTTAGTACTTCAGGGAAAGAGGCCTCTGTACTTTTAAATGCTCAACGTGAAGACAAGCTTGTGAATGTGCCATGAAGAAGATGATTTAACGAGCTCAAATATATATATACATGTGTGTATAATTTAAGAGTTGGCGTGTGGTTTGTTTGTTTGTAGTTTGTTATGAAATGTACATCATGTTGCTGTGAAAGAGCAACTCAGTGCTTTGTGCTTCCTCTCAGATGGAATGCCTCCACTAGAAGAGGAGGCTTGCTCTGAGCATTCCTGGGGAAGAGAAGCTTCAGGGGTGCAAAAGGCAAAGCAGGAAAGCTGATCTAATATTTCAGGGATAAGAGAGCAGAAAGCCTGGAGAGGGGATGTAGACCTACATTCAGACTACAAAGCTGGTGGAAGAAAAATTTTCTGAAGTCCAAAAAGAATTAAGAACTGCCATAACTGAGCACTAGAACTTGAAACAAAAGTAAAGGAAAGGACCTGCCCTATTAGCGCACAGTGACTTGGGAAAGGCCTTTTTATAATTATTTTTGTTCTCTTTTTTTTCTCAGGAAATGGATTTTCTATATAAAAAGGAAATTTTATAGTCCAAGAAAAGTTAGGGTTTGAATGTAAGGGTAATTTTTGACATTTAAGAAGGTTTATTTTAAAAAGGATCTATCAGCCGAAAACTTTTCAGCTTTGACCCACTGTACTGAATTTGGCTGGGATAGTCTTAATTTTCTTTGTGATAAGATCCTATGGTCTTATGTTTTAGATTTGTGACCAAAACAATGCTGAACATTTTATCAGTGCCTACACACCATCCAGGCTTCCTCTGCTTCTCATACTTCTGGGAATGGTCAAGAAGGTGGGAGGGGACATAGATGGGACATAGATAACCCCAAGCAATAAAAGGGATATTCTAGAACATATGGCAGCATGCTCAGTGGTAAAAGCTGATGGGAAGAAGGAGGAAGGGACCACACTAATGGAATGAATGAGGAGGGGACCACGTTCAGGGTTATGATGTTTGTCTTCCCATGTAACCATCAAGCCTGATGTAGGCCCTCCATTCCTGGAGGTGCTGAACACCTGCCTGCCAAAGCAGCCAATGAATTCCTTCATTTGCTTTGCTTGCATGCACAGCTTTTGCTGTACCTCTTAAACTGTCTCAACACACAAGTTTTCTCATTGTTACTTTTCTTTCCCTCCTCCATCCCACTATGGGGGAATGGAGGGGGGTGTGGATGTGCTGTGTGCGGGAGCAGCTCTGGGGCCCTACCTGATCACTGCAGTTAAACAACATCCACATGGGGTCAGTCAAAACATGTAAACTGTTATTATTTACATGAGATGATATAATGATGCAACAGATGGCTGTTTCAGATTAAGCCCTTAAGGACAGACTTTTCATAACCCAGAATTATTGATTGGGAAAAGCTTGTTCATAATAAATAGACTTTCAGTCTTTTCCAGAGCCAAAATACATGGAGAAAAAGCACAAGGTTAATAGGTTTCACCTGTATCAGATCTGTATCCAAAGAGACTTATTTACTCTTCCATTTGACAAAAAAAAAGGGAAATTATGTGAATACTTTGCTTCATAAGCAAACAAATTTAGTCATAGATGTTGTTATATTTATTTTCAAAGATGTTACCATATGTCTTTAGATAAACAGTATGGAAACACATTTGTTAGGTAGGTGGGATTGTTTTGCATTAAGTGGCCAGCATTTGTATAAAAACCATGGGCTTTACCTTTCTAAATGCAGTAATTACTAAAAAATATTTTGATTTTTTTTTTCCAGAAATCGTGAATTCTAGTGATGTATTCTATTGAAGGTTGATATAAAAATGGATTACTAATTTTTGTCTCCTTGGTATTTTTTAGGATTTATTTATACCTGTGGTGGAACTTTAAAAGGACTCAATGGCACTATAGAAAGCCCTGGCTTCCCATATGGATATCCAAATGGTGCAAACTGTACCTGGGTTATAATAGCAGAAGAAAGAAACAGAATACAGATCGTCTTTCAGTCTTTTGCTCTAGAAGAAGAATATGATTATTTGTCATTATATGATGGGCATCCTCATCCTGCAAACTTTAGGACAAGGTAAAGAATAAATATTATTAAAATCTCACTTGTAGTAATAAATGAAAAGTATAAGATAAAATAATTAAAGCTAATGTTTTTAAATTATGGATTCTTTCTTAGTCTTTAAGGTGTGCTTCCTCTAATTAATCAGGTGTCAAAATGTATATCGTTCTTTAGTTAAAGTAACTGCTGAAATTAATCTAGCCCTCATAAAATCGGTCTCAACAAAATGTAATTAATTAAGACACATATGAGCATGGATAAATTTAATGTAAAGTGAATAGGAGATTGTGGAGGTCTCAGTTTTCATGATCTAGTAGCAGTGGAACTTTTGTAGTCTTTGCAACAGCGAGCTTTTTATAGAGATCAGGAAAAATTTAATTAAGGGAGGCTAGGTAATTTTTGTGTGTGTGTGTGTTTGTATATGAACATCTTCTAAGAAAGAGGGTTTACAAAACTGAAAAAATTTATTTTAGATATCAAGAGTGTGATGTGCCACAGAACATTTTCTATCAGTGCCTACTTCAAAGTCTTAGCCCAGATGTTCAGTTCTGGAAGGCTGCAGCTTATGGAATACATAATAATTCTACAATACCAATAGATATATTACTCATACATTTGCTAGTTATTTTTGCTGTCATCCACCTTGACTTCTGTAAGTCAATTTGCCATCTACCTAGACTTCTGTAAGGCCTTTGGCATCACCACAAAACATCCTTGTTATTAAATGGGAGAAATTTGTATTTGATTGGGTGGACTGTTTGATGAATAACACAGTGGCCATGTGGCCACATCTAAATTGTTGCAGTCGACATCTTAAAGTCCAATTAGAAATCAGCAACAAGTAGTGACCCTCAGAGGGTCTGTATTCAGACAAATACTATTCAATATCTCTGATGATGTGGACAGTGGAAATGAGTGCAGTCTCAATGAGCTTGCAGGTGGCACCAAGGTGAGGGGTGCAGTTGACTTGCTTGAGGGGAAGGATGCTATCCAGAGGGACATCAGCAGGCTGGAGGAGTGGGCCAGTGAGCTGAGGCCAAGTGTAACATCCTGGTTCTCAGTATCCATACTGGTTAGTGGATCAATGAATTTAGAACAGTCCTGCAGAGAAAGACTTGGGGATATTTGTAGATGAAAAATTGGACGTGAAACCGTAACATAGATGAGGAATGGGGCACCTCCCCTACAAAGACAGGCTGAAAAAGCTGGGGCTGTTCACCCTGGAGAAGGGAAGATTTTGCGGAGACTTGCAACCTTCCAGTATCTGAAGGGGGCCTACAGGGAAGTGGGAGAGGGACTCTTTATCAGGAGCTGTAGTGATAGGTCAAGGGGGAATGGGTGCAAATTGAAAGAAGGGAAATTCAGGTTAGATATTGGGAAGAAATGTTTTATTTTGAGAATGGTTAGACACTGGAACGGGCTGTGGATGCTCCAGTCCAGGCAGTGTTCAAAGACAGTTGGATAAGGCCTTGAGCAACCTGGTCTACTGGGAGCTGTCCCTGGGGGAGCTGGGACTAAATGATCTTAAAGATCCATTCCAACCTCTTAAAATTTTATGGATCTGTAATAAGGTTGGATATGAGGAAGAAATCCTGTATAAGGAATGCAGTAAGATACTGGAACAAGTTGCCCAGAAAAGCCTTGGCTTTGTGTGATCTGAAAGATGTCCCTTCCCATGACAGTGGGGTTGGAACTAGTTGATCTTCCAAACCAAACCATTCCATGATTTTATCCTGTTATAAAGAATGTAATACCTATTCGTAATCAGTGAACATCCAGTTTCATTTTACTTTGCGTTATGCTGCTCAAAGAAAGGGATGTGTTTTCACAATATTTTGTGGTAATTGTTGATATACTGGTAATTTTTTTTTTAAACTATTGTGCAACAATCTGGCATCTGATCATTAAAAGGAATATGTAACTTGGTACTACGAGGAAATTAGAAGAGTAAAATTCTACATCTCAAATTTGTGCAGGATATAAATTCTCTTAAATGGTTAACTATCAGCAGATGAAGAGAGATGCACCTCTTAAGAAATTGTTTTCCTTTGTACTTCTGTGTTTTCATTTCTATTTCATGAGTGCTTGCATGCAGTTCTGATATCAGCTGCAGGAAAGAGGGAACCTACAGATAAAAGATTTGGGAGCTGTCTTCCACAAGTTTTTCTTCTTTCGATTCACTCCTCAAAAGATTAAACTGAGATTTTCTCAAATGTAGGAGCCTGAAAAGGCCCTCACTGTCAGTCAAAACATTGGTTGGTGAATCTACTCTTAACTGCAATCTCAAGGAGTATGTGAACAATGTTCTGCACAAATGCAAAGAATAAAACTATGATTCCTGATAGGAACCAATGGTCCTTACTGAGTTACAGTTTAAATAAACATCAAGGAAAGCAGATGAAGATAGTTAGCAGGCTAAAAGGAAGATGAAAATAATATCTTGTACATGCAGAACTATTTTTCTTTATGTCTTGTTCAAGCTCCTGAAACGGTTTATATATATTTGTGTGAACACATACATTCATATATATGTATATGTATCAATACTTAGATATATAGCTATATATGCATTTATATATACATGTGTGCAAGATTCTTTTGAAATTAAACTAATTCTTCAATGCTGGAGCTTTAGAATATGGGGGTGTTCAATATCTTAGAAGAAAGTCAAGGAAACCTGTCATGCTGAAATATTTCAGAATTGTATATTTAGGATTCCATTAGATTCTGGTGAAGAACAGTGTAAGAAGTTGTGTGGAAGAGAAAAGAATCAGTCAGCACTTAAAAAGGAAAAGATGATTAAGCCTCAATATAGCGCTTAAAATAGACTACTTTTGCAAGACTTACAAGATCTTTCCAGAGTGTGGGTGTGGAAGAATAGTACACATTTGTGTGAGTGGAGAATTGGCTTTAAAATTAAGAAAGCATGACAGTGAAATTATGCATGCTTTACTAAATCTTTCATAGTGTCATTTATTTTCTCAGATTGCTGTAGTAATTAGTGAGGTGATGTTTCTTTAAGTTTTCTTTTTTACAATTAAGTGAAGCTTTACTGAGGTCCAGTTGCTTGTGGAAACTATCCTTCTAGCATGACAATGTTTTTTGACATTTTACTGAGTGACATTAAAGAAAGTGTAATCACCCTCCCTTTAATTTTGTAACAGGCAAAAATATTGTTAGGTAACTACACATATCTATTTGAAAAAATATATAACTAGACAGCTAAAAATTTGTCTTGGATAGACAAGGCCACTACTTTAGTTTTTTACTTTAGTATTGTGGAATAACTGTCCATATGAATGAAATGATTTTGCAGTTCAACAATTTGTGAAGCTCATCACCTTTGACTCCCTCCTCATCCAGTTTTGTACTTCGTCTAATTGGTCTACTCAGAATTAAATCCTATTGAAATTACATTTCATGTCTTCAGCAAATGCTCAACAGCTTTTAACTGATTTACCTGCCACTTAAATGGCAGTTAAACAATAATAAATGGAAAAGAAGCATGACAGATATGGCCACTATGAAGAATGTAGTCAGTATTTCACTTGCATCTTTGTGTTACTGTGTATATTTGATTTAGTTTATTTCACATTATAATCTTTGTTTCAAAGTATAAATGCAGAATAACTTAAAACTCTGAACTTTCTTTCACATTTATACAATTAGTTCCCCTCAAAAAAAAATTAAAAAAAAAAAAAAGAATCAGGGCTTGATGTTCTGATTGCTTTTAAAAACATTGTTTAGACCTTATTTTGGTAACTAGCTAATATTTCCAAGTCCTGTTCTGGATAAAAGTGTTGTATTTCCAGATTAAAGCTCCTGTTCCATTTTTTCCAAATTTCCGACTTTCTCATTTTTTCGTGTGGCACAAGAAGAATAATTTCAGCTAAGCTTATAATATGTTTTCAATTTTCTGAGTGCCCAACTTGAGAAAAAGGTTTTGCTTGCACTAGTGATAAGAAATCCCACGCTTTAATGAAGTTAGCAGAAGGTATGCTTGAACCAATAAAACATCACATAAATCAACTGCTTTCCAAAGCCTGTAAGAGTCATCCGATGATACATTTTGCATGTTATGAAATAAGTAAGAAATAAGGCTAATAAGAGTCTTTAGTGCAACTTGTAAATAATTCACTGTACTAGCCTGATCTGAGGGAGTGGCAGGAAAAGAGCTGCTTGGAGGGCAGGGCCGGGGCTCTGACAGGGCCCAGCACAGCCCCTGCACGGCCTGAGCCAGGGCCGGGGTCACGCACCTGGGAGCAGAAGGACACAGGGCTCGCCACGGAGGAGGCTGGAGAGGCTCCTGCAGGAGGCAGGGATGGGGACAGAGGATGGGGACAGAGGATGGAGACAGAGCTGCAGCAGGATGCCTCAGGGTGGGTTGAAACAGAGGCCCAGGAACCATGGACAGTGGTGGGGGGCAGTGCCACCGGCTGAGGCTTGTCAGGGCCGGGAAGGGTTGTTGGTTTTCTCTGAGTCCTGAGTCTGCATAAAAGAATCAGGGAGGAAGTTATTTAATACTTGCCTATAAAGCAAAAGGTATGGGCCTAACCATATAAATTCTTCATTGTGACCTATATGAGCTCTTCATTGTCAGTCCTTGAAAAGTCACATGGAAACCATTATTAGTTTTAAAGCATACACTCTGTGGCTGTGATATGGTGCATATGTAGGTGGATGACTGAATGGCAATATGAACCCTGGCATTTCCTTGCAATTATTTTACTTTGCAACCTGGATAATATATTGTTTTCTTATTTCTTTTTAAAAGAAATTGCTGAGCATAACACATAATATATTGTCAGTAAATATCAAAAAGCATGTTGGTATTTTTCATTTTTTTTTTAATTAAGGAGTTAGGTGCTTAGAATTGAATACTAATTTGAAAAGAGGTGTCATACTCAGCAGTTGTCTAAAACTCTTTTTTTTCTATAATTAGCTATCCCAACTTGCAGTGTAGTATTCAAAATAGCTTTAAATATTTGAATAATAATGCGACTATATACCAAAACTCTGTTTGCAGTTCCAAGAAAATATATTTCCAAATTTACTAGTACTTAACCAGTTAATTAATTTAACCAGTAAATTTATTTGCCAGTTAAATATTCATTACAAAATTAACACTGCATTGAAATCAAGGAAATAAATTGAGATCTATTTTAGACAGAGAAATAAAATGCACCCCTTCTGCAATTTTCCTTGGATAAATTGAAGGATTTAATCCAGTATATTTCTGTCTCTGTATGCTGACTAAAATAATCTTTCATATGTTTGAGCTCAGAAAGCAATTTTTTAGTAGCTGAAACTATATGTTTTACAAAGTTAAAAATAAAGTTATTTAGAAAATTATTAGCCTACCATAATGTTATGGTAAAAATCATCATAAACTTGTATCATGTGTGTCTTCATAAGGACAGACATGGTACAGAAGTTTGGAAAGCTCTGCTATCAGGAAAATGGTATAATAATTTGTGATTCATTTGTATACATAAGTGAAAAAACCCTATGAATATGTTTATTTTTAAAAAATTATGAGTGGAGTTGTGAGAAACTACCACAAAATGGAATTTTTGATAGCTGAATAAATAAATATATCTTCCTTGTATTGAGAGCCTGCAAGATCAGCATGTATCTGCAGAGATATTTTTAAATGTTGATAACATCACTATGTCCAAAGATTTAATTATATTAAAATTTTTTCTCTTGTGACTTGTGGTTAATTTTCTCATTGGAACTTTAATGGAAGGAAGCTTTAAACATAGTGTTTAAAAGGGGAGTTAATACTCATAGTTTTTAATCTCTTGTATTTAAGCAAGATAAATCATTCTTTCATCTATACTTCCTGCTGAGGCCACCAAGAATTAAATGTACAGGTTACCTGATCAGTGCTGCTGAGCTGAATAGGAGAAATTAACTGAAATTACTGGAGACATCTGTTACCTTTTCTCTGTTGGTGAATTGCTTTCCTAAAACATCTGATGGCCTGATTATGCCTACATTTTTAACATTTCCTCCCCTTACAGAGAAAACAACATTTTCAGTAGATTAGTAAGTAGATCTTTACAATTTCAGCATGCTCCTAGTGTTAAATACAATTTGGTACTGGCTCCTCACTCAAGTACTTCCATAGGTTTGAATTTGGTACTTAACAACAGACTCATACTGACTGTAAAATTAAAATTAACTTCTTTGGTCCAACTTAGGTAAAAGCAGAGAAAAAAAAAAAAAGACTGTGAAAATTAAACCTTAATAGTCATTCATATTAAATACTGTTACAATTGCAGGTAGGTGTGTGTTTACTTGACTCTGGTGCAAGGCTATGGTAACTAAGAAGGGGATAGAAAACCATCAAAGATGGCAGAAGAAGCCAAACTGGCTTGGCTGACCATGCACAGGAGTTAGACCTGTCTCAGTGGTCTACAGGACCACACAAAGAGCAGAAGGAAGGCTTTCCCCACCTGGTGAGGGAACACCCATATGGGTGAGCTGAGCACTCCACCAGTGCCTGCTCCTGGCCTGAAAACTTGCTCAGATATCTGTTTCTCCATAATAAATGTGCCAGGTATTACTGACATCATGAGCAAACACTGTGTTTTAGCTCAAAACCAATCACAAATCTAAGGTATATTTTCCTGAATAATTTACTTTATTATTATTATTATTATTATTATTATTATTATTATTATTATTATTATTATTATTATTGTTATTAAGCTTTGAAATCATAGAATTATTATTTCATCCTTTTCTCTACATCTAAATTTTAATTGAAAACCATTCAGGATATTGGATAAATAAAGCCAAAATCAAAGCAAAATCAACAACAAATGCCAAAGTAAAATATTAATTTAATGTTCTTACTTCAAAAATAAATAGCACTAAGTAAAATGCTAACAATGCCCAGTTTTAAAAGGGGAAAAGTATATTCTTGGAATACTAGATTTTACCTTTAAAACCTTCTTTTTTTAAAGTGGAAGAATTAAAATTTACATCTTTCATGTGCTAAATTGTCAAATTTATCTTACAAAACTTTGATGAAGAAAGGGTAGCAAAAGAATGTGTTGTCACTAGCAGAAGCTTCCAGTGTCCCCATTTAATAATTCTGCTCACTTTTGCATTTCTTATTCTGACACATCTGTGTTTCTCCTTTCTGTAGATATCAGTCTGTGTCAAACAGGCAGCTATTAGATTATTCTGTAAACACTGTTCTGTCAACTAATACTACCCTGGTAGCTCCAGTAAGTGGCTTTTTTCCTGGCCCTGACTCTTTCCTTCTCCTGGTCATTAGAAATTTATCCATATTTCTTCATGAACTTTTATATGTATCTTGGATCCTTTCCTATCTCCCAGCCAAACTCCTTACCTTATGGTTTTTTTGGAAACGATTAGGCTATTATGGATTTTTATATATTCACTATATATTATTATTGGAGCAAGTGTTCCACTCTTTCTCATACTGATTCTCATCAAAACCAGAAGTCAAAAAAAGGCCCACACTTTTGCTTTGCTTTTGCCTCCTTCCTCCTCCATTTCTGCTATGACGGGGCTTCCACTTCTAGAATTTCCAGACTTTAAGACTTGTTTTATTTATTCTGTCTTTTCCCACTTCCTTTCCCTTTAGGTGATTTACAGTACTACAAGATGTAGTGCAGGGTGCCCAGAGCCAGAGCCTTGTCTGGGCAAAATACCATGAGGGTGTGTTGATTCTCCTTCCTGAGTTCAAATTTTGTTGTATGTGTATCCAGTTTACTTCTTGTATGTGTATCCTTTTTAGTCTTTGTAAGTTGTTTGTCATATGAACAATTCCTTCTTAACTCATATAAAGACCCTTTCAGAGTATTTTATCAGTTCATTTAGATTATTGCCATTTTAAATAGCATTTGGAGTATCTAACTTCAAGTTAATTCTGTACTTTTCATCTACTAATATAACAGTTGCTCAAGTTAGTGGACTACTAATGAAATAAAGAAAAAATGTCAGCTCTGTGAGGTCCTAGATTAAATCTTTCAGAGACAAGCTCTCTCTGACTGTTTGGTTATTAGGGCTTTAAGACACGTCAGAGTGGAATATTTGCAGTCTTCATTCACCACTAACATTGACAATTGAAACTCACAAAGCTTTCTTTTTCACTCTCTCTTTTACGTCTTTTTGGATATTGATGTAGACCAGTACTTGTTGATAGGTAGACAATGAATTATTGTACCTCAAAAAGTACTGTACCTCAAAAAGTTTCCAGTATTATACTGTACCTCAAAAAGTTTTCATTATCAACCATAGCTCTGATTTTTTTTCAGCTCAGGCTGTTTATTATGCCCTAAGAATACACTTTTTTCTTCTCTCATCTTCTCTCATGGTTTGCTTCCTGTTCAAATTTTCAACCAGAGCAGATACTGTCAGCTGATTAGGATCAAATTAGGGATTCTCCACTTTGGAAACAACTTCAAGTCTCTTATCATAGTGATTTTTATTTCAGCTGCTCCATAGTTCTTTAGATTTCTCCATTATTTGCCTGGAAAGAGAAGAGAGAAAGGAATTTGGTTTGAGAATTTAGGGACTACTAGTGAACAAAACCAACTGGATTATAGTCTTCTTTCACAAGAAAAGAAAATAAAAAAGGTATAAGTCCTAGACAAAGTCCAATGAGTAGATAAGGATACAGAAAACAACAGGGAAAAATACCAAAGCAGATGAAGGAGAGAACAAAGGCAATTAAAAAAGGAAAGAAGGAACCAGCAACCAAAGTGGAAAACTATGAGATAGGTAACAGAACTGAATGATTCTTACTAGGAAAATTTCCACTGCACAAACAACCAAAATAAATCCTGCAAAATAAAGAAACACTGTGTGAACATATATGGAATCTTGAACTGAAAATGGGTAGGGACACAACAATAAATACAGCAAAACTTGTAGATAAAAGAAACAGATAATTTAAAGAATTGTAACAGAATAAAATGTATTGATTAACAGATATGCATCTCTGAGATGGATTCTGAGTAGACAAAACATTTAAAAAGATTTTTTTTTCTTTTCAATCTGAAAATTTGCTTTATGGAAAAATACATTGAAACAATAAAATTTTTGGCACTGTGCTTATAAATGCAAAGCTGAAACAACCTATCATTTGCTCTGTACTCTTAGAAATATTTTTATATTATGTTAAAAGTCTAGACACTGATAGAGAGAGAAAGATAGACAATTAAAACTGGTAAAAGAATGCACTTTCCTGGACAAGGTGCCACTTGTCTCTTGAATTTATGCTTACATTACCACAGAGCAGCCATGGTTTTTGCAGGTTTGCAAAACAATAGTTAGCTAGAAAGGAAATCTAAAGTTAAGTGGTAAGGATTTAAAAGCAAAGCCCAAAACCAAACCAAGCCAAACTAAATGAAATCCAAGCAACCAATTAAAATTTCATCTGTATTTGAAGGTGGAGGTGATTTTCTAGTAGCTGACCTTAGGAAGAGACTCCCCTTATTAGCTTTCCATAGGACGTCTTTCTCTGAACTTGATGGCCAGTTTGGCTGCTTTGAATTGGCTGATAGATATTGGACTAGCTTGTTTACTTCTCATATAATGCAAGAAAAACCTCTTTTACAGCCTCTGAGATTTATTTGTCTTCTTTGGATAAACTGGTAACTAGTTAAAAAGTGGTAACCACCTATACATGAAGAGAGCACTTGCCAGTTTTATAGTGAGATGAGTATGGTCATTTCTGAGAAACAAAAATTTTACTTATTCACTTTTCTTTGTGTTGCTAAATTGCTTCATGGCACTTGAAACAAGCTAGGAAGAAAAGCTGATTTTTGTTGTGGAGGCCATTTATGCACTGTAACACAGCCTGCCAGCACTGTCTGTGGTTATTAGTTTTCTATCTATGTTTCTGTTATGAAAAGGAAAAGAAGGATCACAGTAATAGTGTTGTCCCAGAAAGTGATAGTCTTTGGGAAAGTATAATTCTATTACAGGGTTGTCTAACTGTTAGACCTGTTTACATGACAGAGAGGTAACTCTTAAACCAGCTGTTAAATTCACCTTGTATTGTTGCAGTTAACAGTATCAACAAAAATATCTTATAAAGTTGATAATTTAATCAACATATATCTGGAACAACTATATATTGTTACTAAACTAAACCCTGAACAATTGTTTCCTGTGTGAATACACTATTTCTATTACCTTTGAAGAAAGGCATGATCCTTCTATTTTAACTGGTATGTCTGCAGAAAGCCAAAATTATCCTTTGAGTTTTTTTGCAAATGTATGTTTGTGTGTGTGTATTTACATATACACTAATTAGAAAGAACATCAGGCATATGGCTTTACCTGGAGAACTTTTCTCTTTGTCTCTCTAATACCTGTATTACATTGTGAGTGTGATATCTTATTGCTAGAAAGTGACTCCTATTGATTATGTCACAGTTGGAAGTGAATGTTTTATCATTCAAATTGTTTTGATGCGTCGAACTCAAGAACAAATTAATGTCAATAATATACTGGAAACCCCTGAATATGTTGTTATGGATGAAAGACTGTCTACCAAAAAAAACCCCAAACAAAAAAAAAAAAAAAAAAAAAAAAAAAAAAAAAAAAAAAAAAAAAAACAAAAAAAAACCACACAAAAAAAAAAAAAAAAAAAAAAAAAAAAAAAAAAAAAAAAAAAATCCAGAAAAAACCCACACAGACAAACACCACAAAAAATCAAACAAGCAAGCACTGCCTACCCCCCAAAAAAAACCAATGCCAAAAAGCCAAAAAATCCCCAGAGATCCTTTCTAAGGGTTAGTAGCATCAAAAAATATCTCCAAATCTGATGTCAGTTCCTCTGTGGCAAGTGCAAGTTTTTAGGACCTAAATGTAGCAACACAGATAGTTATGCAGAAATGTCTTTTTCATTAGGATTTACAAATTCAGCCATGAAACTATACACTTTTTTTATATGGTTCAATATGCATCTATCTTGCATTGTAAAACATACATCCTACACATCTAGTTCTCAGGATGTATAAAGAAAATTAGCTTCTATGTATCTGTAACATATTTACAAAGGACTGAGATAATTTTCCTCATTAAATGTTGATGCCTTATAATATGAAGCAAGCTGTGCATGGAAATGAATGTGTATTTTATCTTGTTTTAAACAATATTAGAAGTTCCTTTAAGGTAAAGTAGATTTGCTTTTCTTGCTGACACCTTCCATATATCTGGCATGTTAAAATTATATTAGTAGACTAGGTTTAACTGAGATTTTCTAATACTATAAAAGAGGAATCTTTTATTGGACAAATGCTGTATATTCTGAACTGTGGTTTGAAAGAAACTTCCACTGCTTAAGTCCACAGGTGGAGATTTCTCTAACACTTTTTTACAAGGTGATTGAAGTTGTTGATTAGAGAGCTTCTCTAGAGTAACCAGCATCTACATAGAAAGAACTGAGCTCATATATTTGTGTGGAATATTGGGTGCTGGAAAAAATGAAATGAAGAGGGCCTAATGTGATGATGTATATGATCTAGCAAATGATCCATACAAAACTGAGGAATGTTTTAGTGAGATCTCACATAAGTGAGATATGAGAGGAATGAGAGGAGATGCTGTGAAGGGTGATGTTTGTACTCCTAAAGGGTACTGTATACACACCAAAATGTCAACCTCATGAGTGGTGACAACAACTGTATTTTTAGGCTATTTCTGTAAAGTAGATTTTCATATATTGCAGTACTTCTGTTGTCATTTAGAAAGTAGTTATCCACAATTCCAAAAAGATTAATACAATTTGAAAGAAACTGTAAATGCTAAAGGACATACTTTTCAAAAAGAAACCACTGACACATGTTTTCTACCATGGCCAAATCTGGAATTACGTCAAAGTAATGTTTGGGGCTTTTTTCCTAATTTGAAGCTAAGTAATTTCTTAGGTTACTGCCTTCATTTCATACTAATTGATAATCCACCTCCATAAATATAATCTGGATGAAAAAAACACACTGAAATTCTAATCAATGTAATTTATTTCTCAGCCATTTGAATGCTGCTGTTTGTAAAAATATTTTTTGCCTAGCTGCATTGTAAGTCTGATATACCAGACAATGTGAAAAAGAATCATGGCTGTAATTGTTTATATTAATTATTTTTATTTCCTCTGTTATTTCAAACAAATACTGGAAGTGAAAATATATTTAAATATAGGACTGAAAAAATACTTTAAAAGTCCTCCGTGCCCACAAACACACACAAACACACAAATAAAAATCAATTAAACATCTTGACTGTCCAAAATACAAAGAAATATGAAAAAATAATATTATCCACTATGTAAGTAATTTAAAGGTTTTTCCCCACATGAAAGATTATAGTAAGTATTACTAAAAAGTACGGTTTCCACATACGAATACTATGGACAAGTCTCATGATCTGGATTTCTGTTATAAATTCTACAATTTTGGTTATAGGGAAGGAAAAAAATTAAAAATTAAAATGGAGATATCTTGCTTTTCTGATGCTGAAATGAAAAACTATGGATTTGACTATGGTTTTCCATAAAAAAAATAAGTACTGAATGTATTTATAACTTGTTCTTTTCATAATATTACTTTCACTATCAAACTATTTTCTACAGTTTCTCTCTTATTTCATTCCATTGCACACTTCTCTGTAAAATTCTTTTATCCATTTCTACCCTACCTTTCTAAGATCACCCTAATTAATAATTGTCACATAATTTTCTTTTTTGACAACCATTTCCCATTTTCAGTTCTATCTGTGAATAATTTTTTTTAACATCACTTTCTTTTTTTCCCCTCACAATTTTAACTAAATTACTAAAATTACAAAATTTGAAAAAATCCCTCAACTACAAAAGCTCTAGACCAGTTTCTCTTTCTTTCATAGTGTTTGCACCTGCAATTAGCAATATGCTGGTAGGCTTTCAGCTTTGGGTATATTGAAAGTTGGAACTGCATTTGACATGATTCGACAACTTTATGTAGAGGTTTTAAACCTTTTCTCTTCCCCTATGTTTTGAGTGAAGCAGATTTAATCTTTCTGTGTCTCAGGTTTTCTTGATGGTTGTCTAGGGAAATTAAGTCTTGTTTGCTTGGATTTTTTCCCAGTCTATTATTAGACATAGGATTTTGTCTAAATATTTTGTTGTATAGAACAGCACTAAGTTATTGATCAATATGCTGTAACATCAGGTTTCATTATTATGCTAATGTGTTCCATATATATATGGAAGTGGCTTTTAACCCTGTTTTATGAGATGCAGCTGTAAGAAATTTTTTAGCTGATAGTAAGCCATGAAGAAGTGAAATCAAAAGCATGAGTAATTTAAAAAAAAAACCAATTATAAACTTGAGCACACAGACAACATTATTTATTGCGCTTTATGTTTGGTTGGTTTTCTTTTTAGTAAAAAAATGTCCTTTCTTAAACAAAGTGGTTTGTTAGATTGGTATTTAGAATAGTGCCCAGTTATTCCTGATATTGAATTAAAAGGTAAACATTTCAAGAAGTGTTCAAAGCAAGACCAAATCTGACTGTCCTAAAAAACCCTACTCACTTTATGCCTTGTTAAATGGGTTGTTTGAATAATAATTTTGAACTGATTTCTCACTTTGTATTATGTGATGCAGTGGTTGGAAGAAGTTACATTTAGCATTTTTCTAAAGCAAAGATCCATAAAATACAAGGAAAATTGAAAAGTTTTAAACTTTCTACATAGGCTTTTTATTGTCTTGATCCGATACAGTACTAAAAAGTAACTCTTTATTTTTAGATGAAATGTGGGTAGCCAATTCATCTTCTTTGTGAGATATCCTGTGTGCAGTAACAATTGTTTCCTTTTAAAAGTCTTGTTTACTCCACTATCTGATTCTGTTAAAGTCAGGCAACATCACTCTGCTATGGAACCAAGATAGCACAGATAACCTATCCTTTGATGATTGCAAAATAGATCAGCTATTTGGACTCAGATTTCTATTATAACTTTATTTTTATTTAAACCCATTTATTAGAAGGCAAATGCTAGTTGCAGACCTGTCAGTCCAATAAGTATTTCCAGATGTGCATTTTATGTGCCCATACCTATTATCCAATCCTAAATCCAAAGACAAACACTAGTTGCATTTTCTTATCTGATTTCAGCAAAAGTTAAAGAATCTATTAAAATCTTTTTTTCTGAAATTATTATGGTATTTCTTTGTTCATTTTGGAAGTATTGCATCTATGTTCAATCAGTTATTAGAAGATTATGAAAAGTGGAGGTTAGAATAAGATATCTGACACACTTCTGGTATATTATCTATGTTTTACAAGTCCAAATTTTTAATTTAGATTTTTCTCCCTTGGAAGTGGGACCTTATCTTCTATTTTAAACTAAAGTATCCTTTTCTTAAAAAATGCTTTTCATTTTCCTGCTAGAAGTTTTTGTACAATATTTCATATGTAGTAATCAATATAGAATTAATAATTTGCCTTCTACGAGACTGAAAATTACATGGTTTTTTATTTATGTTTGTATAGAATATAAATTGTACTTATGTAATAGATACATTACTTTAAATTCTGTATTTCACTGTATTTGTAAAGATCATTATAGGGTCACATTTCTAGTTTGGTGTGATAAAAAACACCTCAAGTCCCACAACCATTTTTCCTAGATCTGTCTTTTCCAGAATTTTAGATGTGTAAATGTAATATATTTTCCATTATAACCTAGTTTTCTTCTACTTTGTGTTTAATTTGATTGTCTGTTTTGTTGCTTTTTTACCTACCCAAACCCCAAGGCCATTTCAGAGAAATTCAGAGTTTAATTTCTCACTGCAGTGGTCAAAAAGAAAGACTTTATTCATACTTATTTAATCACTGCAGTGGATTCTGCCTTGAAACACCATATGCTCCAGACCTCTAAGTATAAAGATAGACATACCCAGTGTTGGAGGAGAGACACCTTTACTCTAGCACACTCTCTTCCCTCTCTTGCTCTTTCTGGCATACTCTCCTTATATGTTCTCCTCTAAAGTGATCAGGGGCCTGTGAGAAAAGTAATTGGTTTCTGACTCAGTGAAAGTTTTCTGAAAGAAAATGAATTAAATTAAATCCATGGAGTTTTTTGTTTGCTTGGTTCTTTTAGGTATCACAGCTAATTTAGCTGATGAATCCATTGGTTTTATTCCATTTGCTGCCATTACTTTATTCTAAAAGACTGAATTTTTCATATTAAAAGCATAGATTCTGAAATATATGCATATAGTTGGTCCTCTTTTACATGGCCTGCTACTACAAATTTATCTCTATACCAGAACAGAAATAAAGAGTGTGGTGATAATGTCGCAAGCCTTTTGCTCATGGATGAATTCCAAAATGATACAGAATATTTAGTATAAGTTGAAGCTGTTCTGGAAGTTCCTGGCACCTACAGTGGTGAGAAGCAAAATATGGCATCTCTCCTTTCCATATTGTGCTATTTTCACACATTAAGGCAAAGTTACAAAAGATAGTCCAACTCATCTAAGAGCTTGTTGTCAGTCACAGAAGCAAACCCGTCTCCTGTGTTCCTCTGACTTTGGCTGTACGATCCTTCTATTTTTTCCATTGGCTCTGGCACTCATCAGGCATACCACTTTGAGGATATGCTTCCCTTTGCTAACTGAATTGACTCAGGTTTATTTTTAAAGCAATAATTCCTCATCAGGATGGTTAAATAAATTCAGAGAGAAGGGTGCAAATGACTAGAACCAGTGTGAAGCCAGTGTTAAAACTCTGGGAAAATTGGAAGGAGCAGGTTCCTCTCCTTTGCTGCTTTGAAAGCTCCAAGATCTGCTAAAATGTACCACAGATCTTCACCCAGCTTTGAGATGAGGACAGTAAACTATATTGTCACAATGTTCCAGATGCTCAAGGTTAAAAATATGTACTGTTTGCTTAATTTTTTTCTTTTTTAATTCTAGTTACTTTAGGGACCTAGGATGCTTTCAAATTATCTAAAGGTTATTGTCTTGATGTGTTTTGTTCTTAACAGTTTTTCTCTCCAAGAAGCCAGCAAATCCAAATCCTACAGATTTTTAAGTACTATTTGTATGGTACTGCAATATCTGGTTCTTCTTACTTATCATTTGAAGTTATTCTTGATAGCCTTATGTCTTAAAACAAATTGAATGCTTTAGAAAAGGTAATTATTCATAAAATCTGTTTCATTTCTGATGATAGAAAAAAAAGTAGAGAGTTGTATAATGAAAGTTTTACACTGATAATGGATGATGGCAGGTTTTAGAAACATGTTTTGTACAGAATATAACGATGATACCAGAACCTGATGAGTATTTTATTGTTTAGTTCAAAGCAGCTGTTCAATTAACAATGTTCAGCCTTGACCTATGATCATTACTTTAAAAGAATAGATTGCATGAGCAGTTTTGCATTTTGACAGGGAAAAAATTATCATATGACAAAAAATGAATTAGTTCATAAATCATAAGTCAATTTGTTAATGACTTGTTGAACAAAGCATATTTTTATTACTATTTTCAATGAGAGTAAAACTTGAATCTAGTTGACCACTTCTGCTCAATCAAGTTTGCTTTGTTTTATAAACTGTTAAATTCTGTTTATTTATTTTAAACCAATTCAAAAGACATATAAAAATTGCAGGAGTTACTCCTTTTAATATTTTAATTGGAATACTCTTAAGGAAACCATTAAATTTCTTACTTTCTTACGGATTTAATGGCTAAGTAAAATTTATTTTTTCTTTAAAAAGAAATTTGAAAGACCAAAGATAAGCTGAATTTTACCAGGATGTTGTAGTCCAATCTTGCAATACTCTCAACTGCAATTCAACACCTTTATTAACTTCTCAACATGTACTCATGAATGCACACAAGCACATCCAAAAAAACATAAACCCTAAAGAGAATTGAACTTAATTGTCTATTACTCAGTAGATAAGTGTTATCCTTTTCTAACACACTCCTGAGACTTAAAAGATGTTTGTTCTGAATTGGTATGTGAGAAAGAACATTAGAGGTTGTGCTGGGTTGACTTGGCTGGCTGCCAGATGCCCATCAGCCACTCCATCACTCCCCCTCAACAGCAGGACAGAAAGAGAAAACAAGATGAAAAAATTCCTGGGTCAAGACAAGGACAATGAGATATTATCTTTATGCCAGAACCCAATGTACACATGAATTTTACACATTACAGAGCCTCAGTTTAATTCGCTGCCTAAAAATTGATTGATTTCTTGAATCATGGGATTTTCATATCCCATTAATTGTTTTAGTAATTCTGTCAGGGATACATTGCTGAACTCTAAATTTACTTAATAGTTACATGTCCAATCCCTTTCTGAATACTTAAACCTTTGGATTAATTGAAGAACTAGTTCAACAAGGTAACTGAACTTCATCTTACCAGTTTTAGTTTGACACTTTTCAGTTTAATTAATGTGTGTGTGTATATAACAAGTGAGTGATTGATCACTATCATGGGTGATTGTGTGATCCAAATCATCAGAATTCTTTTGGAGTTTATTTGATCCTCACTTGGATTGGCTACTAATGTTTGTGGACTTTTTGACCCTTGTGATTCTTTGAACTTGCTATTAGGATATGGTCTTTTCTGCTCAAAGCTCAAAAAGGCATGGTTGCATAGGTGGGTGCATAAAACATGGATGTGAGAGAAGGACAGGGCATGGAAGAGTTAGTAGGAGATTAGTTTTACTCTAGCAGTTGGAAGAGTCATCAGAAATATATAAGCATGGAAATATTGTTGATGCTATTCATCAGATTAGATACACAATTCTTAAATTTTCAGAAACTTAAATTCATATGTAAGATGTAAATGGTGTTATTTTGCTTTAAGAAATATAGTGGTGTACTAATATTATTTAATAATATTGCATGTATTAATAATGTGGTGTATTAATATATTTTTTAAAAAATGTAAAACTTCTTTTCATTCTAGAAAAGCATTTCATTTCTATCTAGAAAAGGAAAAAAAAATTAAAAGTAACTCAGAAAACCCACCCCAAACATATACTACAAACTAAGGAAAGTAGGATGCTTTTATGTGCAAGTAGAATCATGGAATCGTGTTCCCTTCGGTCCTGTCACTGGTCACCACAGGGACAGAGAGACCAGTGTCTGCCCCTCCTCTTCCTCTTGTGAGGAAGTTGTAGACTGGGATGAGGTGTACCCTCAGTCTCCTTTTCTCCAGGCTGAGCAGACCAAGTGACCTCAGTCTCTCCCCATATGGCTTCTCCTCAAGGCCTTTCAACATCTTCACTTCCCTCCTTTAGATGATCTCTCTGGTAGATTTATATCCTTCTTCTATTGTGGTCCCCATAACTGCACTTGGTACTCAAGCTGAGGCCACAGCAGTGCAGAACAATGTGGGACAATCTACTCCCTCAACTGACATACTTTGTTCAACTACTTGATGTAGAAATGCTCTTATAAAATCCATATAATAAATAAATAGTGGTAGTATTAACAAAGATTTGGGTTTTTCCTCCCCTCAGTTAGAGGTTCCAGGGATACCTTATTGATCTTTCAGTATGTAAGGCATGCTTTTAAGAAAGACAGGAATACGCTCTCAGTAGGGCCTGTGGTGATAAGACAAAGATTAATGGTTTTAAACTAAAAGAGTTTAGATTCAGACTAGATATGATGAAGAAATTTTTAAAATGGTTAAACAGTGGGCCAGATTGCCCAGAGAAGTGATAGATGTCCCATCCCTGGAAATATTCAGGGTAAGGTTGGATGGGGCTCTGAGCAACATCCTCTAGTTGAATATGTCCCTGCTTACCACAAAGGACTTGGACTAGATGACCCTTGAAGGTGCCTTACAACCCAAAGGTTTCTATGCTTCTATGACTTTATTTATCATAAGGACTGTGAAAAAGAACTCTCTACAGAGATTAGGGCTTTTAAAACAAGCCTGAATCCTGGTATCATATTCTTTCTACCTGTTCAATCACTGGAAGAACAGCACTTTCTGACATTGGTATGTGCCATCAGACCAAGCAGGTTAGAATTGCAAGGTTCTCTCTCCTGAGGTATTTGTGATCACTTAGGTCTGTTACTCAGATCAGGTGACAGAGGCTATTATCACACAAAATAATTTGAATCTGATATAGTGTGTCTCTTGAACAATTAAGGACTGGATCTGACTGCCCAGAAGGCTGAGACACCGCATTCCTTGCAGATTTTCAGGACCTAACTGTACAAACCCCTGACCAACCTATTTTGACCTCAGATCTGCCCCTGCTTTGTTTGATATCCTCTTATCTAGTGCTGTGAAATGAATATTTTTTATATCCAAGCAATTTTTTTTACAGTAAGTTTCACATGTATTTTTCATATTTTCAGTATGAAAACTTCTATTTATTTATTTGGGATGATTAATGTAATTTTGGTGATGTGCAAGGGAAAAACATAACAGGAGTGAAAAAAATCTCCTTTGTTTTGTGGCATTCATACTACTTTACAGTGGATATGGAGACAGTAAAAAAGTGCTGCATCTCAAGTGCTAGGCTCTGGAATTTGATATAGAAATCCAATAGCATGCGATGTAATTCAAACTGAATGATCTGTATGCCTTTGTGTATGGAATATGGATTTCTGGGAAGGAAGAGAAACATAGGTAAATATGTTCTGGATCACTTTAAAGGTTTTGTTCAAAAGCAAAGATATTTGCAGTTAACAGTTGTTGATGACTTCACTTTTAAAATAATTTATTTGTGTACTCTTTCATATACTTAGAAGCATTGTTGATATTTAAATAATGTATTTAATGACATAGAAGATATTGTGTTTCATAATTTTTTTGGTAGTGCAATACATAACTTAGTTTTTAAAAGCATATTACCTTGCTTTTCCTAGTTTTTCTCTTGACTACCATTTATGGCTACTGCTATTGCTCCTTAAATAGCTTTCAGAGCTTTTGTAACTTTCTACTGGTAGGTGCTCATTTTGCTGTTTAAAGATCAGAGATGCTGTTGTCGTTTAACCCCAGCTGGTAGTTAAGCATCACACATCTACTCTCTCACTCCCCCACCAGGGGAAGAGAAATGGGAGATTAAAAGTGATAAAACACATGGACTAAGACAAAGACAGTTTATTAGGCAAATCCAAAGCCACACACACAAGCAAAGCAAAGCATGGAATTAATTCACCCTCAGGCAGGCAGGCATTCAGCCACCTCCAGGGGCGTGGGTCCCATGAGGAGTAATGGTGACTCAGGAAGACAAATGCCATCATTCCAAACATCTCTCCTTCCTTCTTCTTCCCCACCTTCATACGATGAGCAAGACACCATGTGGTATGGGATATCCCTCGGGTCATTTGGAGTCAGCTGTCCTGGCTGTTTCCTCCCAGCTTCCCATTCACCCCCTCGCCAGCATGGCAGTGTGGGAAGCAGCAAAGGCACTGCCCAGCAGGAACAAAAACATCCCTGCATTATCACACTGTTTTCAGCACAAACACAAAACATAGCCCATATAAATCAGTGTGAAGAGAATTAACTCTGCCCCAGTCAAAATCAGCACAAATGCTTACATGTCTGATGAATTATTATGGAAGTGACTCAGGAAAAAAAAAAAAAAAAAAAGATCACAGAACAGACTGAAAGAGAAAGAGATGCTAGAGTTTGCATCCCCATGAAAGAGAAAGAGGGCTGCCAAAAAAGTTAATAACCAAAATATGGGATGTTATATTTGATACATTCAACATTTAAAGTCCATACTTTATTAAGTAATCCTATCTTTTCTTTAGTATCTTGATATTAAAAATAAGAAATTGCCATGACTTAGAAATAAAGGGATATGGTCGTCACAACCAAATACTTGATGAGTATTAGATGAAAACAAAATTGCATCTAGAAAAAAATACTGAAGAATGTTGTTATTTTAGTTGAGTAGATGCTGGCCACAGCAAATACAGCATCAAATTGGGTGAGAAGATCATGCTTTTATCTTAGAGAATGCAAATAAGCAAACCCTTCTGTTGAGGGCTTTCATCTTTTTCTTTTCTTTTCTTTTTTTTTTTAATAATTAGAGCTAGTGGGAAAATGTTAAACAAGTATCTGGCAGGCAAAAAAGATCTCACTAAATTTGACATTGAATCGGCATAGCATCAGGCTAGTCAGATGTTGAATTTAATCATCTGCTACTTAGCAAATTAATAGAAGTTTGTATGAATACAAAATCACATAGACAGGACTCCAGCAGCTAATAATGGATTCATCAGTATGTGGTCCAACAAAACCAAGCCCCATCAGTACCTTAATAAATTCAAGATGTATTTATTTGCTAAGTATTGACTGGTACTGTCTTCATAAATAACAGATAGCAAGTTACTGGACATACCAGCAAATAAAATATCTGGTAGAAGGATTATAGCTAGTTTAACGGGAAAAATCCACTGGTGATGAAGCTTCATTTGTATATGTGCTATGGATTTCAAGAGTAATATTTTCTGAAGATTATCAACTTAAATATGTATCATTAAGACCAAATATGTATCATTAAGACCAAAATTTCCTTCTTAGTGGAAGGAAAAGAAAAGTTACATTCATGTAAAAGGAAAAAAAAATAAAAATATTTCATCTGTTGTTTGAAAATATCAGATATTTCAGTTTCCTGTGAACTGCTAGATATGGAATAAAATTTCTGTTGTCTTCAGAAAGTTTTCCTTTACTTGTGGGGAAGATTCTCAATGAAGTCACACAACAGTTTGTTTTACCTACTCTTCTTTTATACTTGCGATTTTGCTAATTATGCATATTCTTTTTCAGAATCTATCTTCTCCTTTTTACAAGAATAAACAGTTATTTGGAGATCAAACTAACAGTGAGAATGTATAGGCTTTGACACTCTTTTTAACTTTACAGTCAAAGTTACAATAACTTGGCATGTTAACATGCTTTATGTTTCAGTATCATTTTACATAAATTAGGGACAAACATTTCTTGCACCTTTCAGATTAGACTAAAACTCTTCCTGCTGTACAATTTCTGTGACCTAATCAAAAACACATCGAGATTAAGTGAGACTGCTATTCACTTAAAAAAAAAACTTTTTTGGTGAATTTCTTCAGATACTATCCAATCTAAGCAGAAATATTCCCGAGGAACTGTATTTTCTTTGGAAATAACTAACACGCTGTAGAAAAGCTAGAATCTGTGAACCTGAAAAGAAAAGAAAACAATACAAAGACCTGTTAAAATACATGTAAAAAAATTACGTATTTAAAAGCATAATCAATGACAAACAAATATGTAAGACACATAAGCAAAGAGGAAATACAGTCATTCGTCACATCAGTCTCAAGTAAACAATTTATCTAGGAGCACTTTTGTATGACTAATCAAGATTTCTTTCCATAATTTTAACTTTGCAATTATGAAATGATTGCTCTATTTAGATTCTAAAGCTGGGAGCTGGTCTTCCTTGAGGGCTGATGAGCTTAAGTTCAGCATGCACTTAAAGTGATGTTTTATTTAAGTTTTATCACAAGGACTACAGTAAAAGCAGAAAACAAATGATTGATCAAACTGCAGAAATTTCCTGTCAGAACTCTAAAGTCTTGGAAACCACAAATCTGAGATGATTTGTCATTTTAAAATTATGTCATATGTGATTGAGAAAAGATGGTGGGAGAGATTAAAACAGAGAGATTATAATTACTCTTGGAGTAGTAGTGTTTTAAAATATACTTAGAAAAGGAAAACAGACATATTCAAGGGTTTAATATATGTTTCCTCTTTTTTGGAATCTATTGCATGTGACAGAATATAGTACAAGAGGAAGAGATATGGGGACACGCTCTGTAAATGACATGTTTGAAAGAAATAATTATGTCATTTTCAATCATTTACAATGCCAAAAAATATTACTACAAATTTGCATATAGGCTCAAACATTATCACTACTGCACAGAATTTATTTATTGTATTCTAATTAACATTGAAAGAATATTTAGAAATTTCTTGTGTACATAAGACAATGTTTTGTTTCAGACTCCATTTGACTTTTTCTATTACTGAAAAAATAAAAGAGGATGGTGTCAGAAGACACATAAGACATGGATTCCTTCAAAACTAATCTCTCACCTGTAAAAAGACACCCTTTATCTACTTTATTTGTACAAGAAATTGTATGCACTTGCACCCCAAGTACTTAGAGACATCTGAGGACTCAAATAAAATCTGTCTTATTTCACCAAGAAGTCTTAACAAATAAAAATATAGTGGTGAATAGAACAGCTATTGTTACTAATCTGCCTACAACATTACTAATACTCTTACTCAAAGCAACTAATTATTAAAAAATATGCAGTTAAAATTGAACAGAATTCTACTAGAATCTACCTCTTTTTTTTTTTTTTTTTTTTTTTTTTTTTTTTTTTCTGGTGGTAGTCTGTGGTGCTTGTGATTTCCATTTGGATCCTAAGCCACTTTGCTTTTCCTTGGGAGGATAAAGATGACACTGGGGGGCAGTTATGGCAAACAACCAGCAAGATTAATTCTTTGTCACAGAGTATGATGGTGATGATTTTCTTATCCTCAGTCTTGGGTTTATATGGAGTAATTTAATCACATATCTCATATGTCCTTTTCTCTGGTTCCAAGGGAATGGGTGTTTCTGTTCTCCATTCTTCTACTCTGAGATGATTGCAAAAACATTGTCATATTCGTGTTATTGAAACTACATATCGTAGTTTTGCATGCAAGTAATATACAAATTCTGAGTACATATTGTGTCTCCAAATGATATCTTTAACTTCACTGTATTTACTACTGGAGTTTTAGAATTGTTATATACAATACATTTTTCAGAATGAGCATCTGGTCTTTCTGACATAGAAAAGTTGAATAAATAAAAATACTTCTTAACCTTTTCCTGCTCTCCCAGAAATACCTGTAGCCTTGCACTACATACATAATGTGTCCATTTCCTGTGGGTGTTAGGTGGCTGGCAATCTTGTTAGATACACCAGGAAGAAAAAAGCAAATATATTAATTCATATGCAGTGTATTCATCTACAAATTTGTATCACTGTTCTGTGTTTGATAACACTCTGTAGCTACACTGCATCTTCAAAATCAAATACTGAAGTAGAATGTCACAATATGAAATTTGGGTTTCTAAGGGTTGAAACAGAAAAAAATATATTTTCTTAAACCTCTGTAGACATTGTCTTTTAGTTTCCCATGGCTACCTAAGCCTATATCAGGTACTTCTGGGATCTCTTAATGACGTCAGAGAACACTTCCAAAATCAAAAAGGGAAAGAAGAAAAGGAACAGATAAAAAAAGAGAAAGCACATCTGCCATATATTTTTTTTTCCTGACGAAGTGGTAGACTGTAAAGGAATGATTGAAGAGCCTAGCAAAAGATGTAGGCACGTCTTGCCTGGCCTCCATGTCTCCAGAAGCACATGAATCTCACAGTGGTACAATGTCACATCTACCAACCCTATGCTGATGTTTCAAACATCTCACAGTATCTAAAATAAAAATAGAGAGTCACCTGAATAACTCCATTAGATATTTTAAATTTGAAAAAATTGATATGAATAGAATGAGATATGCAAATGCAATGTAAGATGGAAAATTGTTGTAGATAAAAAAAACTTCAGCTACTAGAGAAAATTTAAATTTTAAATGTGTTTAGTATGCATATGATATCTTAATGCTTAATGAGATGACTGCTTATTTTGCATAATTTTTCCACCTAAAATTTCACTTTTATCAGAGTACTGAGTAAGACATTTAGTTGTCTAACATTAGGTTGGACATTGAGACTGATCTGAATAAGTGACAATCAGATCCATGCACATACTTTATCTTACAGATATTGTGCTGCTTACCTGCCATCTCTCTCCTGCAGTTATGATGTGCTTGCTATGTTTCATTTTAAAAGGCAATGAAAACTATTCTAGCTAACACTTATGACAGTCTGTAGAGTTTAACATACACATAAGACTTAAGCTCTGATGTCAATATCCTTCTGTACCTAATGAATAATACTCAAGTATTAGGTTATTTTAATATGAAGTACATTACAGTTCTTTCTAAAAATCTGTAGCATTTTACTGAGTTATATTTGCATGTTGAATTTTTGCTTAATAAAATTGTTGATTAATTTTGCATCCACTAAACCAAAAATATCACCTTTAAATTTCTTCATATGAATTTAAGTGTAGCAACCAAATTAAAGAAACAAGCTTATCCTTTTTGACTAAATGCAACATAATGATGGTTATAAAAGACCTACTGCTGTATGCTAAATGGTATCCAACAGCTCTTATAATGATCTGTTTTGCATCAGGAGCTGTAATGTTTACTATGCTAGTAACATATGTGTTCCTTTTGAAAAGTCACTACCCATCTAAGCTATGTCTATGTACCACTCATAAAATTCAATACTTTGGGATAACTGTGTATTTCTTTTCTGCTGGGTATATGTTTATACCCAGAATTCTTTTAAATCATTGAGTACATAAATAGATACCAGCTAAACCTACTGTGAGTTTTATTCTAATTATTGGTTTGGTTTTACATTAGGCCAGCTTATTTTAAAGTATTGATGATTACCAATTAATTAAGTTATTTATTGGTTGATGACCAATCTATTAGAAAAAATGCACTGATATTGATATTGACTTATTAAAAAATTATGCATATGCCTATTTGGGAGTTGTAAGCATTTTATTTCCTTTTTTTATTAATAGAACATAAATATACCCTCCTAGTGAAATAAAAAATGCATTTTCTAAATCATAAATATTCTGTACATAATATTCTGTACATTCTCCATCTTTTCATATTAAAATAAGTCCTTTAGTCTTGTTTTAATGATATTATTCATAAAGATACCAATGACAAAACAAAGAACAGTTTTCTAAATACACCCTCTAAGGACCTGCTATATATAAATATGTGAATATATATCTCTTTAGGAGCCTTTGCTTCTTTTGTTTATGTTTTTAATTTTTATGGTCATGTGATGTGAGTGCTATTATTATTTGGCTTTCATATCTGTCATGACTGTAACATGGCATAAATTGGCTATTGTATTAAGAAGTTTTTTGTTTTGTTTTGTATTGTTTTTTAAATTGTGTTTTGTTTTCCAAAGATTGCTTAAGAAAAAAACATCAATATAATACCCATAAATTTGCAGTATCTGTTAAGGACACCAAGTACATAGAGATCAAAGAAAAATATAAAACTTTTTATGATCCCCACAGCAAATAAGCTTCATATTGAATTACTGGTACACTGTATAGGATTCATCTAAAGGTATCTTAAAGCTAAAAATAAGCAAAACATTAAATAAATGCTAATATTGCAATCACAGCATTTTTTAGCAAGTAATTTCCTGACCTTTTGAATTCTGGGCTTCTCATCACTCTATATCCTTCTCTCAATGAGACTAGAAATGCTGATAATGGCAGGACATAACTTATCAGTTAATTTGTGATTTCAGAAGACTGAGATTGAATTTCAGAATAAGCAGCAGTAAATGTATTAATAAGTCAGTAAACGTCACTGGTGTTTGTTCCTACATCAAGCAAAATCAAAAATATGTCATCTCTTCCAGCAAAATTATCTACAAACACATGAAAATAGTTTTAATCTCAATCATTAATAAAATATGTCATCCCATCTGCTACACAATTCACCACACATGGCTAAGTGGGTTCCAAAGGTATGTCTAGATTTCACTAGTGTGTGTACACAGCTAAATTCTTCAATTTGTTCTTTACACATTTTTGACAGTTAAATAGTGTGTGCTTTATTGGTCTGATATGAACCCTGATGAGGCTATTCTCCTAAAACTGAGGAAGATAAGAGTTGTATGTACATCAAATAAATATGTAGAAGTGAGTATCAGCAAAGCTTAGCAGTGCTGAATACACAGAAATTTTTATTTTATTTGTGTCTCAAATGCAGTGGTTTTAATAGAACAAAACAAAACCAAACATACAAACAACAAGACCACAAACCTTAATGACCCTGTAATTCCTTTCAAGAGAACTTTTTGTATGGATTTATTATTTCACAATGATGTTGCTCTTTCAGTTGAAATTAGAAATTTCTTCTCTGAGGCCAAAAGTGCACAGTTTAAATAATATGAAATTCCCTCATTAAAGTGAATCATGGTGCCTTTCTTTCAACAAATTACTGTGGAAAAATTCAGCTACTACAAATTTTAGCAGAAATCTGTGTAGGATATATAATGCAATACATTTTTGAACATAACCCCAATGAGTCTAAATTTCTGTGATTTCTTTGGTTGTTTCATTTTTTCAGCTACTGATAATTTGAACTCTTTTGAAGTCCAGTTTCTACATCTTACTATCATCTATGCTAAATATAGTGTCCATCAAAGGCAGTCAAATTTTCTATTAATTCCTCATTTACTATATAAAATAATTTTTTCAAGTAATGCAAGCTACATACTTTTAAGACAGTTGTCCTTCCCATGATTAAATATTATTGGAACAGCCATCTGTCACACACAGTTTTATTTTCCAAACAATTAACCATGAATTGTGCTTTTTTTTTGTTTCTTAGGTTAACAGGATTTCATCTTCCTCCACCTGTGACAAGTACAAAATCTGTATTTTCACTGCGCTTGACAAGTGACTTTGCAGTTAGTGCTCATGGGTTTAAAGTTTACTATGAAGGTAAGGCATTCTTTACAAAATATTCTGGGTTTTTTTCCTCTTATCTCTATACATCAAAAACTAAACATCCCACAGAAATATACAAAAATACACATATATACCCTTATCCAAGTTACTATATTTGCTTTTCATGTAATCATTCACAGATGTATAGTCATATCTCAAACCAAAATATTTAAAACTCTACAATCTATAGTCCCATCCAGACACAAATATTTTATGAACTTTAATAGTGGCAAGTTTTTTTTAATTCTGAAAAACTTAATTGTTATTGTTCTGGTCCTTCTGACACATGCTTATTCAAATTAATGTCAAGACTTTACTAGTTATTCTGGAATTTTGCTGCTATGGCTAGTGGCATCTGCAAATTTTTATGGATGGAAGCCTTCTTATATGTTTACACAGGAGAAATGCTGACTCAGTTCTCTGAATTGACATAAAGCTATTTCTCTATTGCAGTTTTCACAATTGTTACTAGTTTTCACACAGATACCGTAGTTAATGAGCTGGAACATGTATTCCTGAAGTCCAGAAGTTCATAGTATTGGACATACATGTTCCAGGAAGGTTCTTGTTTATGATCAAGTTCACTATAGTAGTGTTTGAAGAGTTGGTTTATATCATGCATTCATTTTTTAAACTCATTTCTTGGTAGCAGGGACTAGGAACTCTAACAAGTTTTTATAGGATATAAACAGAAACTGTTGTTTCTCTCTTTTTCTTTGCTATAGTGTTTTGTATTTTGTTTTTTTTCATTTTTGGATTTCCCACCCCCACCCCCCCTCTCTTTTTTTTTTAAAGGACACTTGGTGTTAAGACACTTGATTTTTCTATTTCTATGAAGTGTCTCTGTCAGCAAAGCTGGAGCTATAGTAAACTTCCTGGAGAAGTTCTGAGGCCATTGTTGTACCCTACTTGGTCCCATCTGCAACAGAAACTAAACAGAAACTTTGATAGCTAGGAAACTATCCAAAAATTGGTAATGTCATGAAAGGCTGCTGTAAAAATACAGTTCAGAATCACTCTGTAGTAAAACATCTTCAGTTGTAGAAATAATTTACCTTCAGGTATGATGCATTAGAATTCTACTTCATATAGAACTTCCCTCCTATATACCAAGAAATTAAATGAAAAACATAAAACAGTTTTAGGCTCTTCTTTTTCCTTTAGTTATTAGACAAAATAGCTGAAATGATTACAAACTATCTTTTTTTTTTTTGGGGGGGGGNNNNTTACGGTAATTGTTTCAAAATTTTTTTTTTTTTTTTTGGGGGGGGGGGATGGTTGCACATAAAAGAGAAATTCAGGCTATATGTAAGTGATTTTGTCTAGATTATAGCTACTCTGCAGTCTGTTAATTTTTCAAGCATTTGGTAACTGTTCAGCAGCAGCACAATTAAAACTGTAATATTAAAATGCACTATGAAATTCCTATGGATTTTAAATTATGCAAATTATATACTTCTCATGCATTAGTTGAATTCATTATATATGGTAACATCTGTCCTTATAAACAATCTACTAAAAGATTTTGCATTGCTAATGCTAACATACAACGTACTATGCATCTCAGTTATGATAGAGAATAATTAAGACTAAAATGGAAGATCTGCTATAGACTTCAGCTGGCACATATGACTGACCACTCACATAGTTCCTTTCCAGGTAAAAATAACAAGATGATTAATAGAACTCGAGCTTCTAGGTCAGTGTGAAGTCTGGGGAAATTTTTCCTTCAACCACAGAAATCAGCAATTTAGAACAAAACATAAACTTGTTGCCTTGAACTTGATACTCATCTTTTTTGAAACTGATGTTTTATTTTGTAAAATTAGGAATTTTCAAAAAAGTTAGGCTGGGTATCAGGGTTTTAGTTCAATGGAGTCTCCCTTACCACAGCCAGATCTACAGTTTTAAGACCTGAATCAAGGTAACTTCATTCATTGAGAGAATTTTCCTTTCAATACCTATTTTTTTCTGACTTCATGTGAAGCTATCCTCTTTATACCCAGATAGCAAAGAAACGAAAACTCATTACATTACATTACGTTCATTTAATGCCTCTTTCCTTGATGTGAGGGAATAGATGTATTTAAATGATAATCACATCAGGACAATTTCCATTTCTGTTCTTGTACTCTTTGTGAACATGTATAACCCTGCAATCAACATTTTAAGATCTGGGTCTGCCTAGTATCCAGTTTTCAAAAATTTTGATTGCCACGTAGCTCCTTTTTAGCTTCTTGATGAAACGTCTGCATACTTAGTACCCTTAAATATCAGGCCTCATAATTTAAAGCTTCGTTATGGATATGTAGTTTGAAATTTAAGATAGAAATGATTAGCAACCTGTCATTGCAATAAAGCAAAATGATAGAGGTGGCATGAGAGGATAGGGTGAGAAGTAGTGACATATATCTGAAGGGATTTGATCCACTTGTAATTTGAAAACGAAGGAACATACCTTTCAGAATCAGAGATAATTTAAAACACTTTATTTTGAGATGCTTTGAAAGAGATTACATAGGTAGATGGTTATATGGAATCCATTACTGTTCAATATTTGGAAAAAAAAATAAAATAAACAAAGCCTCCATACATCTATTCTAGTGACTTCTCATCCTCTTGACAAATTTGCAGTTGAGCTGAAAGTTGACAAGAAACTCCAGAGTACCTGACAGAATCTGTGAGAAAAATGAATCTATGGTGGACTTTCTTGATCATTACATATAGGAACATATTCATTTTCCGATCTCCTGAGAAGAAAAATGTTTATGAAAAGATATAAAATTATATCATTAACAGAAAGACTATGCTGAGCCACCATATGTAAGCCACTACAATTGCATTCAGTCAAGCCAAGTGCACTATAGACCACAAAATATCAACTCTGGCCTTCTAAACATCAATATCATAAGCCTCAGACAGCAATCTGTGTCCCTCCATTCTTCTCTTTCTCTTCTTAACCCCTCTTTCTTTCCTCTATATCAAATGGCATATTTGAGTTCTCTTTGGTACCATTATGAACAAACTTCTTCATGTTCAGCTTTTCTATTATTCAGAAAAAAACACATCTGACAAACATGCCTCTTTATATAGCACAATACCCCTGAAGAAAAATGACTTCATGAGAGAAAACTGAAACAGATTACTCAAAAGTAAGACTTACAGTGACAACAGAAAATGGTGAAGTGCACTAAAAATTAAGGAGGGATTTTAAAAATACCCTGGAGCTAATTTTATCATTGTCTAGTAAAACAGCATTGCTGGTTGGAGTGAGACATGGGGAAGTTCTCTGGCTTTTTTTTTTTTTTTTTTTTT